>OX104118.1:49124123-49724123 GCA_944474755.1 Limnoperna fortunei | reverse complement strand
ATAAGTTTACTGTCTTTTAATATTCCCTATTGGATTGTTTGTACAAATGTATTGCAGAATGACTTTTGCGTTGCATGGTTACTAAAAATAGATCAACAAATTCAAAAACTTTGGTGAAGATTAGCATTTAACCAATCATTCACATTACTTTGGCAAGCAAATCACTTATTTGTACAGATTCAGTGGCTGAATACCAATGATGTTAGCTGCATATATTTTAATTACAAAAATATAGTGATTTATTAAAGATAAAAAAAATGCTGTCTTTCTATACAAGTTGTATATTGACCTCGGACGACGTCGATATACATGTGTCAGTCAATTATAATATAACTATTATATCGACAAATTGAAAGGCTATATTATTAATACAAGCTATGAAATTTAATATTCTAAAACTAAATATGCATAATTTTTTAACAGGACAACTGAAATGAAAATGAAAATGAAAACGAGGTTGAGCTTAAATTTAACGCAAATTGAGATTAAAATCGTGATCAGTGCGCACAACAAAACATCCGTTTGGGTTAAAATAAAGACGATATTAGATAAACCTTGAACGACTTGGCCGCTTTTTGTTAGAAGTAACAACGTAATTTATTAACGGTACCGCCAATGTCTGGTTATGACTAGTTTTGATTTAACTAAACTACTTATCAATAAGGAAACAAACCCCATGCTAGTATGAAGATATGTCAATACGAAAATACTGTCAAGGTTCAATAAAAATTGTTTACCAATTTATTTATTGTCAATATTTTCCATGTAAGAATATTTTCAATGAAAGCTACCGTGTAATGTTTTAACTTTTTAAAAAAACTTAATACGTAGAAATTTGTTAATGGGGGTCGACACTACGGTGCATATAATTTACCCATGGTAAACATGAATGAAAATACAGAGAACACGTACTCAATACAGTCATAAGTAAAGATATATGTGTTGTTTGATAATAAGTTAAATGTTTTATTTAAAAGGCATGTTACTTCAAAGGTTAACAAATCAATATTTTAAAGATAATTGAAATAAAAAAGTACATGAAAACAGAAAACGACACAGTTTCCAGACGTGCACGTGATCAGGACATCGGCAATGATTGTGTGGTATATCATGTCATTTAGTTACTGACTATCTGGTATTTGTCTGAATGTCTGATAGTAAATATCGTTCCGATGCTTAGGCTATTTGTGACAAAATAACTTGATTTTTTTCTAACTGACTTACAATATTAATGTCCTTAAAGAAAGTGGTCATCGCGTTACAATTCGAAGTTCATTCATCATTTATTGAGCAAATATAATTAGTTATACGCACTGGTTATACGTGACAATTTTATTTAAACTGTCTTTATATGTAAAGACTGTTTAAACAAGAAATAGTTAAATGAGAAGTGGTCTTTATGAGTACACATTAAACAAAACAAAATTCAATTTTTATATACTTCGATCTTAGAAACCATTTAAATATTTGTAACCACTACGTGATTAAGTGGTCTTTATGTGAGTACACATTAAACAAAATAAATTCAAATTTTTTATTTCGTTCATCAAAACACATTTAAATATTTGTAACAACTACGTGATTAAGTGGGTTAACTGATACTAAATCGGAGAAATTCGGTCAAATAATACATTCTTACGTTTTAACTTTTTGTTAACCCGCAGATATAAAAAAAGAAGTTATGTCAAATTATAATAATATGAATTTGTTATTGCAAATGTACATGTAATTTCAATATATAAAAAGTATGTGACTATACGAGGAAGGTTACAAGTGCTCGACTCACGGAGCTGCCAGCACATATCCAGGTGGCAGGTTATGATACGGAAACAGAGTAGGCTTATTGTAGCCAAAATCTAAGTCCCAACCCTATGTTACGTAATTTTTCAGTGGAAGTCAAAATCTTGTTCCCAGTGGTCCATGTCTTTCTCCTATTGATTTCTAGTTTTTTAACTACTTTCTATAAGTCATAGGTGTAGCTGGAACATTGCGTGCTTGACGTTCAGCAAACAATTTATCAATTTTGACGCATCAACATGTTGTGCAGACAGAGTTATCTCTCTTGTTTTGTCTAGCATAGAACACATTATTTTTATAGAGTTTTGTTTTCCCAACACTGAGAATGCAGGTTCGAGTCTCACTGCGGGCAGACTACGCTCGACTTAAATATTAATTAACAAGGATTGCCAGTTTACCTACCGCAGGTCTGTAGTTTTTACCTGGTATTCCGGCTTCCTCCCCAGCTGGACGCCATGATATAGAACGGGATTGTTAGTCCTTGTCGATGGCTTAGCTTATCAGATCTCCAACTACTCACTATTCCTGCCACATCTGTATCGATCAGTTGACATGCAGTTATAGGTACAAAATATCAGCAAAAAAAAATGCAGAAAAATACGTCGCCTATATAAGCAATAACTTAAACTTTTTTTAACTAATACTGTTTAATTCATGAAGATTAATCACAGAAGTTACAGAACGAACATAATTATTCATTTGATATTTTTAAACATTAATAGATTTGATTTTTTATTTAAAAGATACCCTGACCTATTATTTTTGTCTGGTGAATGAATGGCACGAACAAATTGATTTAATTATACTTCTGTGAATTCGTGAATGAAATTAGTTATTTTGTAGATAAAACATGAGCATACATTCGATCAGTTTAAGATATGACATGACAATGATTATATGTTACAAAATCAATATTAGTTATATTTTGTGTAATTCCATTTTTGGTTGTGCTGCTTTGTTAATACTTTGAACGACAGTACAGCTACGTATCTTATACCTTATCTTATAAGTGTTCACCAAAGACTGACAAGGACCTCAGTGGCTGAGTGATACATGTAGTTAGTCATCTCAAATCGATCCATGCTGTCAATACTGGGGTTGCGGGTTCAAGTCCCACCGCAAGCAAGATCCAACCCTAATTGACAGGAATTTTCCTACCGAATGTCAGGGGTTTTCTTTGGGTACTCCACAACCCCGCCTCAGTAATAAATAGACGCCATAATATAGCTGACAAATTGCTGAAAGTTGATGTTTAACATATTACAAACTAACAATCTACTTAAATTACTGTCGTTTCGATCACCGTGGTCTCGATATATGTGTTTGGCATTAACAATTGTCAGCTCGGTGTATCAGTCAGAATTGAAATCTCTTGTCTGTACTACAGTTTAATGTGATGCATTTAGTTAACACAATTTTTTTGCTTTTTGGTCAGCTGTAAAACGAAGGATCTTGACATGTAACAGGAAATTAGTAAGGTGTGTTAAGGTTAAACTTTCCTCTTTGTTCCCACTTGTCATACTTCGATTGTTTTATACTTTTTGTCAAGGACAAATGATCATGTTTAATATGCATTGAGATCGTTTATAGTTCAGTGCCAAAGTTTTTCAAGGAATATCATTTAAATATTCAATGACAAATGTAAATATATAATTAATTTACGGATGTTAAACACAAATAATAGTGGCTAAATAATGCAATCTTTTGGGTATAATGTAGCGTTAATTGCGAATATCCGGTCATTTAAGATAATATACCCAGTATGACCGCGAATTTTATTTAAAAGTGATATAAATATAAAGCGCAGACACCTTGTTTGTTTTGTAAGTCATTAATAGCATTTAACAAAGGAGTTCATATATTATAATAATGTATAAATAGTCCTATCGTTAGTATATGAAACATCGCATTAGGCAATCACATGTTGGTCCATCTGTTTCACCAGTGAGTCATCAAGTATTGACTGTATTCGCATGTTTATGTTTCGTCGTTTTTTAACTATATTGTATTGATAAACTTCCATCGCTTTTACACAATCAAAAACAACTGTGTATATTTTAAAACAAAATTCGTATCTCTTCCTCAAATGCAAAATTAACTATAGGTTTATTATTATAAACAAATTGAAAACAAATGAAAACTGCGTCTTATGTAATTTAGTTTGCGTTTGTTTGTAGGCATATCAGTTTATTAAAACATGTAGACGATTTCAAAATTACACTCTTATCAATCTGAAAATACACTGCTTGTTATTATTAATAAAAATATCGTCAGTGGTTGTTCCAAAGAAAACAAAAGTTGTTCGTAAATGCCATACAGTAAAACATTTGAAATTCATGATACATGTAATGCAATGAGATATTGATTTTTTTAAAGACCTTGAAATAATGCACTGAATTAATATGTTATATAAAAGTATCTTCCAATTGTTATTATGTAAATACGAAGTGCAATTGCCGCGTGTATTAACTGTGGTAGGTTATATAATCGATAATACTAGTTGTCAAGATTCAAAATTCAAGGTTTATTAGACAACACTCATACACATAAACAAACTGTAATAAGAGGTCATGCAAATAACATGCTTACAATAAGTTTGAGATGTACACGATGAAATTTTAATAAAAACGAAAACAAATAAAGAAATGATAGTTATTGAATTAAACACATGTATATAAACAAATAAAATCAAAAACAGACACTCTACTTATAAAAATTGACAAGCGTTTTGTAAACTCAATGTGTTGCAAGGCGACATGGGCCTCCTATCTTACAATAGCTTGGATTATTAGTGTAGCATTTTGGGATGTATTTATTTCTTAGAAAGACGTGAAAACAACGTAATCTTTTAAATCGACGAAATGGACTTCTATATTCGCGACAAAAAAGGAGAATTTTGATTTCTATTAGTGAATGTTTTTTTAAGATATACCATCTTCCATGTTTTATTGTGAATTCGTACTCCACAGATAATATGATACACTACAGCCTTTTAGAAAAAGGGATCAGTTAACAGAGAAGTTGCGAAAGTGGAAATTTGGGAAAGTAATCCTGTTGACGCGCATAATCTTAATTTACTTATACATTTTATTCCCAGTTCGTAATTTTAATTTTAAGCTTTATGCACGAAATATTTAGCTGGTGTACTAAATTTTCTATCCGCATGATTCACTTGAGAATTTACAATCGTACATGGTGGTAAATGCATATATTGTAAATGTTTTAATTGAAATTACCTTACAGACCCTAACAATACATTTATTTTTCTTTAATTTAGCAAAGGGCAGCCGTTTTCTTGATAGAGTTTAGCATTTTACTTCTAAAAACTGCAAAGTAGATGCCTATTAAATTAATAATTTTGCTGTGACGATTGAATTAGAAATGGAAACGTAAGGCCATAAATTAGTTGTTAAGTGTCACATGGGGAACAGGAACTGCTTGCCCCTCCGAAGCTTTTGTATTTACTCCAGTTCGTATTGTCAATCCTTATTCCGTTGTTCTCAGGAACTGTTGTTTGTCTAATTTTTGTTTTGTTCTCGCCTTTGTCTTTCCATGTTAATTTACGAATTTTGGGTCGCGATCTTCCAGCTGGGTAATTGAGCGCTGTTTCATTGTCATTTTGGTTGTATTGTTCTATATTTGACAGAGCTTTAAGACATATTAAATAACTAATTTGAATATTAAAGGCGTTTTACCATACTAGAATTGCAAGACACTTAATATTGATAATAAACGTGCCAGCCACGTACGAGACAATTTTGAAAGAGGTATGATGATGGTGTCTTGACTGTTTGTAACCATTAATGGTTTCAATTGAGTTCTTGAGATTTGTCTTGTCCAAATGTTGTCATCGTTTCTTTAAGAAACATACAAAGAAATGAAATAAAACGGTGAATATTTTATTTTAGTTGCTATGCCATACTTGTATAATTTCCATAACTCGTCAATTATTTAAAAAAAAACGAAAATAAACATGATCTTTTAAATGCAAGATAGGAACAATTTTTTATTAGCAGCATTTTATAGAATCTTTCCAAGTAATGTTTAAAGAATAAATATATTGTAACCAAACATGATTGAAATATGAATAGTTTTTCAAAAAAAAATTTCGTCGTTTTCTCATTATGTTGTTCAGACTTTAGATATGGCTTACATTAAAAATCGGTGTTAACTGATTTTGAAAAGGACAATCAAACTTAATTTCTTTATTTTGACTAACGCAATGACTTCATAACTTTTTGTAGCCGTTCTCGTGTGAGTGCTCCATGCTAATTAAAGCCCTAGGTTTAAAGTGGCTATATTAATATGTTAATATTATTATGCCTTCTGAAATAACTAGATATCAGCGAGATGGTACCCATCTCTGTGGGCCCCGCCCCCCCCCCCCCCCACCTTAAGGATTGTTAAGTAGATCGGGTATTACAATTAATTTTAATTAACTATCTTCCGAACAGTTTTTGCAAAGCAAATTATTTAGTTTCAATTTCTGTCATCAACAAAGAGCAATCTTCATTTTTGTGTATTTACGTGATACGATCTATGAATAAGAAAATAGAACAGCTCTACTTCATAACTGTCACACCCTTTGCTTGTAACGTAACTGATTACTAAATACAAAGTTGACATCACGTTTAGAATACACATTTATTCTATACTATTACATAAAATGTACACCCATATGTATAAATATATACATTATTATTAACATCTCTCTCTCTTAACAAAGACCCACGTCTGTACTGTCCCTAAGCCTAACCAGTTCTCCTCTTCCCCAAATTAAAATTCAAAGTGGAAACATTTTTTGGGTAATTAATTCTTAACATGTGGTCACATAAAGTTTAATACTGGCCAGTCAAAACAAATAAAAAATCCTTAATCACTTCTAGAGATAACCTGTATTCCCTCTGGATGCATTTATACTTACAACTGTCCAGCTTCAAAAGATTATCCTACGATTATAGACTAATTAATGAGATAATAAATTATACATACAATCGGTGAAGGTTTCACTTTGTGACAAAACATGTATTCTACCAAACAATCTTGAGTTGCGAACCTAACTACAAGGTACGCTCAATTTAACCTTAAATGGCTCTTGCTAAAGGTTAGGACTTCCACCTGGTTGTCCTGCAACTTTGCATTGATTAAGCTGACATATTTATATAAGTGATCACATTATTCAAATAAACAAATAATCAACTGCGAATGTTGGAAATATATACGCATTGTTCTCCCTTCATGGAGTCGAGTGCCGAGTACCTGCAATAGAAGTTTTCTCAATAATTTATTAGTGTTTTAAACAAGATGTTTCTCAGTGACACAAAAATTCACCAGAATGTTTAACTGGACATTAAAGTTCAATAAAGCGGACCAACAGTAGATATTACCTTTATTATTTTGAAAGTAATAAGTTCGATAGGAGAGACGTGTAAATACTCACGCATTATACTAGTTTGATATAATAGTACTTTTGCTAACATTGGTATAAAGCACGTGTAAAATTGATTTTTTTAATGCTTCCATTTTAGTAAAAACAAGATACAAAGGGAAAGTAAGATACAATAAAATAATTTTCTCTTAATCAATAAAGCACAGATAGAAATTATAATTAAATACACTTCTTGTTTTAAATTAAAATTATATTCAAGATACCAAGATTACAACGACTTATCAACAATTCTAAGGCTATTGTTGCAAACTTAGCACAAGTAAAGACAAGGAGCCAGTAGATACAAAATGTCATCAAAATACCAGGGTTATAAAATTTTGCAACACCAAACGTGCTTATCGTCTTGTGGAGACTGCTCTGAAACTTAAACTTTATTAATAAATTTAAATATATTTAAAATTAAAACTATTGTAAAGCAAAATAATATAAAGCTGAAGCAAATAATAAATATTGAAAGATCTTTTAGTACAAAACTTCCAAAGAGTTGTACCAATTAGGGCAGTAAATTTAGACAATGACAATAGGACTGAACGACAATTTGGTTATATCTACAAAGAGCAAACGAATGTTTTTAAAACAAGTGAACAATTTTATTTACTAGTCAGAAACAGACTGCGTGGAATAACGTAATTATATTTATATAAAAATATACTATATGTAAATGTAGTACAAATACATGTAGTAGTTAATTACAAGTGTAGTTTACGACAGCAAGAACCGTTTAATATTTATCGAACGTAAATAATCAAAATAGCCCGAAGATTAATTGTCAAGGTTATGTGTAACTTAACTGTTTATCTTCTTTCATGACGCCTACATTGTGACCCAAGATAACCCGAAAGACACAAGTTTTGACAAAATACCTGGATTTAATAACTCTATGTTAACACAAAACTAAGAAAAAAGGTTGCATAATGATTGATTAATTAATAAGTTTTAATTTGTTATAGTCTTTTATCACATCTGAGTGATTTAATATGTCAAAACATAAATCATCACATAATTACCATGGATATGAAAACTCCTTCAGACAATAAAACTAGCAAATGTTTCACGTACATAAAATTTTTTATTCTATAATATGTAATTATATAGGCCTCCTTCTAGTAAACAGTTGAATGTCTAAAAACCATAGTTTACTAACCTTACGGAAATGTAAATAATAATCAATAATAATCAACAATAATCATCTTTATTGATCAATGTTAAATATTCTGAAGTTTTATTTCATTGCAAAAATGTATTTACGGTTTACGATTAAAGCCTCCCAAACATGACCCCACTAATAAAGATAAACGTGGTGATAAATTATTATGTTTATGCTAACCTGTACATCTTTGACCTTGCGTGTTACGTACACAATAACATCAATATTAACTTTTACCAATTGTTGCTAAATTGCACGTTTTTAAGTATGGGAAGAAAGAGAGACTGTCACTTCAATGATTCAAAACCCATCTCTATTAATCTATCAATGATCGATTTCAATTACGTGATTTCCAAATCTAAAACGTAACGCGATCTTTTTCTTGTCTTACTACTTTTTTGTTAGAGTGTTTATTTATTCTTCTTTATTCTGGAACAGCAGAAAAGGGTCATTCGTGTGAGATTTTTTATAAAAATAGATCTAAAGAATGTTCTACTGCTATAGTAGTGATACTATTTAAACGTCAATAATCAGGGATATGTACTACATTCGACCTGGTTCCATTTCTATTAATTCAACTGATACGTATTTGTGAAAAAACATTCAACCGATTTAAATGCAATCAACGCATTGAAAGAAACGTGGCACTCCTTGAAAAACCAATTTTGTTGTTATAAAAAGCGTCCCAAAATAGATCATAAACAGAACATTTGGGAATAAAACTATGTGATGTACTTTAAACTTTATTGAAAGATTTTATTATGATTTGAAATATTACAGTTAGACCAGAAAAATCACAAATAAATACGGGTACATGAAAACGTGGATTCAAAACGTACAACGGTGATTGATCCGTAGTATGTATTGACAGTTAAGTAAATAAACAAAATAGAAATTGTTTAAATCTGTATATGGACTGACATCGAACACATATTATTTTGGGTAATAAGTGAGATCCAGCAACACTAAAGTACGAAAGGTCATTAAAAATTAGAATGACGAAACTGTGAATACTGAGCATGTAAGGTTATACTATTGATGGGTGTACGTACGTGGACTTTCGAACGTTGCACAAACATTGTTGTACAGCTACACAAGAACAGAAATGCATTGACTACGTGGGCTGAAGAACGTTGAAAAATTAATTTCAGAAGGTGATTGTCTACAGGCTACACGAAAAAAATTATCACAATGTACGAAATGGTAAATTAACAATATTGTAGGTAACTGCTCCGTGTATCAGTTGGAAAAGTCACAAACACGTACACGTATACCAGGACTAACAAACGATATTAGTTTTATTTATCATCAGTTTCTGACTTTTATTGCATTATTTATTTTTCTGATTAACTAAAATAAATATAAATTCCAATGTTATCTACATCTTTGTAGCATATCTTATAAATAAATATAAAGCAGTCATAATAAAACTGTTTTCACTGATTTTGTAGTGTTGGGTGGCGGTATTAGTTGATGACTGTATTTAGTATATTGATCACTGGAATCACTAGTATGTCAGCTCTAGTGTTAGGCGTTTAAGTCTTCAACATTAATTGGTCAATTGTACTGCCGAAGGTCATTGTTAAAGCCAGGTAAATTGAACTTTCTCTCCTAATAAACATTGAACGGTATGATATGGATGAAAATGACTAAAGGTGTTGCAACTGCAAACAAGCTGAAGAAGGACTTTCGTGCTTTAGGCAACTATAGAGAGGATTCTCCTGGAACGGGTATAAAGCGTTGACTTATTGGATTACGTGACTGCTGTACTGTATTATTATACGTCGTCTCCCCTTTTTTATTATTCAATCTTTGTTCTTTGACCTTTTTTGTGTACTTTTCTCGAGTTTATCAACTAAATACGAAATTTGATTTAGACATCAAGTATACTAGAAAAATATACAACATGCTACTTCAATATGTAACAATACAATTTAACGGAATCTATGCAATTTACAATTCTTTGACATTTTTATTAATCTTATTAGTAATGATTTTACTTCTTTATTTCATTTAAATGTTAACACAGTTGAGAAACTTTTTGGTTAACAAAACAAATGAAAACAAAATAAATACAAACGTAGAAGTCGTAAATCGATAAGTTTTATGACGGGAACGAGCACGTGTTAAATGTCATCTTTTTTCTTTGTTCGAAATATTTCAAGGTTTATACTACATTCTAATCTTCTATGATATATTGTTAGTTGCACAATTAATAATTTTGAAGCCGTGAAATGCCTCTGCAAACGAAGTATTGCGAGAGAAAACAGTGCAACTTGTTTTGTACTCTATATACTAGTAGTATGTTTACGCCAATAAATATACAAATACAAATACAATACAAATAATTTTATTGGCTCAAACTCATCTACATAAATGGTAAAGGCCTATGACAGTAATTGAATACAAAATTGAAATTACAACCCATACAATATATGTTGCCATTTCTCATACTTAAGCGTGCACATAAAAGATACTCGGTTTCGCCACATAACTAAAGAGTTTGTGTGATTGTGGTCGAAGTAAAAACATTCAAAAAAAAAACGTTTTTTACGTTTTATAAGAGTGACGAACAAACTATAATTCATTGACTCTCACCGACTGATATGTAAGTGGCACCTTAAAAGACTAAATTGAGTAGCCTTTGCACCACTAATTATATTTCAAATCTCCCCATTACAACACAAAATAGACACTCATGCTACACCTTATAAACTTAGTCTGACCATTTTCATATCAGACATATTTCAATAACCTTTGTGAATTTCGTTGTCACCAAGTAGTACAGGAAATTTTTTTCATAAGTTTAACGTTGCAATTTGATAAGATATATTTAAATGGTTAAGTATACATTAAATCAAAACAAACAATACCATTTCCTTGTGTATCATCAAACTTGTTAAATATTTACCCATCATTTCCTCATAATATATTACACAGGATATTTTTAATTAGATTTTGGCCAAGTTTTATTAACCTGTTGTTCTGAACACGAGTTCTTTAACCCTTTGACCGAACGGCCAATATATCGTTCTAAATATAAGTGTAAAAATACTATATGCGTACAAGATAGTGTATGTACTATGTTGAAACAAGAAATCATATGGAAATCTTCAAAAGAGCAAATAGTTGTTTTATGAAGGCAAGATTTTACATATAAGATAAACTTATCTAATGAGTTTACGTTTTTGTCTATGTATATTTTATTTAAGCCATGTGAGATTTGGTTGTGTTGTGGTCATAGCAATCTATTTGCGAATACCATTGGTATACTTGTTCATTATTTCCCTTTAATTTTCATTTGATCTGTGCTTAATATCATTACAGGTCACTGCATAAACTGATGATTGCGACATAAAACTTTATCGAAATCACCCTGAGATTACGTCGATATTCAAAACGTGCTTGCATCGTCCTGCCATTATAGTTGTTAACTTCGCATTGCAGTACATTCTAAATACATGAATCTACAATCTACTTTAATAAAGAGATTTTAGATTGGTAGATTTGTAATGATTATTTGTAATTCGAAAATATCACCGCGTTAAATCAGACGTATAATAAAATCGCCATAATATTACATAATGTACTTTTTCTTTACAAGTTTCGATGAATCACAATAATTCGTCGGCTAAATTTGTGTACAAGTATTGATTTCTGTTTTCAAGTAAAACGTTGTTCCCAGACTACTAGTATATTATAGTCGTAAGGCTGTATCGACATGGCTGTATTTTACATAGATATTTGAACTGCAAAAGTTCATCAGTACGGTAAAAAGTACTATTGCACATTACTTTCTGGTGTTGTCTTCACGCTCGCGACCCTACACTAATCTACACCACAAGAAACACGACGAAAAACACCAGTTAAAACTTCCAAAAAAAACCACCTGATATCAGCACTTTTTCGATAGGAGTTCTTGTTCCTTTATTGTCTTCGAATGATTTGCATGTTTCTTGCTTCTGTTGTTTGTGCGTATTCTAAAAGCCTCGCTTTGTAATTTTGTCCCGAGATCGCATATTTTGTTTAAATTGAGTTATCCTATTTTGTACAGCACGAAAACACAAAAACCTGCGTATATTATGCAAATAGTGTCCAGTACTATACCCTACACATACAGAAGCAAAAGACAAGTTCTGATGCAACAATAACCTCCAATAAATAACATAAGATGATTAACTTACCATTTGTTCTTTAATTATATGTTTTAACAATTGTATTTTATTTTAGTTGTATTAACCTTTTGTGAACAACATTGCTACTATTATTTTAAAATTAATTAATATTTATTTTTCTGAATTGTATGTACTTTATAAGGTGTCATTGCTATTGAACTTTTTTTGCATGCTGTAATTTAATTTCTAGTTTTAAATTTTATATTACAATTAGTTTAGTAAAAGTAGGAAATAAAGGTTTTAAATTTAGAAAATTGTCGACATAATCGGTAATTTTACTGTCGAAAATAGTTTCGACTGCGATAACTACGAATTCAGAAAAACTAATGCTGGCGACAGAAATATCTGAAACAACAATTAACAATTTGTCAAATACAGTCTGGTTTTAATCTAATGACTTTTGATGCTAAGATTAATAATTTTTAAACAATTAAATGTCATATGTTATTAGATATTCTATAGGAAGAAGAAGCCGGTGAAAACCCGCAAATTTATCACACGAGTACAGCCGTACTGTTACCCAATCCGATAATATTTTAAATTGAATCCCCCATACAATAGAAGTACATTAAATGAGATCTGCACTTTAACAGAGAAAACTATAGTCATGGTCCCTTAAATAGGTTGAATGAATGTTTGTTTGAATAGGGCTTACAGTGGCGTAGCTTGGTTCAAAGTGCAGTATACGCAAAACTTACGGCAGGGCCCTGGTAGAGGGTCCAGGGGCAAAGCCCCCTTGAAGCTCCGCGCAAATAGCCTTTTAGAACTATTTTTTAAGTGTATGGAAGATAATTTTTCCAATGAAATTGACCCAGTTACGAGCATTCAAAAACTTTTATTTCAATGCATTTTATAATACCTTTTTTAAGAATTTGCAATTTCCAGCCAGGGATGTTCCAATGATTTATTACCGAAAAAAAGACATTTAGTGTGATGCGGAATTACGTTATGTAGTAACATCGGACCAAAAGTAGCAGAATACTTCCCTGACAAATAGAATGAGCATGAATGGTTGGGATATTTTTGGCCGGATAACTACCAAAAACATATATAATGAATATACCTCTTCCTCTTTCCGTGTCCTTTGTTTTTTATAAAAAAAATTGCCGTTTCATTTGTGCACGCAGGTGCGTCGTTGCGTAAATAGTAGCTATGCCACTGGCTTATAAAGCCTCTTTTAGAAATTGTTCAGCTATATCATGGCGACCAGTTTTCATTAGGAGAGGAAGATTTCATACCGGTGAGAAGCAACACACGTCGATAGAGTAACTGACAATCTGAGGTTGGAGAATAGCACAAGTAGTAAGTATTCTTTATAGAATTTCAGATAAAAATCAATCTATGGATGGTCGAGTTTTTGTCAACTAAAACAAATATAAATTTCTAAATAAATTGAAATGAACTTTTTTGCAAAGAAACATCCATTTTTATTTCTCATTACTTGTTTTAAATCAAACATATGTACTGCATAATTTTTTGTTTCCACAAGGGAACAAATGCACGATTTAGAATTAATTCAATTTGTGCAGAAGTGGCTTTCACAAAATAGTTGTAAATATATTTGTTTAATTATTTTACCCAAAGAAAAAATAGGTAAATTGCCTATTCAGTACTTATAAACCTCACGCTGTAATGGCCATAACTTGATACCTTACAGAATAATACAAGATTTATTAGACATTTTCCTAGTGCTTGAACTAAGATCAATATTGAATTAGTCTGTGTCAACTCGGTACAGTTTGCTCGTATACTTCGATAAAGGGTGACCAGGATCTACTTTCCTTTCCTTGCAGAAAGGCTCTCTACAGGTGTAGCTATTATTATTAATTACTGTTATAAATATTCGATACTTGTTCCGCTGTTTTCTTTATGATGCTAATTGATATATACTTGACAATGAAACTGAATAGAACCATGATGACACAACCGCACAGTAAGCATTCAGTCATACAATGTGATAGCATATGCTTAAATCGATAATTTTTTATACTAAATAAACACTTTTGGCATATGCTTTCGTATACTAATGAAATATGTTGCTGTTTGAAGAATAGCTATATATATATAAACGCTTCACATTAGTGCTTAATTTCTGCTGCATACCTTTCTGTATATATTTACACCGAATATCGTTGTATATTTCTCAGAACTGAAACAAAATCGTGATAATAAATCTGATTTATTCATCCCGTCAATTAATCAAAAATATACCAAAAGATATTATTATTTATATATTTTTTAACATTACATTTCAATTGTAATATGTCTCTTAATTAGTAAGTAGTTTCCCTACAAAGTGATTATATCACGTTGATAAATGATAAATAATTTAGAATGTTGACTATAAGGATTCAAAAACAGATGTTTTAGTTGGTTAAATAGAAAATGTCTACAATATTTAAGGCGCTTTACAACCTATATTAAATTATTTAACTGTAATATTTTCCAAATTTTCATATACCGAAACTTGCTTTACCTCGAATACAGAATTCAAGTGACGATACATAACATTAATAAATACAGCAAAATTAAAACTGAATACAAAACTAAAAGTTCCATAATGAAAACTAATTTCGAAAATAGAAAAAAATATATACAAAATGCGAAAAAAACAGTCTTGTGTATTTGAAGTATCAATGTGTATTTGTAATTGTTTTTTATGTATGCTTTCAACACTTAGGGGTGTAAATATGCATTATGAATACAGATTAATAGTAAACAAAATTGGCTTTACTTTATGTCTTATATTATTTATTGATGTTTATTGCATTTGTTACCCTAAACATTAAAAAGATCTGGGAAAAATGTAAAAAAAAGAACATATTGTCAACAATACAAACAAAAACAGCGCCTTTTTGCACCAATAACACAATCAAATAAATACATAAAAGTAAATTAAAAGATTCCAATCGTGACCAGAACATCAAATTTATGTTCAACATTTTAATACCACGGAAACACACGAATACAACAAACCCCAGTAAACACAGTGGTAATATAATGCCCTGGAAGCGTTAGGATATTAAGTACGCCCTGAGGCAAAGTCGAAGGGTGTACAGGGGTGCTGAAGGTGTTCAAATCTCGATATCTACGGATATGAACGTGTATAACGAATTTATCCCCGGTATAAGTTTGAAATAATGCATATTTAGGTACTTTGTCAACGCAATGGCGCCCCGTGCGGGATCCGGGTGGCTAAAAGAATAGACCGCAGTCGCGCTAGCTTGTCGTAAAAGGCGACTAAATAGCGCCCAGTACCCTGACCGGCGTGTCAGGTCGGTTTGCCTAAAGACCGACTGAGATGTGTGCCCCAGGTGGTTGAATGGGGTACCCCTGGCAAGCTGGGGTTGTCAGGCCATAATACGGAAAACCTGACCGCAAACCATATTAGTGCACCGTGTTGGGAAAATGCCACGTTCCTCGCACGTTAAAGAACGCTGCTGTAGTCTTCGCTATGAGTAGAGATTTCGATCCCGCTACAGGAGGCTGAATTGCCCGACCCTATCCATCCTCCCATTTGCCAGTGGCAATCTAAAATCCGTTACCCCTATTTTTCCTTGTGTCCCATCCCATTTTCATTCATCATCATTTCATATTCATTTTATCATCCATTTCATGTTCATCGCCTGAATATAGCTGAAATAATGCTGCTCGGGCGTTAAAAACCATTAATCAATCAATCAATCAACGCAATGGCGGACGTTAAAGTGTCGTTTTCATCATTATCAAAGGAAGTTTGATTGAAATTTGATAAAAATGAGGCTTTTTTACAAGGTGTAGGGTACTACCTTTGGTAGAACCTTACAGTTCCTGAAAAGGAACAATTTTTTGTTAGATTCAAACAGATGTTTAAGAAATAAATTTTGGCGCTGAATGTCTTGCAGAGACGTCATAATAGTGTGACGTCGTTGTTTGTCAAGCTGTATATCTTTTGTTTCTTTTTCTGTTAAAAATAAAGCACATTTGGACCTTTTGTTAAAGATTTGATCATCCTATATATCACACAAACCGATTATCATTTATAATATAAACGCATCTTAAGTACTTTTGTGCAGCTACCGCTTAGCAACACCCGCGTATATGACTTTGCAACGAGCCGGGTACATTGGTTTTGTAAAGACGTGTAACTGACCAATCAAATTCCAGGAATAATACCGATACGGGATATATAGCGGATTTGGCCGAGGGGTCTAGACCGCTGGACATAGTGCAGGCGAATTGGTGCCACAGTGTTACAACGGTGTGAGTTCGAATCCCGCTGAGGGAAAGCAAAAATTTGACAGTGTTAAAAATCTAATTCAAACAGTGTTGGGCTTAATTTGTAGACGTATATATAAATATTTGATATTAACCCTGTATTTCTGATGTTTCAGAAATCCGCTGGATAGATATATTATATGGTTGTCACAATACTTAGACGTTTGTATATATATATATTGTAGAATTCTGCAATTTTTGTAAATTGCCAATACATGTATCTATACGTAAATGTATATTTATGAAGTTGATCATACCAAACATTTTTTAATATTATAAATTCCCCAAGTTTACTTTTTTTTTATAAGGTAAATTATTCTGGAATTCCTGAAATTAATTAATTATTTCTTTTATTGTTTCCACAAGTATGAGAATCATAAAATAATTATCATGTTTGATTGTTTTAAGATCGTAAGTAATGTATATTTTTTTTAACCTTTGAGATGTTCCCTCGATTTTGTCGTTGCAGAAATCTGCACATGTTTCGCTCATTTCCTCGAAATTTAAAGTGTGACATGTTAACTTACTTATATCCACAGATTCGTCATAATCTCTCATTTCAAACTGTTTTGTTTTATTTATGGCAATACTTTGCGATTTACTGTGTTGACAACTTCAAGTTTTCGGTCGTCTACCGCCATTTTCGATCAGCTGGTAGCCGAACGTTTTTATTGGGTGTTTATAAAATAATTGTTAAAAATGTTATATTTTAATTGTACTGACATAATTTCTAGTTTGTTGATAATTAACTGAGAAAAATGTTATTTAAACTTATTTTTATTTAAGTACAAGATGTTTTACATAATATTGATTGATTGGTCATTGCACCAAACTGCACCAAAATTTCTTGTGCAGCATATAAAAGGGCAAAACGCTGAAAATTGACGTCACTCTTACTACTTTATTGAAAATTGACGTTTGGCTTATTTTTCCAAAAAGAATTTAATTTTGAAGTAAGAAAATTATTCATTGTTGAAATTTTTAATGGCAAAGTAATTTAACAATATCTAAAATTAATTTCTACTATGGAAAATTATTTATGAAGGAATTTTTTTTGTGGATTGTGGAAAATTTTAACTCTTTCAAAAGTTATTTACTAGTATATAAGTGAAGTTATCTGATATTTATCTGGCTTGTTATTTATGTTGTGTTGTGAAAATTAGTTGTTTTTCAAACTTTTCAACATAAAGTTCATAAGTAAAATAATTCTGCACATATATCACCCAGGATTTGGGAGATCCAGTGTAGAAATAAACTTTTCAACATAAAGTTCAATTAACTAAAATAATTCTGCACATATATCACCCAGGATTTGGGAGATCCAAAGTAGAAATAAACTTTTTAACATCAAGTTCATACGTAAAATAATTCTGCACATATATCACCCAGGATTTGGGAGATCCAGTGTAGAAATAAACTTTTCAACATAAAGTTCATAACTAAAACAATTCTGCACATATATCACCCAGGATTTGGGAGATCCAGTGTAGAAATAAACTTTTCAACATAAAGTTCATGAGTAAAATTTATTCTGCACACATATCACCCAGGATTTGGGAGATCCAGTGTAGAAATAAACTTTTATCTTTCAACATAAAGTAATGAAATAGAAACAAAGTTTAGTAAATATTTTATTTTAATAATTGACATATAATGATATAAGGAAGCATTCCTATTAATCAAGGCTTGTATTAATCAAGGCTTTGAAGGGTAAATAACACAACACAACAAAACAATAAAATTGTATTTATACTTTATTATAAGTGTATCTGGAGAAATAGACACTATTTTACATTATTCACATATCCTGTAAGAGCTCAGGATCAGAATAGTTGCATACATAGTACATTTGATGTTGTTAACATAATGCCAAATAAATATTATATTTAATCTTACTGGCTTGCTGAGTTTTCCCCAACTGAACCTATTCTTAGTCTCAATACAAAATGACCAAGTACCAATTCTAAGGTTTAAAATTAACTATAAAGTATACTGTTTGAAACATATCTGTTTGGCTTTTGTCAAAGAATTGTTTAATAGAAGTTCCCTTCACCAGCTCGCTACATAATTTTTGGCATCCTCGGCGGGATCCAGTTAAAGATTAAATCTACTTGGGTCCAGAGATACGAACCTTTTGGAAGAGAATAAACAGTAGCAGTCACCATGGTGAAGACTAAACCAATGTATATGACAAGAAAGCAAAATGATGAAACCAACATTGTTACAGGGGAAAGTGAAGAATATGAAACAGGACACACTGAAGATTCTGACATTGAAGAAGCTGAACAAAATACTGGTACAGATCATAATCCTAATGTAACAGAAGCTGAAGATGAAGATGAGGCCAATGACACAATGGTATTGAGACCAAAACCTAGGAGGAAACTATGTTCCCCTCAACGACCAAAAATACCTAAATACCGAAGACCAAGAGTAGTTGAAACTGAGGCCACAATACACCACCAAACTGCCTCAGGGGATCAGGCAGGATTATATGGGATGCTGAAGACAGCAATACAAGAAATGACCAGCCAAGTAGCGGCTGCAGTACAGACAGCTTTCGGAAGCCTGAAAGGGACTACTCCAGAAAAGAATGACAGACCCAAGATTGCAGACACTCTAGTAACTGAAAAAAAAGGAAAACAGAAAGCCAAACCATCCATGCAAAGAAAGAAATATCAGTCACATGAAGAATCATATTCATCTTCCTCAGAGGACAATACTGATGTTGAAGACTTTTATTCAGACAGCTTTCATACTAGTGAGATAGTAGAATCAAAGCCCCATCATCGTAATAGCAATACACTTGCTAAATTACCAGCTTTTACTGCCAAGGAAAAGTGGGAGGTATGGATTAAACGTTTTGAAGCTGTAGCCTGTTTAAACTCCTGGAATGAAACTCGTAAGCTACAGGAGCTGATACCAAGACTCCAGGGAATTGCTGGAGACTTTGCATTTGACCAGTTACCAGAAAGAACTTTAAACAGTTACTCAAAGTTAACAAAGGAGCTTCAAAACAGATTTGGAATCCTGGAAAATAAGAAAAATTATAGAGTCCAATTTAACAGGAGGAACCAGAAAACAGGGGAGACCACTGAAACTTTTGCAGCAGAATTAAAGCGCATATACGACAAGGCTTATCCAGACCGAGAACAAAACATAAGGCAAGAAGACCTCCTTCAAAGATTTTTGATGGGACTGGAGGACAATAAAGCCAGAATTCATGTTGAGCTCACTAAGGACCCCAAAACAATAGAGGAAGCTGTTCAGGAGGTGATTAATTACATAGAAACAACCAGAGACCCTAAATTGGAAGATTCTTGGACCAGACACTCAAAGAGACCAGTTAGACAAGTCAAGAATGATAGCTCTGAAAAATCTCAACACCTGGGAAACAAAGGGAAACTAAATGGCAAAAAGCATCAAGATAACATTTGTAAAGATTTAAAGACACACAAAGATGAATCCACTGACTTGCTCACCGTGAATAAGAATGAACTGATGAAAATGTTTAAACAGATGTATGATGAACAGAAAAATCTAGAAAGAATGCAAAATCCACATTACCAAGGGGGGAGGAATTTTAATCAGCCATTTCCTAGAAGTGATGGGCAATTTAGAAATGATGGAAAACTAAGAGAAAAAGCAGCAAATACTCATACTGACCATCCTGCAAAAAGTTCAGGAAATAGCTGCATGATATGCTACTACTGTGGACAACCTGGTCACTATGCCAGGCATTGTTACAGTAATCCCAATAGACAATCTGACAGGACATCTGTAGGCCAAAGCAAACAGACATCCAAATGCAATGATAAATCTGAGCACACAACTGCAAATTCAACAAAACTTTTTGAGCAATCTCCAGGATATGCTTTAAACTAGAAAGGGTTAGCTCTGCTGACCGAGAGATAACCCATTTTTTTCAGGACAAAGGTCACTATTTGATTGCAGAGAATGGTAATGTCCCAACCAGCAGCATTAATTCAGTGGAATTTAATGAGAATTTTAAAGAAAAGGCAGAAAATAATTTATGTCCATCCCAGGTTGTGGAGGACACAGCTTGTTCAGTAAACCATGACGACGGTGGAGAACAAGAATTATCTAGCCATCAAGTAATTGGACGTCAAGTACTTCGTAATGATGGAGTTTATGTCACTGGACAAGTTCAAGGTTTTGAAGTAAATTTTACAATAGACACAGGGGCTGCCCGAACTGTATTATCAAAGCAGGCTTATAAGAAGATTTCCATGTCCAAACGACCAAACTTGGAGAAGTCCAATACTTTGGCTAGTGCTGATGGCAAACCCCTAGAAGAGTTAGGGAAAGCCATTTTTCAAGTAAATTTAGGAGATTTGGAGTTTAAAGTCGAGTTAATTGTTGCTTATATTGAGGATGAGGCCTTATTAGGTTTAGATATTTTAATGAAGGCAGAATGGGGACCTGCTGACTTAAGGTTAAGTAATGGGATTATGCTGCTGGGTGGAACAACCATTCAATGTACCAAAATTGGCCAACCTGAAAAACTTAGGAAAATTCGTGTTGCAGACAATATTGAGATACCTCCCAGAAGTGAGATAGTTATTGATGTTTTTGTAGATAGATTTGACGATGATTCCTTCGACCAACCATACAATTATATTTTGGAACCTAACGATGACCTTGTACAGATATTTCCTGTTGTTATGGCCCCTACTGTTGTAGACATCAGTAAAGATGTCACATCTAAAGTACGTATTATGAACCCCTTTGACCAAGAATATGTTTTAAAGCAAGACACTGTACTTGGGAATGCAGAACTACTTGAAATAGAGCCTTTGTTATTGATGGAATTTGAAGATGAAGAAGAGTTAGAGAACTATGAACCTGTAAGAAGAATAAAATTTCTTGAAACTGGAAATCCAATCACCTGGGAAACAAACATTGGAGTCATTAGAAATATATCCAAAAGGGGAACAGCTGATGGTGGAAAAAGTGGAATAGTACCAGAACATTTAGTAGATATGTATAAAGAGGCAGTGCAGGGCTGTAAACCAGAAGAACACATAAAAATAGCAGAACTTTTAAATAAATTTTCAAATACCTTTTCCAAGAATGACAATGACCTTGGCCTGACAAAACTCCTTGAACACAGCATAGAAACAGGCGACGCTAAACCAATAAAACAACCACCACGTAGAGTACCGATAGCATTTGCATCCGAAGAAAAGAAAATTATTACACAAATGCAGGAACAAGGTATCATTCGGAAATCCAGTTCTCCATGGTCTAGCCCACTAGTTTTAGTTGTTAAGAAGAATGGAAAAGTTAGACCTTGTGTAGATTATAGACGATTAAATGCTGTAACCATAAAAGATGCTTTCCCCCTTCCCAGAATTCAGGATTGTCTTGATACCGTAGCTGGATCAACTTTTTTTAGTACTTTCGATTTAACTAGTGGGTATCATCAAATTCCAGTTAAAGCAGAAGATATACCCAAGACAGCATTTGTTACCAAGTACGGTCTTTTTGAATTCCTGACAATGCCTTTTGGTGTTTGTAATGGACCCCCTACTTGCCAGCGTCTAATGGAACTAGTTTTAAATGGCTTGCAATGGCAGATATGTTTGATTTATCTGGATGATATTATTGTATTTAGCAATAACTTTGATGACCACATTGTAAGACTAGAATTAATTCTGGAAAGATTGTCTAAAGCGGGATTAAAGTTGAAACCTGAGAAGTGTCAATTATTTAAACCAGAAGTTGCTTTTCTTGGACATTTAGTGTCAAGTAAAGGCATACAACCCAACCCAGACAATGTTTTAAAAATTTTATCTTGGCCACCCCCTAAGACTGTTACAGAAGTAAGACAAATCCTTGGAATGGGAAGTTACTACAGACGTTTTATTAAAAATTTCTCTGCCTTAGTGAAACCGCTAACAGAATTGACAAAGAAGGATAATAATTTTAACTGGACTCCAGAATGTCAGTCAGCCTTTGAAAGTTTAAAACAAGCATTTATTGGAACAGATATTATGGGTTTTCCAAAAGATGATGGTGAATTCTATCTGGATACAGATGCCTGTGATACTGCAATAGGTGCAGTTTTAAGTCAATTTCAGGACGGACGTATGAGAGTTATTGCATATGGTAGCCGTACGCTGAACAAGGCAGAATGTAATTACTGTATCACTGATAAAGAACTGTTAGCTGTCCGATACTTCATAGAGTACTACCGACAATATCTGTTGGGCAGAAAATTTTGTGTCAGAACAGATCACCA
This sequence comes from Limnoperna fortunei, assembly GCA_944474755.1. Classification (NCBI taxonomy): domain Eukaryota; kingdom Metazoa; phylum Mollusca; class Bivalvia; order Mytilida; family Modiolidae; genus Limnoperna; species Limnoperna fortunei. The sequence continues at coordinate 49,701,033 of OX104118.1, read as the reverse complement.
AGCATTGATCTGGCTTTTCAGCCTAAAGGAACCTAAGGGAAGAATTGCAAGATGGTTGGAAATACTATCCGCCTTTGATTTCTCTGTTGAATACCGACCTGGTCCTAAACATGGCAATGCTGATGCAATGTCTAGATGTTTAAATCCCCGTGACTGTGATTGTCCATTTATTGACAATCTAGAATATCTTAAATGTGGCCCATGTTCCAAATGTATGAAGAGAGCACAGAGTATGATGAGCTCAGCAAAGTGGAGTTCAGTCTGTATAGACGACACTAAGAATCAAGAAACAAGTTTAACCCCAACCCCTGAAACCCCTATAGTAAATGATAAACTAGATCTCCTGAATGTTGTGAAGACCAGGAACCAGGCAAAAGATGACTGTTGTACTTTATTACAAACAGGTCACACATTGACAGAATTATAAGCATTACAAGAGAATGATGAAGACATAGGACCAGTTTTACAATGGATGAAGAATGGAATCAGACCTGACAAAAGGGATATTGAAATAAATAGTCCTGCAACCAGACATTATTGGTTCCTATGGGAATCACTTCAACTACTTGATGGCCTTGTATATAGAAAATTCCTCAAGCAAAATAAAACCGACCTTTACTACCAGTTTTTAACCCCTGTCAGATTAAAAGAAGAAGTTTTGTACCAGATGCACAATTCCCTGCCATCTGGACACTTGGGAAAGAAGAAAACCAAGGAAAAGTTATGTAGAAATTATTATTGGTATGAAATGCGGGAGGACATCAATATCTGGATTCAGAAGTGTGACATATGTGCATCTATTAAACCACCTCAAAAGACATCCAAGGCTCCACTTGGATGCATGTTGACTGGGGCACCATGGGACAGAGTGGGAACAGATATTTTAGGACCACTTCCTCTGACACCAAGAGGAAATAGATACATTTTAACTGTAACAGATTATTTCACGAAATGGGTGGAGGTCGTCCCAGTTCCAGACCAAACAGCAGTAACATGTGCTAACATTATACTGAATGATGTATTCTGTAGATTTGGATGTCCCCTTGCAATCCACTCTGACCAGGGAAGAAATTACGAAAGCCAAATTTTTAAAGAAATGTGTGAACTACTGGAGATAAGAAAAACAAGGACAAGTCCCAAAAACCCTAAAGGCAATGGCCAAACAGAACGTTTCAACAGAACTTTAATCGCTATGATAAAATCCTATTTAAGGGGGGAACAAACGAATTGGGACTTAAATCTTGGTTGTCTTGCTGCTGCTTATAGGGCTACTCCAAATGAATCAACAGGACTGACCCCAAATCTTCTTTTATTTGGAAAAGAGATAAGAATGCCAAATGATTTAATTAAAGGAATTCCTGCAGAACCGGGGGAGGAACATTCTAAGAACTGGGGGGACTATGCATTAAAGATTAAAGATAGATTACACACTGCCCACCAAGTTGCTAGGAAACACTTGCTTTCAAATGCAAAGCGTCGTAAAGATTTTTATGATACAAAAACTAATTTAACAGTTTACAAAAAGTTTGACAAAATTTGGTATTTAGATGAATCAAGAAGGGAAGGAATAAGTCAGAAGTTACAGCCACTGTATATTGGTCCTTGTCTGATAACTAACAGATTCAATGATATAAATTATGAAATCCAACTTGATGGGGGAGGGAACTAGAAAAATAATTAATCATAACAAGATGAAACCCTATCATGGGAATCAGTACCCAAAATGGATAAGGATTTTGGAGAGAAAAAAAAAATTTTGATGCCCAGTAGATGAACAAAGTGAGGAAATCAAAACCCTGAAAACTATTAGTAGACCAGCACCACCACGATTTGGACACAACTCTTTCTCTTCAAGGCGCAACTCAACTTACTCCAGCCCAAGCAACAGAAAAAGATCACCTATACCTACAAGACTACCAAGAAAAAGAATGGAATCTCCGAGGAAACAGACCACACACAAGTCACCAGTAAAGAAACCTAGACACTTATGAACTGACATTTTTCTTTTTCAGGAACTGTATTGAACACTTATTTGTATTTATTGTGAACTCTAAAGTCTACTTTTATGCAATTTTAAATGTTACATTTGTGAGGACACAAATTTTTTTTTGTAAGGGGGTAATGTAGAATTCTGCAATTTTTGTAAATTGCCAATACATGTATCTATACGTAAATGTATATTTATGAAGTTGATCATACCAAACATTTTTTAATATTATAAATTCCCCAAGTTTACTTTTTTTTATAAGGTAAATTATTCTGGAATTCCTGAAATTAATTAATTATTTCTTTTATTGTTTCCACAAGTATGAGAATCATAAAATAATTATCATGTTTGATTGTTTTAAGATCGTAAGTAATGTATATTTTTTTTAACCTTTGAGATGTTCCCTCGATTTTGTCGTTGCAGAAATCTGCACATGTTTCGCTCATTTCCTCGAAATTTAAAGTGTGACATGTTAACTTACTTATATCCACAGATTCGTCAAGTCGTACTTATTCACATAATCTCTCATTTCAAACTGTTTTGTTTTATTTATGGCAATACTTTGCGATTTACTGTGTTGACAACTTCAAGTTTTCGGTCGTCTACCGCCATTTTCGATCAGCTGGTAGCCGAACGTTTTTATTGGGTGTTTATAAAATAATTGTTAAAAATGTTATATTTTAATTGTACTGACATAATTTCTAGTTTGTTGATAATTAACTGAGAAAAATGTTATTTAAACTTATTTTTATTTAAGTACAAGATGTTTTACATAATATTGATTGATTGGTCATTGCACCAAACTGCACCAAAATTTCTTGTGCAGCATATAAAAGGGCAAAACGCTGAAAATTGACGTCACTCTTACTACTTTATTGAAAATTGACGTTTGGCTTATTTTTCCAAAAAGAATTTAATTTTGAAGTAAGAAAATTATTCATTGTTGAAATTTTTAATGGCAAAGTAATTTAACAATATCTAAAATTAATTTCTACTATGGAAAATTATTTATGAAGGAATTTTTTGTGGATTGTGGAAAATTTTAACTCTTTCAAAAGTTATTTACTAGTATATAAGTGAAGTTATCTGATATTTATCTGGCTTGTTATTTATGTTGTGTTGTGAAAATTAGTTGTTTTTCAAACTTTTCAACATAAAGTTCATAAGTAAAATAATTCTGCACATATATCACCCAGGATTTGGGAGATCCAGTGTAGAAATAAACTTTTCAACATAAAGTTCAATTAACTAAAATAATTCTGCACATATATCACCCAGGATTTGGGAGATCCAAAGTAGAAATAAACTTTTTAACATCAAGTTCATACGTAAAATAATTCTGCACATATATCACCCAGGATTTGGGAGATCCAGTGTAGAAATAAACTTTTCAACATAAAGTTCATAACTAAAACAATTCTGCACATATATCACCCAGGATTTGGGAGATCCAGTGTAGAAATAAACTTTTCAACATAAAGTTCATGAGTAAAATTTATTCTGCACACATATCACCCAGGATTTGGGAGATCCAGTGTAGAAATAAACTTTTATCTTTCAACATAAAGTAATGAAATAGAAACAAAGTTTAGTAAATATTTTATTTTAATAATTGACATATAATGATATAAGGAAGCATTCCTATTAATCAAGGCTTGTATTAATCAAGGCTTTGAAGGGTAAATAACACAACACAACAAAACAATAAAATTGTATTTATACTTTATTATAAGTGTATCTGGAGAAATAGACACTATTTTACATTATTCACATATCCTGTAAGAGCTCAGGATCAGAATAGTTGCATACATAGTACATTTGATGTTGTTAACATAATGCCAAATAAATATTATATTTAATCTTACTGGCTTGCTGAGTTTTCCCCAACTGAACCTATTCTTAGTCTCAATACAAAATGACCAAGTACCAATTCTAAGGTTTAAAATTAACTATAAAGTATACTGTTTGAAACATATCTGTTTGGCTTTTGTCAAAGAATTGTTTAATAGAAGTTCCCTTCACCAGCTCGCTACAATATATATATAGTACGTTATGCTATGTGGTAACATTTAAGTGTTTTAATCCATATCAAGCTTGTCATGAAGATATCAGTATCATAAATCATCATGCCTAAACGCATATACTTTATATATCATAAACAGAATATAACATGGGTGTTTTCATATCGCACCAAATATCAACCCTAGACAAATATGATCCCTCGAGCAGAGCTCTTGGATATTTATGTCTCGGAGTTTATATGGGGTGCGATCCTGAAACATCCATATGGTTTTTTTAATATAACACAATTTATCAGAATTGATTTGGGGTTACGAACAATTGGAGAAAACAATAATTTTACTAAGAATATTATCGTCGTGAATGAAACCATAAAATAGCGTCAACATATTAGTTTTATCTCTTTTCCGAATAACTCGCTTTTTTATTTTAATTCCTTCTATTTTCTTTGGACAAATATTCAGCCTCTGTTGTCTGCTGTTACAAGTCGTTTAGGCAATTACTGATCATTTCTAAAAGCAAAAAACCGTATACCTCAATATGTTAAATAAAACAGTATTGGGATAGCTAAATGACGCATTAAAAACGAAAGACAAAAATCTGTTTGTCTTCTTATTATTTCACATAAAAACAGCATGCCATTCAGAGGGTTATTAAGTTTATATAGCAGAAAAATGTATTTTATGTGCATGACAGAAATTCGTACAACAAGACCATAACCTATGATGACGTTATTCCTCAATCATTTTGTAAAGTACTCATGTATTATGTCTTAACTGACATGTTTACAGACTGTTTAATGCACTACAAAGAGCCAAAGTAGAAAACAATATGCGATCAAATTAGCCTTGAAAAGTAATGTTTTTGTACTATCCTAAAGGCTTTTATCATACACTTGACAATAATTTGCTGGAAAAACAAGTTCCATATGAAAAGTAAAGATAAACACAAAAAAACGTGATTAGTATAGTGCTAATTATCATGGGATTTCTATTGCTGCAGATAAAGATAATGTATTGACGAAAGAAATTTTCTGATGAACACGGTTAACAAGGCTCGACCATAAAACTGTCCTCGCCATCCCAGGGGTTTTGTAGGTTTAAGGTTGTGCTTGAGTGTAAAAATATAATACTTTTGGTGATATGTAAAATTATATAATTAACTAAGAATAATCTTATGCATATATTATTAGTGCTAAGGCTTTGTGCCCCTCGAGGGATCAAGAGCAATAAATGAAGTAAGTCATATATAATTGCCAGAAAAATGATACTTTTTCTTATACCTTTATAAACTATGATAATATATCAAACATAATATGTCCTACGTAAAAACATATAGTAGCCATTTTTAATATAAACGTATATTAATTACGTATTAAACAACAAATTTTTTATTATACCTCTCTTTAAATATACACTTAAAACTTCTATCGTGCTATTGTCTTTCCATAATGAGTTCTGCGATTTTTTTCTGATTTTATATTATGTGTAAAAAAAAGTAAAAATATTAAAAACACAATTTTGAGGTTCATGGTGGCAGGTTCTCATCCCCTCCAATACTAATTATTTCTGTTCTGATATAAAAAACAGTTTTGGGAAATTAATACTGCCATAGTTTAAGAAATAAAAGCGTAAAGTCGCTTTCTTACACGGAATTGACAAGTTACAAATTTAAGACAAGTTTTAACTCTAGTGAATTACCCCCAAAGCACATACATATAGTTTTATTCTGAACCTACATATAACAGAGAAAAAATAAAGTATAAATATTGCCATACGCTTATTATGATAACTGTTAACTTGCATAGTTTAATGTATCAGTAATCATTGTGATAATGGTAAACTACTATCATAGTATTGTTTTGGATTAAAAAATTACCAGTTTTACCAGTGAGGGGTAGTAAATCATCAAATCGAGAATTGTTTAGTGACAGGTCATCATCAACGTTACAGAAGCTAAGATAAGAAGTTATTGTTTCCTTTATATGAATTAAATAACAAATCGTCATGCAATGCTTCACTTATTGTATCTTAAAAACACATCGCCACTAAACTAATGTTATCAATCAGAAAATCAAGCATTTCATTGATTTGTTCATTTGTATTTGATTTTAGCTTTGGACTTTAATGACAATATAAGCCGATATAAGTATGACCGACAACCAGCAATTTATATCTACGTGTCTTACTTTTTTAGTAGAGCTGTGTTTAATCAGTTGTGCCTATCGTTACTTTACTTAAGTGTTTGGAATAGTTATGTATGTTTAAGTTTTGTTTGTTTGAATTGTGTTTAAAGCAACTTTCAGCTGTATTATGGCGTCCACCTTTATAGGGGGAGGAAGCCGGTGTACTTATGTATGTAAGTCTATGTATTTTTAGTTGAATATCAGATCTATGAGTAACTCGACGGTTGTCTAATTAGAGGCAGGAACTGCTTACTCGTCAGAAGCACCTGATTGCACCCATGGTTTTTATTGGGTTCGGGTTACTCTCTTTCTGTGTTTTATGTTTTTGGTTTTTTTGTTGAGTTTGTCTACAACCGGATTTGTAACTGTCCCTTGGCTTTTGGCTAATGTTGTTTGGTCGGTTTTCTTTGCTATTTTCTATTATCAACGAAATTTTTTCTCTTTTTATACGGCAACACATACTAAAATAAAACTATATTTTTAATTTTTCCTAAGATCACATACAATATGAGCAAAAGATCACAATGTTCAGACATATTGGTAACAAACAATAATAGTTTAGCGTTGTAGGTTTTCACAATAACAACCATTGCACTAATAAGTGCAACGCTATCGCCGATTCTAATTCTTTTATTTGTTACTTTTAATGGTGTTTAACACAACTTCAAGTAATTTCCCATCTATATTATGGCGTAAAGTTTTAAATGGAGAAGAAATCCGGCGTACCGGAAAACCTGCGGTGGGAAAGCTTGCATTCCTTGTCAATTATGATTGGAGTCGTGTACACCCTGTGCGCAGTGAGATTAAAACCCGCAACCTCAGTTCACAGACCATGCGATCAATAGTGTATATATTGGATATGTTTTCGGTCATCTTTTTCAGCAAGAAAAGCAGCTGTAGCTCCAATATACATTATTATATAATAAAGTGTCATCTGGTAGGCAAGAAAACAAACATACTATAAACTGATAATAACAGTTTGCAATTGAAATTGATTCTATATTTAGCATTTTGCAAACAACGATTTACGCCCACTAAGACTCAATTTAAAAAAATAAAGATGTAAGAGTATTTGATACTTTGATAAATATAACGGTACACATTATTTTGATCAATTATGTAGAAAAGCGCAATTATGTAGAAAATCGTTATCATTCTTTGCATGCAATTTATTTGTTCTAATGAGCACTTTATATATATATTTTTTGCGTATAAAGGTATCTTAGTAGGATATACAAATGTTATGAATTAATTGTTATTAATATGTTGATTAGTTTGACGACTGTGATTATTGCATACACTTTACCGTTTGCGTGTCTTAATAAAGATGATAAACAGTTGACAACAGTTGACTATAGTAAATATATACACTAATAAATCACAAATCTACTTAGTATTAATTAAACCATATCTAAATTTATGTTCTAAATTTGTACGAAGATATTACAATTCATCTCTGCCAAAACCTCTGTTTCTCTTCTGCAGTTGTTCTATACAAGATTATTTTTTAGAATAAAATGCAAATGCTTTATATGCTTTAATATCCCTTCTTCAACCACGTACTGACTAAAATGTTAGGAAAAATGGTTTGAATACGCCAGCAAACTATAAAATGTGTGGTTCCTAATTCAGCATTTTATTTTCCACAATTATCTGTTATCATCCCAGTAATGCTAATTTCTGGAATAATCTCATAATACATGTAATAAATTAAATCTATTCGTCTAGTCTGAAGACATAAAAAATTAATGTAATGGTGATGGAATCGATAAAGTACAATCAGTTTCCATACGATTCATCGAAAGTTATTTATTTTAACCAGACATTTTTTCTTTTCTGTTTTACGAGGTTATTGTTTTCTGTATCACGCACTTTCCGCATGTTTTCTGCTTAGTGATGTTACTACTATTTAGTGGACTTTTTTTGGTCTTCTTTTCTTTTAAGATGTGTGCTACATATTTTATGAATACGTTCGGTTGATCGTTTGTTGTTACCTTTACTGCCGTATGCACATAATTAACATTAAATTTATGTGTACGTAAGGTTTAGTTAATTGAAAAAGATTAATTGCACGTGTAACAGGCTAAACATTTGATTTTGACAAACTTGTGGTACTTGTGGTACGAATTTATGCTGTTTGTTAAGTTACTGTGTTTATAAAATACAGAAAAGGAAACTCAGATTAAAAATAAACCACTTGTGTTCAGTCTATAATGGTTATCTACGAAAATTGTTGTGCAAAATAATACTAGGCTTAAATGAATGTTTAAAAGACTTTATTTCCATCTTTAAGAAGGCAACTGTAATATGACCTTTTAGCTATCCCCTGTGAGTGTTATTTTCCAAAACAAACAATTTTCATGATACGGCTGAAAATAACGTATAATAATAACACTTGTTAGATCATAGCGTATGAAGATAACGTTAAATGGATTTTACCACTATATCAAATCGGTATGGTTTATTTTATGGAATGGAGTGCTGGAGTGTAGCAATAGAGTGGAGTCATAGATTTTTGGAGTGGAGTCAATTGAATTTTGTATTAAATCAATGTGTTTATATTCGTGGGCAATGTAGTGGAGATAAATTATTTTTCAGTACATACACACTAGTAACACACAGACAACTACTACATAGCGATCCTGTTTTAGTCGATGTTTTTACAACTTGTATTAGTAATACCTATATCACCATAAGCTCAGGTTATAACAAATATATTTAGAGTATACACCAAACTATAAACAACTTAAATGTAAAATACTACTGAAGCGTGTATTTATTTATTTGTGTTTTAGGCAATAGAAGTACAGCCAGTTTGTATTGTAGAATGATACTTGTCAGAAAACTTTAAATTGGTTGATTTGAATTTGAACAGACTCCAATCGCTTCAAATGAACATAATTTAAGAAAGGTTTAAGGTCTCCCAGTGTATTAGACTTGCAACGAAATAGTTGTCTTTACTTTTCACGTAATGCTAGTTGATATGATAATAAACATTAGTAGAACTGTCTAATTGCTGGCTTCCTGATTTTTTATGACTTTTCAAAAGTTTTATGGGCTAAATGTTAGCTATTTGAAATATTTTATAGCAGAATTAAAACAAGTATAGACAATTTATAAACAAATTATAGTGCTGGTCAAAATATTAACAGTTCATATTATTTCGAGGTATAGAGATTCCCTAATAAATTGAATTTATAAATGAACATTAACATAATTCAAAACTAAAGTTGTGTATGTTACGAAACATCATGTATCTACACTAGATTACGCAATCAATAAAATTAAAATTTAAAATTAAAAAACTTTAAAACTCTACACTCCACTCCACGACTCCACTCCATGGCTCCACTCCATGACTCCACTACAACACTCCACTCCATAAAATAAACACACAAACTATTTTATCTGAACAATGTGTATTACTTTTTTGTCAAACCAACCATAAATTTTATATTCAGCTGGTGCTGCAAATTTTTGTTGTCGCTATAAACATACGTTTAGCTCAATATGACAACATAAAAAAAACATATCAAGAAGGTAAACATCATAAACATACGGTGCTAGCAAATATAATTGATTCTTTAGTCAGCTGTACTGTTACATAACATACAACTTGTTATAGAACTTTTGGAATATATCCAAGTACAGTAAGTATGTTATAAATGTTCGTACAAAACAGTATAAATCTGCATCGGCAGCATTTTATAGCTTAACAATGAATCACAACAGTAATATGTAAAAATATGTTGACCGAATTAATCAAAAGTTTTCAACACCAAAAACTATTACTTATTAGTCGTACAGCTGTCAAGAACACTTGAGTTTGTAAGATTATTAAGAGATATATAGCGAACGAGCGACGAAATAAGGGAGGATCTATCAGGCTAAGAATTGAAATATGGAGTGCAATGTTATAAAATTATCAACTTTGTTTAGTGTATCCCAAACGTGCCAATAAATGGAGATTGTTTTCAGAAATACTCATTACACGCAGTACTTAATAAAATTATCTGCTTCATTGTATCAGTTATAACTTTTTGGATATTGTCGAAGTATATAATATTGAAGTGAGCTAAATGTGAAAAGGCGAACACATATTGAACAAAATTAAATTAAACAGCAAACGTTAGGCTTTCAGAGGTATTTTAATGACAATTGTATAATTTATGTAAATATTCACCTGAAAAAAAGTTAAGCAACCCTTAGTTTTTTCAAGTCATACATATTCGAACACCTTTGGACTGCCATTCGTTTTTTAATTTGTATTCCAAACACAAATATGTATTGGTAGGAACAATGAAACAACAAACACTCACCTTTTTATTTCCTTATCATTTCAGTGGAGTAAAAATCTGCTCTCATCTGACCAGTGTATTCGTCGCCAGGTTCTAAAGTTCCAATTTTGTCTTGCTCCGCACCAGGCCAACCTGTATCTGCTATCGCTATCATCAATCATCAGTCGTTTAATGACTCTCCTTGACCTCAATCCTGCAGCTTTAAGACGATTTCGTACTGTTCTGGCTGACAGATTACAACCAGGTAACCATTGTTTCTTGAGACAGGTGCATGCCGGAAAACGGATGTCGCCTAACCAATCTACTTAGGCTCCTATCGTCACATTAGGTTGTCACAGATAGTCGACCAGATAGGGAACGATCTTTGACATATTGCGTGGCAGCGTGTTTTCTGACCAAACGACTAATGACTGTATAATGATTTCCAAGACGACGTCCTATTGCCTTGTAAGACATACCAGTGGAATGCATGCCGATGATTTGCCATCTCTGTGCTTCTGATATCCGCCTCCTTGCTGGGCAATTTGGGATTGTAATACCAAAATGTTGCACGAAAAATAGTGCAATATAGAAGTGATGCATTAAGGAATTAATACTGACCAAAATCATCAAAATTTAAACTTTATTTACAATAAACGAAAAATAAAAATATTCGGGATGCTTAACTTTTTTCCAGGTGTATATCCTGTTAAATTTTATACAAAAAGAGTTGTGTGAGGATTGTGCTGGTCATTGATTGGTTGCGATCACTTTTGTTTTGGATCTTCGTCTTCAACGTATTTAAATTGACAAGGATTGCCAGTTTTCCTACCGCAGGTCGGGGGTTCTCTCCGGGTACTCCGGCTTCCTCCCCAATAAAAACTGGACGCCATGAAATAGCTGAAAAATTGCTGAAAGTGGCGTTAAAACACCATTCAAACAAACAAAATCAACGTATTTAACCATTTAGTAAAACTATCGGATCATTTGTTTACATTATGTTTTGTGACGTTTGTATTTTGTTTTCATTTTTCCTTTTGCATATTTCTCCTATTCTTCTGTTATTTAATATTGAAAAAAATGTTGTTTTGGAGTATTTCCGATTACAATAGATAGTTATATCACAGAATAACATCAATAAAAAATATTTTATACGAGACTGTGTATATGCTTATGTCTAATAATTAATAAAAATCAGTTATTCAAATTGAATGTGTGTTGAAATTGTTTTCTTTTTATAACAAAACCACAGGCCAAATAATATGTTTGCTTCAGGTTCATGATATTGGCCACACTGTCGAACAATCCATGTTAACCAAGGTTTAAAGAACGCCAAAAACGAAATCAGACATAACTCTTGTGCTGACGCTACTGGGAACAACGGTCGATGAGTAAGTTCTTAAACTACACGTCTATATACATGTACTACTTAATGGAATAGATATAATAACCTCAATATGGTACTTCAATTTTTATCTAAGACTGTCTCTATAATACCCCGAGCGTCATATAATTAAAACAAAATCCAATGTCTTTGAACCCTTTTTCCTCATTATTTTTAAAAAAATTTGCGGATTAGGACATAATGCATGTGTCTAGACCCCACAGTGTTTCAATTTTGTTAGTTCGAATCTCGTTGACAATTTCAAACAGTGTTGGTAGATGTATGTATAGAAGCAATTAGAGTCTACGGCAGAGCTGTAGGAAGCAGTAAAAGTACTATCAATTGCGTCATGTGATGTCGTCTGTGATATCAGTTCCGACAGAACTTTCTCTTTTTTAACTCTAAATTTATAACTGTTTTAAGTTAACATTAATTTATATACAAGTGTTTTTGAACATTCTTTGGCAGATAATTACTGTGCTGTCATGACGAGAAATGCTTTATGAATTCACCATAATTTCTTGTTTAAAATATAGTACTATAATTAAATTGTAAAGATATGTTACCTTATTGTACTCTTCCTTCAAAATATCATAAATAATTTATTGAATTGTGTGGTAAATAAACTAAAAAACAGTCAATTTGTTTTGTAAAATGTCATGTTTGTCATGTTTTATAAGAAAAGACACAAAACAACAAGAATAATGTTAAACAACGTATTGAATAATAACTATTTACTGAAAAGAGCAAGTAGGGCTATGCATTATTTGTTAGGCCCAAAATAATGTTTTGTGTCAATATTAATGCTGGTAGGCGTGTCACTGGTGACATTTTACGTTAACACCTACTAGGATTGCACTTTAAAGTCGATAATGATTTGCCTCCATTTCTTGCAGATCTGTTCTATTAGTCTATTATGTTCTATGATACGAGTTTGTGATACCTTAATAACTAAAACAACGGGCTGTATGTAATAAAGATGTCTTAATCGGAACTAATTATTTAATACACGGATAGTCTTCTTGAATAAATGTTATTTAAAAGGAATTAAAATACTAAATCTGTATATTTTGTATAGACGAACGGGAAGTCGTTAAAATAAATAATTAAACTGTGTCGGATGTAACCTTCAATGTTGCCTTTTCTAATAAAACATAGTATTTCGCAGAAGTAATGTTTAAATTTGGTTTTGCATGCTCGTATTTTGCAATAGTTACATCGCTACATTCTTGTTCATTGACTGTTTACAGTTTAACTTATATGTAAAATTCGTAAATTACACAGTATTTATACGAACACTGTGGGTTTGCTCTAATAGCTCTTTCTTTTTAATTTCATCGCGCACAGGTACCTTTAATATACTTTGGTTGTTTATTTTTATTTCAATCATGCTTTTATTTTTGATTTATATTTCAATGTCACAATTAACATACCATTCTCCAACCTGACATTTACTCCATGTTCCTTGCGTATCCCTCTTTCTACTCCCGTAATTTACCACCTAGTTAGTCTCTCTTTCCTTGCAAAAACAAATATAACATTTAAGATATTTTTAAATTTAACCCAGTTCCCTTTTGTCTTGGTTACAAAAATGTTCCCTTTATCGATAAATCTATTTTATTAACAAACATTTATAAAAAATGAATTGATGTATAGAACAGTTGTCAATAAACACTGTAGTTTAAGTAACCACGAACTTTGTTACAGTGTAGTATTATGTGAATGTAAGTACAAAGTTTGTGTGAATACAATTACAAATAGGAACTCTTTCATCTGGTTTAAATGCACTTAAGTTTAACTGCCAAAGCATACTCTCTGGGGTATTTAAAAAATCGAAAAAACTTTCAAGGACAGTACTATACTAATAACTAAACAAGACCATCGTTTAAAAAAACTAAATTACGCTATTACACATTATGCTTGTCGTAAATTCTTGTGCTGATATGACCATTGTCGTCATTATCGAGATGTAAGTCTAAAAATGATGTACATGAAGTTGTTCTGTAGAATACATTAACGGAAGCTACTCAGCAAATTTAGGAGTAGTTAATTGAAAGGACATCATCATTACATATGTATATATACGTGAAATTAAAGGGCCTAGTTTCTGGTATTTTTTGTCTTTAATAAGACGTTGGCGTAATTCATTTTCGTAAGAATACAGGAACATATCAGACAAAGTTTGTACTCATTGCAATTCCTGCTGAAAAACACACCTACAAGAAGTTACAAATATGTTGACGATCAGACGATCTAGCATAATATAAACCTGTTCCTCGCTGTATCATAAGATGTTTTATTTTGCTCTTTAGAAGAAAAATACGTATAGTTGTAACCTACACTATGTATTTGAAGGTATATGTGGATACGAAGGCTTTATGAATGATTCTTGAAGTCGAGATTTTAGGTGGTATAAAGAGTTGAGAAATCAAAGTTTCTCACAAATGAAATTTAGATATCGATCTGGATTTTATATTTTCCAAACGTTCTTTAGAATTTTTATGAATTTATATATCATTGATATTACTTTACGACTATCTAATTAAAGTTAAATCTTTCACTTGCTCCCCCTTTTTGCCATGGTCGCAAAAAGGGTGGAGCAAGTGAAAAGATTTAATTTTAATTAGATTGACTTAACGAATAAACAATTTCACAGTATTTTTGCTGTCCTTCTTACAATACAAACAATATCTTAGTTACCTGTGAACTTAAGACTGTTTACTGTGTTAATAAGTCATAAATGCAAAGAAGTTTATCAAATAAGCAAGAGATATGAAATGAAATGAATTTTATGATGCTTGAGTAAATAACGCTTATATTCTTTTTACGTCTCGAATACTATTTTTTTTTAAGAATGAGAGTTGTTTATGTGAGATCATAAATTACCCAGTAATCAATTACTGCCAACAATATAAGGTAAAATGATGGTGCAAAACAATTGAAGTTTCATGCTGTATGTAAAGTGTTAATAATACACCAGACATACGGTGGTACACTCTAATTTTGGCGATGGAAATATCTTGCGCAGTTTCGCTTTAATACTTTAACCGGCAAAAAGACAGACCACTATGCATTGCACAATTCGACTACAATCTGATTAGTCCATAATTATTGCAGTAAATAAACACACAAGGAAACGTATGTGCTCTTCCAATAGGACACAAACAAGTCAAAACAGGAAAACAAAAAACCATTACCTATTTTATCTGTCAGTTTTTTATTCATCGACGAATGACAAATTATGGAAACTTAACGTAATACAATAAGAATTAATCATCAATGTTAAATAACATAATTAAATATTAGATTAGTAATAAATATTATATAACTTAACATATCGATCATTTCAGGAAAAAAAGAGCATAGTTGTTGCAATTCCTTTGTTAGCTTCATAGCAATACAGTAAATTTTCATGTAGAATAAAATTTATCCACCCAAACAAGTTCGGAGAAGTCTTCAGCTGAAGATTGTGATTGATTCCTGAGGATGAGAGCTACGGTGCTTCCATCTTATCAACGAGTGTATTCAATGAACTTGATAACCGGCAATTGAACACTGTGGTAATAAGTTGCAATATATACCTATTTTTTGTCATTTGCTAGTCGATTTCACAGGTGGAATTTAACGGAACCCCCACCCTCCTTATAGAAACCGACGCTATGCTATGGCCAACATGACAAGACTGAAAATGTCATAAAGTATCTTAAATTAACAAACAAACAAATAATTATGTACATTGAAAAAATACCCAGTCGCTGTAATTAAGGTTACTTTCAGATGCAGGTCTATGGACGGAGATTTGATAACCCACCCTATTCATGTATTTTCGGACGTTATGAAACGGGACCTAATAATATATTGAATTATAAAATCAGACCTATTCATATGTTTTATTATTGCACATCCACATTGACAAAATAGTCCATTCACTACTAAAATGATCAAGTGATGTTAATGGAACAATTTGTTTGTACAACCATTGAGGTTTACATGGACTTAAGATGAGAATTGAAGTATGGATACATTTTAATAATTTACAACTACCCAATGATATATTTTTCAATGAAAAAAGATACCTTTTTATATATCTTGGAGAGCTTTAAAGGTGACCAAGTGGCGGATCCAGGGGGGGGGGCGTAGGGGCCTACGCCCCCCTTTTTAAAATACGGAAAGGGGAAAAACAGAGATCATGGAGGGTAACAACCAGCGCCAAAGTCAAAAATGTAATCCCCGCTCGTCCACGCCATATATTAATGCATTAACGGTACTAATTCGCTTATTATGATATCTCTGTTGTATATACTGTACCAAATAAAGGTTACTGAACACTATAAAAACCCTGTTCGTGGCCTTTCTTTTCCGATATCCCCTTTTTACACCCCCCTTTCGAAAATCCTGTATTCGTGTGACCCTTTCGGGCCGCACATTCGTATTACCCTATATATACCAGTTAACCCTCCACATACAAATTTTCCCGATATGTTTGCCTTAATAGACATAAAAATAGCATACAAGCAGAAAATAACAATTTTCAATTTTCTTGATTATAGCTGTATTGCCTTTTTAAAACACGCAAGCTCAACTGACATTTATATACCACATACTATAGACGTAATAATTAAATGCAAAAAAACGTTAACCGACAAAACTGGATAAATCTAGATACATAAACTAGGACGTAGATAATATCATTCGTGTGTGACCTATTAAAAATCAGTAAATAAACCCTTAGAAGTGAAACGTAAGCTAGTGCCCAATATTTTATGTTTTTAAACTTATTTTAACATTAATACACCATCGGAAGAGCAAAGCATATTACATACAATCTCTAGAAGAAAGACAATCATGCAATGCTTCCACTCAAAGAAAATAAATGAAATGGAAAGACATCACTTGTTCCATCTTTCAATAAATGTTTAATAATGAAAGAAAATCATGTATGGTTTTTCTTGAAGATGATTCTATTACAAAAAGATACAAAAATACATCTAATTTAGATCAATGAAAATGCTGGAAGCAATCTATAAACAAAAACAGCCAATCGTGACGGAACAATCAATTTTTGAAGAATCTAAAGTGCAGTGAATAAAACAGCTATACATCTTACTTGTGAAACAAGGATAGACAAATGTTAACATGTTTTTGTATCAACTAAAACAAATTAAAAAACTTAATGTTATTTAAACTTCAATTTTTTTAATGGTACAAAACTTAAACGAATAAATAATGTTGGTTGTTTACATCATGTGTTACAGGTAAAAGATAAATTAAGTCATAAGGACTAAAATGGAGGATTAAATTAAAAATTTAACTTAATAAAAACCGTATAAAGTATAATCTATTAAAAAAACTTATGTTTGTTTGTTTAAGGGTGATAAAACCACATTCAGGAATTGGTCAACTATATCCTGGATTCCAGTGTTTTGGGAAAGAAACCGGATCACTTCGGTACTTCCCAGAACATTTTTGACATTTTGATGCACGGGATTAACTAACACAGCAGTACCATCAATTCTATGATGTTGCACATCATAAAAATGTGCAAGTTTCGATGTATAAAGAGTTTTCGAAGAAATTTAATCTTTTTTGAAGTTTTACTGATCTATAGCTACATTTTAAAGTTTTTAAAATACAGAAAAGATGACAAATATACGTACAATATTTTGTATCAATTTATAGTATTGTTGATTCTTTTTATAAATAGGCCTGCCATCGTCTTTTTATCTTAATTCAATACTGAAAACAGCAAACAGGCTATTCTGTCTATGGTATTCCATTTTTAATCTTTGCACTTTTATTATCCTTAACTGAGTCGGTCTATCGCGAACTGATGATGCTATTTATGGATGTTCTTTAATGTGTTTATAACTTGAAGAACAAATTGCTTAGAAATCTACAATCTTATTTATCTATTGATGTGCAATGACTGACAACAAGTGTCGGGTATTGTTTCTTTAGATTAGACGGAAATGCCAATCGCAAGATTGTACAAAGGTATTGGTAAAGGCAGCGATGACAAATATAATATATTTGCATACAAAAATGATAAAACTAATGAAGGTACAAACAAAATACCAAACACTGATGTAACCAAAAATATACAATCTACAAAGTCGGAGAAACCGGCAAACTCCAGAACCAACAACCAAAAATATAGCAACTACAGCAATGGTCCATACTTGGTACAGGCATTTCAAAAGAAATGGCGGGTTAAACCAAATTTTACTGCATGCCAAACCTCCCGCTGCCATAACTGTAGAACGTGAGTTTTGATTAAAATTGATGGATATCATGCATATACCACTAGTCACTAATAGTCGTATCCAACAATCATCGTAGCAAATTCACTGTACACTGAATTCAAAACTTGGAACCATATTTTCAAACGAGATATAATATATTTCAACAAAGAAGAGGAATCTATAGTAAAACTTTTTAAAGGTGCGGATAAGTCGTTTTTCCTTGTGACGTTTTCAAAAATCAGTATACTTGTACACCTGATTAATTCAGAAATATAAACACCGTATGCAGAAGCTGGAATATTTCTGAATAGGTGAGGAAAATTTGTCTTGTTTGTCGTAAATTCTTGTGCTAAGATGGCCATTCGTGTCATATTTGAGATGCAAGTCTAAAAATGTTTCTGTTGTTTCTTTTATTTTTAGTTTTAAAGGATATATTTCGTATGTCACTCAGCAAATTGATGGTGTTTAATTGAAACGACATCATCATTGTGACAATTGATAGTAATAAATGGTTTGCGTTAATGTTGTTTGAAGTTTTATCCATTGTTCCCACTATGGCGATGGAACATACATTAACTGCTTTTCAATATTAATTGTATGATCGAACCCCCTTTCCGTTTGCTTCCAAACCCGGAAATAAACAAACGTTGACCAGATAAACACTAACCCGACACTGTGTCATAGTGGAAAGGAAAGACATTTACTATATATCAATCTTAAAACTTTGCTTATTGTTAGGGCATAATAAAATGTATTAATACTGTATTTAAGAATTTTGTAACTGATGTGATATGCAACAACGACAACAGTAGGTTCCTTGTTGACACACAACACGGTAAAAAAACTAGTTTCAATTAATTGAATGTAAATTTGAACTCGATTCAAGCATATTCTACTAGATGTTTATATTTTATTTCTACCTGGTATAATCGTCACTATGATATATCAGCAAAAATGCATTTTGTGTACGGTAAAGATTAGAATGGAGACACCATTAATCGCTAAGTGTTATTTTAGTATTTTTTGGAAGTCTTCCAGGAAAGGAGTATAATATTAGAGGTACTGAATAGAATAAAGTACAAAAAGATAAAAAAATTATTTATCAATTTTACTAACAATAGACAATTGTGATCAGGAAATAGACACATAAACATATTAGAAAGTACAAGCGACTGACATAAAAATCACATGACTAATTTATCGTATGATTGATGTGTTTGTATCAACTTCAGTTGTACATATTTATGCAGGTACATATCCTATTTTGGTTTTTTATTAGACTTTATCTGACTAATGTACTTTTTAACAGTTCTAAAGTCCGGTGGTATAAAATTGAAATACTATTTTGTATCATGATCTCATATTAAAACATAACTATTATTTATGCATAGGTACCATTCTTTCAGCGACATTTACACATATGCTTCATAAGAAAAATTAAAAATCAGCAACATTAAGCAGTGTGGTAGTTTTATCAACAAATTGCACGAACTACCTTTAGTTAAGGGATAAGGTCAGATCTCACCTATCTTTACAGTTGTTCTGAAATCTGCTTGCAGTTTAATAGTAACTTTATTGTCAAATAAATCACATTTAAATGATTCGTGACAGAAAACAAAATAAAGAGTAAACAAACAAATAACGACAAAATAAAGTCTATGAGTCTCCTATCCTCAGTTCTGATGACCGTTTTATAAAGGAGGCAAGACTCTGAGTTTGCCTAAAATTTGCATGAGAGAGTATTTTAATTCAATTGTCTTGATCAGAGGTATTACTAGTTTCATTTACAATATTAAAATCTAACAATAGTTTATTTCTAAATATGAGATTATGATCGCATTTTAAAAAGAAGTGGCATTCGTCGTCAATACTATTTTGATTACAAAAAGTACAAATACGTTGTTCACGAGGAATCTTTCTATATCTTCCTCGCTCTATTTCTAAAAAGTGGTCCGATATTCTTAATTTTGCAATATATTTACGAGTTTCAAAATCGAAATGAGATAAATAGAATTCCTTCCCTAGTTCTTTCTTTAATGATTTGTAAAGAAATATCTTATTTTGGTCGTTTAAGCTAGATATTTTATTATAAGTTATGTTATCATAGTATTTTGATAATTTAAGTTTTATATAAGAAGCATTTGATTTAACACTTTTACTTGTTTGACAAGATTTTGCCTCAAAAAGCTGTGTCAGAAATAATATCTTTTATATATGTTATCCAAGAATAAGTATGCTCAGAATCTAACATCTTGCACAAGTCAAAACTTTATTTTAAAAGGGGATTTATGTCTACAGTGTGTAGTCTAGAGTAATAAAGCATTGACTGGGCTTTAATGAATTTTTCTAAAGGGGGCGACCTAATTCCAAACGGGAAGCCAGATTTGACGCTGTCCGTTTAACACCAAGAATGTATTTACAATATGCCAAAAGTACTTTTTCAAAAGAAGTTTTGTCTATAAATGTAAATAGATCAACTATGTTTCCAGAATTACATCGGAGTTTTGCTCTATAAAAAGGAAGATACTGATCCATCATGCATATTTCAACATTATACAATAAGATAGGTTTAATAAGTGAATCAAACATACTTAGTGCAACATTTATAGGGACGTTACCCATTGATGTAAATTTAGAGTAAAGAGCAAATTGAACCCTCTTGGCTTTCTTTGTAAGATCTAAAATACTTAATGTTAAATTTCCATTGCTGCCAAGAGTGGAGCCTAGAAATTTATATTCAGCAACATTGTCAATTGAGTTATTTTTATAATTCAAATATGATCTTTCTAGTTTTAGATTTCGTTTTTGAAAGATCATTGATTTGGTCTTTTTATTATTAACTGTTAACTGCCATTTATCACAATAATCAGACAGTTTGTTTAAACTATTTTGGAGTCCATCCTGAGACTCAGATAACAAAATTATGTCATCAGCAAAGAGAAGACAACTTATATTAGACTTTAGTATTTTAAGTGGTTCACAAACATTGTCAAGAAAAGTTTCACTGAGATCATTTATAAAAATATTAAAGAGGGTAGGACTTATTGTATCTCCTTGTCTTACCCCTCTAAATATTTCAAAAAATGGAGAACAGAGATTATCAAATTTCAAAGAAGAATCTGTTTTGGTAAACTGATTTTGTAACACTTTATGAAGTTTTTTACCTATTCCTAGTTTTGCCATCTTAAAAAGAAGACCTCCTCGCCAAACTGAATCGAATGCACCTTTTAGATCCACAAAACAACAATATATCTTTTTATTATTTTTGTGGACATATTTGTTTATAAGTGATTTTAGAATAAATAAACTATCGCCTGTTCTGTATTTAATAAAATCCATCCAATAGTACCAGCAATTTCGTTAACTGTATACGTTTAACAGACAGGACCAGGAAGTTATGTGGATTCTCGACCGATCTATAATAGCCTGAATATGAAAATTCAACGAAACAATAAAATGACGTGTTCAATTTGCTATCATATCATAATGGTCTGAAACATGTTGTCTTTTAACGGCTGTTGTTTTATTTTGTGTGCATGTGATACAGATCTAATTCGTTAAATACAATTTAATATTGTCATAATTTAGTGGACCATTTAGTTGTTTTATACAGATAATCACGTGTCTACAGATTCTCTGCCTTTTCATTATATATTGCATGTTTCCTAAAGGATTATTTTTTTTCCATTATTAGTGATTCATATTACTGCTGGGAAACATGTCGCCTTACAAAATCAATAATAACAACACGGACGTCAGTGGATAATTCTCAAGATTGATATAAGGTGTTATACATTACAATATGTCAATATAGCTTTTCCTGTGGATGCCCCCAAATGAATGTCTTACTAATGGTAACTCCATCAATCCAGATTCTAACTATTAGGTGGGATTCCTTTGATGTAATTGAATTTGTCCGGAGAACATTGATTCTTTAAAAACATGTCATACTAAAGTATCTTGTTTTCCTATGGGGCGCCAAAGGTCAATGCTAAAAAAGATTACTTGTTATTTATGTAAAGACAGTTATTACTTATGGTTATAGTGCCCTATAAACAATCACAAACATGAAGTATTATTAGTTCTTTATATTTTAAATGGGGTTAAGTTGATATTTAAAGTTTGTATTGGTGTTATACAAGATGTGTATACGAACCAGTCAAAATATGAAATGACAAAAGATAACTCTAAACGAAAAACCCAGATATCAATTTTTGTAATCTTGCGAATGAATGCACAATCTTAATTTGACTCGAAAAGTCAGAAAAACAAAGATAAATGTAAAACCACTAAATAATGACAGAACGATCCACATGTGGAACTGACAAAACAACCAAAAAATGTGCAAGGTTATTATACAAACATGTACACAACATATATAACGCTAGCAGGCAAGTACATTTCTATTAGACTAACAAGAGTAAGTACTTTACACATGATAAGGAATGAAAAATGTTTTAAAACAATAATCAGAGTTCCTTTTTATGCTTAAAATGTACAAAATAGTTATTGTATTAACCCATTTTATTTATTCTCGTTCCAACGTTTTTGTAACTCTGTTTCTAAACGTCGATATCCACTTTATATTATACCTGTTTCAATGTGCATATTACAGTCACATATAAAATTATAACAGCAACAAAATATTAAAATATTTGATCGACTTATCTGTAATAAAACCTTGTGCTATTATTAGGAAATACGAGCATTATATTAGTCAAATGTCAAGGCTAGGCTAGTCGTATTAAAAATATTACCTTGGGAGTGTGCCAATTTGATATTTTTTGTCTACCTGCATACATGCATATTACATGTGTCCTTGAATATTACCCTAATTTTTTTTTATTAATCAATATATTAAATGTATCGTTTGGCGGTTTGTAAATGCATTAGCAATATTAAAAATAAACGAATTAGTATTGTTGATTATGTATTTTATGCTTGCACTATGCAGCTAAGAGGTAATCGGGATTTTGTTGCTTGAATCAGCAAAAAATGTTCTCGGTCAATGTATGAATTAGTGAAAATTCTGGGTTTAAATGGTTGAATCAGTATAAACATTTTCAAGGTCATAATGCTAGAATCGGTAACAATTGTTTTGGCATCAAGTCTTGAATTTTTAAACTGCGTTGTGGACAGGTACAGTTTTGTTATAAATGTATGCACATGTGTGCTATTTTTGTTCCCGAATTAGTAGTATATTTTTTTTTTAAATTGAAATGCATTATGCTTTCTGGCAGTTTTGTTTCATTAGCAACAACGCACATATCTTAAGCTTTCAATGATTGGAATAACACTGTTTATATGTACTGATATAAAATTGAAACCAATAAACTTAGCTTATTTGTGAGCATTTTTAAGGGAGACAGGATATCCCGAAAAATACAAACGACAGTAGCATCTTTTAGTATTTACCATTATCTGTGCATGTAACATTTTTATATGGCATCCAAAAATACTGCAGGACGCACAAACAAAGGGAGTTAACCAGTATTGTGCCCTACATGACACTGTATTGATTTTAAACGACCATAACCTGTTTTGGGTGTGCCGTTGACGTGTAGTAAAGAATAGAGATATTCACACAAATTAGATCGATATCGAGATCTAGATTGCTCATTGAATTTCAG
This sequence comes from Limnoperna fortunei, assembly GCA_944474755.1. Lineage (NCBI taxonomy): Eukaryota > Metazoa > Mollusca > Bivalvia > Mytilida > Modiolidae > Limnoperna > Limnoperna fortunei. Next base: position 49,677,309 of record OX104118.1, on the reverse strand, counting down.
TACCCCTAAACATGTATTAGATGTCAGTGTTTTTGTTTATTTGATGGTTTGAATGATATTTTACGCTACTTTCAGCAATTTTTCAACCAGTCTGCCACCTAGGCCCCATCTGATTTATATAGGCAATGAAGACAAGATTTCCCTGATGATACACAAAGTCCTGTAATTTTCAATTTTATACTGGCATGATAACAATATAATTTTGATGCCATTCAATGAATCTTGATGTTTGGATTCAACTGTTTCTCAACTTTCACATAGAAAGCCATTTTAACATTTTTCTATAGGTTTAATTGTTAAACTAATTCCTGTTTCAAGAAAGAAGTCTTTTTTTCTAATTTTTTTCTCTAAAGGTTCTATGCGGGTGGCCATATTGGTTTGCCGATTAGATTAACAAACTTTGGAAAGGTCCATCCAATCAACATTGTGACTAAGGTGTTCAATTAGTCCAGTGGTTTCAGAGACGAAGGTTGAGATTTAAAACTTTTAGCTGCCGACGACGATGCGATGGACGCAAAGGTATGACAATAGCTCACCTGACGCAAGTGCTAATAAATCATAGAACATACGTGACTAACAAATTTTTCCTTATTTTAAGTACCACGAGAGAATTAGGATCAGGACATCATTATATCATCTTTTTTTTCTTTAGAATCGATAATTGTGTCATCAACTGAAATGTCACGTGCACTGACATGAAGCTTGTTATAATATAATAATGCTTATGTCTGCATTATATACTCCCATGTGTGACTGTGTGATCAAATAACATCAAGCCTTCCTATTGTTCAACTTCCACAGTATATCTGAACATAAAATGCAAAAACTGGTGAAAGTTTCAATTTTAATAAGTCTAAATAAAAATACTTTAAAGATTCATGCTAGAGTCAAGATTTTAGCTTAGAACATCGTCGAGAATATTGGAAGACCTCAATAACAGAGTAATGTGACAATACAGCACCAAATGGTACCAATATTTCTTATCGCGTTGTGTTTTTTATGCTGGCAGAATGTTAAAAAAATGTTCGTCTTGTCTGGTAAAAAAGGCTTTTTGTTTGCCTGTTTCGACTTGTTTATCATCCCATCCACCCGTAATCATTAAAACTGTTGAAATAAACTGACAAAAGCACAAGAAGTAGATGTGTACCGTAATTATTAGTACAATAATATTTAATTAATACGTGTAGTAAGGTTCTTAAAGGCTATCAAACAATACCTAATCAAAATAATACAATATATCCTTAATAGTGTTGCTTATTATTTATGATCTGCGGCGACGTTTCATTATCCCAAGTCAGGGGTTCTGAGTCCGCGTTAACACCATCGTGATGATGCAGCGAACGCGGATTCAGAACCCTTAACTTGGGAGGATGCGACGATCAGGCTTTTCTAGAAGCCGTGAATTCATGAGCTTTACTGTGTGTGCTTGTTTGCATAAAACAATTGTCGTATACATATTGAAGCGTCGACTACCTTTACTTTTAATTTGCAATGCATCTACACTGGGATATAACTAATGGTTTTAGGTTCAGGTTCTTTTGAAATAATATGCATCAAGTTTTGCAATAGGTTTCTAATATCTTTGTCAATACTTATTAGCCCGTATGTAATACCAAGTAAGACCATACTTGTAGGGTTCTTTGTCTTCTGTGGTTTTTTTTAAAGATCTCTTTCTGTGTGCTTGAAAACTGTATTTGAAGAAGATTCTTTATGTGAACAATACATTGCTTATGTCTTTTAACAATAAGTTGAGTATATGAGAAATTAAATCTGTAACTCTGTTAAAGGTACTATTTCATATACATGCATGTTTTAACTAAGACGTCAATTTTATAGGTCAGACAATTTAACATCAGATATGTCATATTATTTACGAGTATTTCTTCCGTGTTTACACGCAAATGAATGTTGACAGAATTCGAATAAAAAAAGAAAGTTTAGAGTCCAGTATCTAGCGGCACGGCTCAACACAAAACCCTTTACATGATAAGATAAGTTGATTCAATCAAATGACTCTGTCTTGGTCTCAAATGTACCTAAGTATCTCAAATATATCTAGGACTGGTATATAAGATTATGTATCGTAAATAGGTCACTTGGAAGAGATTCTGTAATCCCAAATGAACCTTTAATGGCAATGCACGGTATATGTATGAATCTATTCAAATTCAACCGGACGTTTTAAACATCTAAATATAGGGATACTAGATAAACTTAAGTAACCTCTTGTCTTTTGTCTATCTGAATTACGTTAGAATATATGAATGTCGTAATAGTTTTAATATCTATATATACATATCTGCTACAAGCCAAAACGCATCAAAGCAAATGTCTGAAAAGAAAACTTTTCAACATATCTCTGTGTAAATGTTACACTGTACATAACACAATCTATGTATGTTCTCCATATAAAACTTAATATGCTCTCGAACATATGATTGTTAGTTAGCGTACGATTTACCCACGACTCATTTGAAAGATTACTTATGCACGGTACATGTCATAAAAATTGTGTTGGTTTTCAGTTAAGAGCAGTTGTATTTGTTTATTTGTACAAATATGGACAACAATACATGTGTTGGAGAGAATGTGATGGAAATTGTTTAATAATATTTCTTTCGATTAAGGAGTGTTCTAATGTTTTGAATCTGTTTTTTTTTTCTGTACAGATTTTATTTGTTACCCGACCATCGTCAAGAAAATTGGCATTTTTTGGAGTCGAGTTCATCATCCTATCCAAAGTATCGTCGAATTAAGTGTTGACACGCTAATGATCAACAGTAGATAACTAACTACCTTAACCACTTATAGTCTCCGTATAGGAATGATGGATGAAAAGCATCCATGCCAATGCTCCGGATTTTGCCCGGAACCTCCAGAATTTGTTACCCGTGTCCGGGCTACCGGGTAGGTTGTTGGATTCTCCGGGATTTCTTCTTTTTTTTCAGGAATAATTATAAAATGTGTGTTAAAACAGCCGTTCTAATCCTGCATTAACAAAATATATGTGTATATCTGCTCAAAAAACCTGGAGACCCTCTCAAATACCATAGAAATACTCTAATCGTTTTCGGCCATGGGTCTTCGCCCCCTCTGTCCCCCTCAAAGGCTTTTCCTTGGACACACTAGGGACTTTAAAAGCGGTCCCCATACCCCTTGGCGAAATTATCAGGAATTCTACCAAAAATATGTTGGCAAGTATGAAAAAGATGTATTTGTTTTAGAAGAATGATCAAGTATTACAGAAGTAATCTGAGCTTTCCGGTCTAGTTTGGTGCCACACTTCCAGATATATGCAAATCCAAGGTTTAACATCGAATAACAATTTTTTATGGAACTACATTTGCAAAAAATATTTTGTATTGTGGTAAAAAAGAATAGGTTACGGTTTGAACAGTAAATTGTCGAAAATACTAACACTTCTGTGATTTGCATATCTTTCTAACATTGATCAGTATTTTCATGTGTTAGGAAATTAATAAACTTTTATTAGACATTCAAAAAAAATATTTTTATGTAAATCAGTGACCAATTTGTTTTCCCCCGTGCGGGATCCGGGTGGCTAAAAGAATAGACCGTAGTCGCGCTAGCTTTTCGTAAAAGGCGACTAAATAGCGCCCAGTACCCTGACCGGCGAGTCAGGTCGGTTTGCCTAAAGACCGACTGGGATGTGTGCCCCAGGTGGTTGAATCGGGTACCCCTGGCAAGCTGGGGTTGTCAGGCCATAATACGGAAAACCTGACCGCAAACCATATTCGTGCACCGTGTTGGGAAAAATGCCACGTTCCTCGCACGTTAAAGAACGCTGCTGTAGTATTCGCTATGATTAGGGATTTCGATCCCGCTACAGGAGGCTAAATTGCCCGACCCTATCCATCATCCCATTTGCCAGTGGCAATCTAAAATATGTTACCCCTATTTTTCCTTGTGTCCCATCCCATTTTCATTCATCATCATTTCATGTTCATTTTATCATCCATTTCATGTTCATCGCCTAAATATAGCTGAAATATTGCTGCTCGGACGTTAAACACCATTAATCAATCAATCAATCTTTTTTTGTGGCCAGTTAGAACATTTTGAGACGCTCCCACTTTTACGTGCACTTTCTAATGCAGTGACTGTACAAATATTAAATTGTTTTAAAAATTAGCAAAATTTTATCTTGCGAGATCTGAGAATAAAATATTTTACCACTTGTTGAAACTTTATTTATGCAGGAGCTTACACAACATAGTATTTACTGTTGTACTTAATGTTGGGTACACAATCTGGTAACCTGGTACTGGTACACATTTACTACTGTTAGACCTATATGTTTTGCCTTATAAGAGATAACATACAAAGTCTAGACACGTCAGAAGTAAACCTAAAGTGAATTCCTTTACCATATAATTACTTGTAGACTGTCAGATTTGAATTAGAGAGTTTCAGTTTTACTTTCATCATTCCCTTTACTGTCTGCTTGTGGATAGTACAGTGTTGCCATTTTCAAAGGGACTCGTGGCTAACTTAATTTAAAGTTATTTATTAAATATATATATTTTTTTACTTTTTTCCCCTTTGTTTTGAAATAATGTTCGTCGTCCAATAATTGTTCTATTCAAAAGCCTTATTAACTGTAAAAACTAAATTCTACTTAAGGAAATTCATAATAACCCTTTTTTGTCGTGATCTATTTATCATCGTGTCTCTTTACTGTACTGAACAGAGATACAGATATTATAATTCAATTATCATACAAAATCTGAGTGTTCTATTTGATCGTGTATTAACTCTAATTATACCGGAATTAAAAGCAACGCTACGAAGATCACGTATACGTTGACACATTTCAACAAACATTACTGCTACTAGATTATTTATTGGTAAATGAAAACAAAATGCATTTGTATGTATTTTGTCGAATGGTTTCTTATTATTATAGCTGATCTTTCTGTATGTTTGTAAACGCTGATAAACGTACATGATGAATATGTCTATTGTATTAAGTTTTTTCCACACAAAAAAAACAAAAAATAAATAAATATAAACAACAAAAAACAAAAACAAAAAGCAAAAACAAAGAACAAAAATGAAAAAACAACAAAAGCAGAAAAAACCAAAATAACAAAAAAGAAAAACAAACAAAACAAAAACACCCCCCCCCCCCTTTCCAAAAAAAAAAACAAAAAAAAAATTATTTGAAATTCGCTAATAGTATAACCGCTACTGTATTATGAAATTTACTGACAGCACTTTTTGTAGGGGCCGCGGTGTCCGAGTGGTTATGGTAGTTCGTCTACTATTGATCACGTGGTCTGTAAACACTGAGATTGCGGGTTCGATTCTCACTGCAGGCATTGGTGTACTCGACCCTATCTTAATTGACAAGGATTGCCAGTTTTCCTACCGCAGGTCGGGAGTTCTCTCCGGGTACTCCGGCTTCCTTCCCCCAAAAAAACTGGACGCCATGATATAGCTGAAAAAGTGCTGAAAGTGGCGTTAAAACACCATTCAAACAAACAAAAACAAACACTTTTTGTAAAAAACAACAGAATCAGAGATACTTTGAGTGATAATAAAACTAGAATTCAAGATCATAAAAATCAAGTATTAATCAAAGAGTGGAAAACAAAACAAACAGACACACACACACACGAAAACCAAAAACTAAGTAAAACAAACCCCAGTAAAGGCCGCGGGTGAGGCGGATGAGTTAAGTTACAACTAATAATGGGCATAGATATAGCAAGTGTATCAGGGTTTTTTCGAACACTTGAAGAAATATATTCCCTGTTTGGAAAAAAAAACTAACTTAATAAATAAAAAATGACCACTTGACAACCAAGAGTCTGTGGTCCTGACCAAGGCGAGTGTCCAGTTTTCGTGTATCTCCGTGTTTGAATCTGTCAACAATAGGTATCTACCCTATAACAATATATAAAGCGCAGGTAATTAGCATGTAATTGGGCGCCATCTCAATGTCCTGTTATATCAGTATCCATTATAACCATTATAACCGGATATCCAGACAGATCATTTCCGCTGTCAATGAACCCATCAAAATGTCAAATAGATCTCTTTTATTGTTGCCCTAAAATCGCAAAGCAGAGGCGTAGCATCGCATTTGATATTGTTACGCCGTACCTGCCGAACTGGCTACTACTCCTAAGTATTTTACATGAGAGGAGAGACACCATTAAAAATAGAAAAACATGAACATTTTTTTTATATTTCTGAAAATTATTGGTACGGCTTGGTACGGCGTACCTGCCGCACCGGCTGCTACGCCTATGCAAAGAGGTTTTTTGAACTTATGGTGAGATAATTCCGATATCAGATAATGATTAGAACAATGATTCGTTCAGTTTTTTTTCTCAAGATAACGGTGTTATTGTTGCTAAATGTGAAAATAGACACAAATAGAAGCGAAATGATATACCAAAAAATTCGACAAAGAGACAGCTAAAAATCCGAATTCTGACGAACGCATCACACAAAAAGATGCCGAAAACAAAAGTGACCAAGAAAAATAAATCAAAGTTACTGATGAGTATCCGGAAATGATAAACGAAGCCATATTAAAAGCATGGGTTTATAGTTTATGATTATTTAATTGTTTATATATAACAATAAGGATCGGACACAATTTAAAACAAACTTTCGAGGTCTTCGCCTTCTACAAGACAAATACATGTGTACTTATAAACGAAATTAAACGGGGCACTTTGATGCTTCGGACAAGTAAGATGTGCCTGCCATTAATGATATTGTCACGTGTAAGTAAAAGACTAACTTTGACGCTATGAAAATTTCTGATCGTATTGGAGAGATTTATATTTCCAATTTATCAAATAAAAATGTTGGTCCAAACACGTCATTTTGTTCCAGGTCTTAAGCGCAATGCATACAAGTTAAATAAGTGTTCGTCTAAGTTACTTCAATTTTAGTTCATGAAAATAAATTACCATCTACCACACACTAACAATAAACAGAATACCCAAATTGTCATACACTTGCCACTTTGAATTTTTTTTGCTATTACAGAGATACATCTCTATACACAAGTGGATAATATAAGAAATAGTTGATAATAGAGAAGTATGTCTCCAATAGCAAACAAATTAAAAAGGACTTGTGGCAAGTCTAAACATGTCACACCAATGTCATGAAACAAACAAAACTTGCACCTAAAAAGATTGTACAAGTACTGATTATTATCACAGTTTAAGTGCGTAACCGTACTGAAGTAACTTCTATTCCTCTCCGACACGCTGTTTCGACGTTGTTTAACGCCATGATAAGAAACAAGAATCTTGCTTTTGATACGACCTTGAAGTACACTGATGCGGTATACGAGAATGCTAGACCTAGTAACGGCATTTTTTAAGCGTGATTGTCGTCATTTTGTTTTAGTTACTGTTTCTATTTTAAATAAAGTAATATATCAGTTTAACGTCGTTCGTTTTATAAAACAGAATGTCTCCTCGTTCTAGCCTGTACGATTTTTTTTACTTTTGCTAAAAAGTACACATCGTCTTAGATCCGACAACGAAATGCCCGACCCCCATGCAGATAACAAAACAAGTTTTCTTAAAAGTGCTCAGACAAAGACATAATGGCCCCAAAGAACAATGCTGGTAGTCTCTGACGTGCCACGAAGAAATCCCGGCACCCATGTAACAAAACAGTTGGTCCATAAAGTGACTGATAAAGACTCCCCGGCCCCCGATAACAAATAAGACGGTCCCTAAGTCCCTGACTAAGAAATTCCCGGCCTCCATATAATAAAACAGATGGCCTTTAATGTGCCTAAAAAAACTCCTGGGTCCTTTTTGCAACAAAACATGTGGTCCTTAAAGTGCCTGACAAAGAAATCAATAACATATGGCCCATAATGTGCCCGACAATTATATAATATAACGTTTTCTCTGTAATAAATAATGCAAACCATTCAATCATTGCCACATATTAAATGAGATATGCACCAATAATAATTGAGTTAATATGTTTTTAATGTATTATAGATAATATTTCACAGCTTAAGGACAACATAATTGGACGTTCGTGTACAACAAATAATATAGTTGCTATAGTTCATAACAAAACCAGTGTTTTCTTGTTATTGAAGGAATACGGCCAAGAATACGGCATATGTAGTTGACAATCGTGGCTTTAAACTTACCTGTAGGTGTTATATGATATGTAAAATAGATAATTACAAGGAAATGTAAGGTATACGCATATGTGACAAGGATAGTGTTTAACTCGTTTTCGTATCTGAATTGTATCGTATTTTGTTTTCCTGATATCGTGTTTACACCACTTTTACAACAAACAAAAATCATCTATAATATGGCGTCTAGATTTTATTAAAGATGAATGACCGAGTATTTTTTTAAGAAATTCAGTCTGTCGAAAAGAAAAAGAAAAAAAGACTGCTGTAATGTATTAACCTTTAGTTACCGCGCGCAGAAATCGGGTAGTGTCCATCTAGTCTCGATCATCCAGACGCTTAATTACATTTGTGCGTCTGGATTCATTTCTATATTGAACTCGTTACCATTACGCCCAAAACAGGGCGTAATTTTTGATTGGATGATATTTTTAATATCTAAAAAATTACTTCCGTTCATATCAAGAAGTGTATAAAAAATTGTGCCAAAGTTTACATTTGAATATTTTTATAAAATATAACTTTATCAATTAATTAAACAAATATTATTGTTGTGCACAATCAAGAGTGAATCTGAATGTGACGTCATATTATAAGTATGCATGGTTTTCCTGGTTTAAAAATAGGGCCCTAAAAATAGAATCATTGTTTTGTCTCCACCTATTGGTAGCGAAATTACAATAAGGTGATCCCAGACGCTATTATATATGCGTCTGGGTGATCGAGACTAGTGTCCATCGCTAGGTAGCCTCCCGTTGATAATGTAAAGCCCGTGCTGTTAAACATAGTCAAATTATCAAACGAAGTTGCATTAGATGTGTTGTGTAGACTAAATCACCTTATATTACAGTGGGCCTCGGTGGCCGAGTGGTTAAAGTCGTTAGTCAACTACTGGTTATCACGTGCCTGTCGAGACTGAGATCTTTGGATCGAGTCTCACTGCGATAGGGTGTGCTCGACTACAATTGTAATTAACAAGGATAACCATTTTGGGGGCGTTTCTGCAGGTACTACGACTCAACCCAATAAAAACTGGTCGCCACCACGATATTGCTGAAAAACTGCTAAATGTGGCGTTAACCCCTATTCGGACAAAAAACCCCAACCTTAAATTGCATTAGATTGTGTATGTAAAACTAGAAGGTTATGCCTATAATTACACGACACTCGTAGAAATTCCAAAATGTGTTCAACTAGAATTATGTTGTCATTATGTTGTCTTGGAGTATTTGCCGAGTACAGGCAGAATGAATTAAGGGCAAGGTCAATCTCGCCCAGAAGTCGAAACAAAGTTTACGGATTGGGTGATAGATGCGTATGGGTTGGGAACGTTTCTACAGCTGTTGTAGCATTAAAGATATACACCAGCGCCGTGGATTAGTACAAAGGGTCACACCAGTATTCGCCGTGATATTGCCGAAATTTGCTCTGTTGGTGACAAATCGTTTACTGTTTTTCCAGTGCCGTCCACTTTTCAGGTATATTGCATTGAGGTTATTATAACAAACAGCTTATTACGTATATTAGGTCACTGTACTCCAATAAGCAATGTAGGACATGAAACCCTGTTTCTAAAAGCATAATTAGGACGCTTGTTCTGTCTATATTACCAACAGATAAAATTAATGAAAACGGCAATAAATGTTCCTGAATTCGATGTCGACGACATAAAAAGAGAATTCTTTAGATTTAATATAAATGGAAATCGATATATAGGATAATTTTAGAACAAACTGGTTAGTAAACAGAGAAAATACATTTCATTCCGTTGTTTCATCGATCTGGACAATCCGTATGAGTCATTTTAATGTGTTCGTTTTTGTAAACAAACCCAGTTGTTTTTGTTTGACTAAGCAGATACATAACAATATATATCGCAATAAATGTCACGGAAACGCAACGAATTGGAAACTAAAGATGTAATTTTGTTCCAAACTCGTAGGAAAACAATTTTATGACGAGATATATTTCTGTAATTCTGTTATATATTTTACAATGCATACATGGGTCGGCCTTGACTACTACGAACCTAATCCGGCATTAAAGTTTGTTTTTATTTTTGGTTCATTTCTGGTAATTATAAGATGGCGACAGTCATATCCATGTCGAGCTTGTTGGACGAGCTTCTGAAGGAGATTGCTTATGGTAGGTATGGAAATAGATGTTTTGGTTAGTAACCATATACTGTAACATTATTTGAGCACATTGATTGTTCCGTTTTTAAAGTTAGATGACGTCACTTCACAGTCAAGTGCGTTGTGATTGCCATCAGTCAATTAGCCTGTATCATAGCTCGGATATCGTCTCGGCGGAGACTTGATCAATCGCCGGGGTCAGCCCATAAGCCTGTATCAAAGCTCGGATATCTGCTCGGCTTAGACTTGATATCAGCCCATTAGCCTGTATCACAGCTTGGATATCGCCTCGGCTTAGACTTGATATCAGCCCATTAGCCTGTATCACAACTTGAATATCGCCTCGGCTAAGACTTGATATCAGCCCATTAACCTGTATCACAGCTTGGATATCGCCTCGGCTTAGACTTGATATCAGCCCATTAGCCTGTATCACAGCTTGGATATCGCCTCGTCTTAGACTTGATATCAGCCCATTAGCCGGTATCACAGCTTGAATATCGCCTCGGCTTAGACTTGATCAATCAACAAATACCTTCATGGGGAACTCTCTCTTATTCGTGCGAATATACCTGATGCAGTTGAGAGTTTGCGTTGCTGGTCGACGACATTGCACGCGTCGATCAAAACCATCCCACAAACGTTCCGCATACATTAGGCTCCAATCTGGTGATCTTGACGGCAAGAAAAACACGCTTACACGCATACGTTCCGGTTTTCTAGAAAGTCAACAGTAGCACTAGCTGTTGGCAGTCGAGCGTTGACATGCTGAAAAATGTCCTTGCGGAAGTTTATTGCGCGAACCATGTGTGGATTAAAAGTAATTTAGAGTAAGGTTGCCTGGAATTTTCGTCAAAAGAGTTTTTTTGCAGGTCTATAGACATGCGTGTATTGCCATACTTCCTTAAATAGTACATCACTAAACAAGACATGACCCCAGTTACCAGTCCCTTACTCCTGCACCATTTGACCCCGGGACGTCGATATGCTAGTCTCTGTACTGCGCTAAGGTAAGGACGTTTTGCACGTAAGCCATTTTCACATAGACAATTTCTGACTGTATTTGTCAATATATTTAAGAGACGTATTTAATGTTTTTGTTGTTGCAACGGTACGGTCCAGTTTTCCGTGCGAGTACCCGAATATAGCTATATTCTGATGTGACCCTAGGTCGTCAGAAATTTGGTTGACATTCAGCATTTATAAAAGATTGCTAGAACCGTTCCAAGAGTCTGCTGCGGTAAACATTATATGAGATTCACCTAGTCGACAAATGACGAGTAGTTCTGAGTCTTGGCATATCGAAGCAGGGTAGTGAAATATTTTAACAACTGAATTAAATTTCACATTTAGCGATACCCATTTTTAGTCTACGTGCTAATGGACAACATATACTGGTAGAACGTTACACATGTTGACCGACAGAGTTCACATGTGATTAATCAGGAGTTTAAATTCATTTATCGGACATTGAACATTTTAATATATATATCAACATGTTGCTAGTCTCCAAATTTTGAATAATGTTGGATGTTGCATGTGTGTTTTTTGGGAGAATATTTGTCTGTGCTTTATACCTGATAGACCCTGATCATTAAAGGCCAAATTCTGTAGCCAATTATGTGTCAAAACCCAATCTTTTTCACTGTTGGTTGTTTAATAAACATAAGTAAATAATATATAGTAAAGACAATAAAAGTGAACGCCCTCAGACAACACAATTTCAGTTTCGGATCAAATTAATAAAGAACAAATATGCAATAATATAAAAAAAAACCCAAATCAGTCTGTAAAAGCACGTTCCAATGTTTAAAGGCTTAACTTTTACAGGAGTGAATGTGGATCAACGAAACGTGAGCTATTTTGTCTATGTATTATGGCGACAACAAATAAGATTGTATATTTACGTTGTATCAAAAATGTCAACCTTGTCCCAGTTAAAACAACTGAACTTAAGCGATTAGTTTACCTTACGTGACCCTAGTGGGCGATATTATGTTACCATAAGCAATAATAATAACGGATCTTTACGTTAACCGTAATGTTGAAGTCTTATTGTCAAACTAAACAACGTCTCTGTTTTGGTTGATTGATTGATCGATTGATTGAATTGATTGATTGATTTGTTACTTAATGTCTATCAAACGCTTTGTTTACCAGTTTGAATACAACAGGAACCTAAATATATCAACTGAGTAATACTAGTCCCAGAATACAATAACTAGTCCCAGAATACAATAACTAGTCCCAGAATACAATAACTAGTATTTCAAGGTGGATATGAGTGACGGTAGTTGGGGTGGGGTAGTAAGAGAGGAGGGAACTGTGGGTTAAGAGAATAGTGACGGTAGTTGGGGTGGGGTAGTAAGAGAGGAGGGAACTGTGGGTTAAGAGAATAGTGACGGTAGTTGGGGTGGGGTAGTAAGAGAGGAGGGAACTGTGGGTTAAGAGAATAGTGACGGTAGTTGGGGTGGGGTAGTAAGAGAGGAGGGAACTGTGGGTTAAGAGAAAAGGAGTGCCCATTATCATTGTATAAAAAATGTGCATTAATGTAGAAGCTGTTTCCTTTAACATACAAGTCATCCTCACAAGTCAGGGTTTCTGTGTCCACATGTGTCCACGAATGTGGACACATGTGGAAACCGAAACCCTGACTTGTGAGGAAGCGTGGATTGAGATTAGTATTTTATGGGGTGTTCTTCAAGCAGCGTGGATTGAGATTGGTTAATTCTATGGATTCTTCACTCATTGTAACCAAATATAATTTTTAAACAACATTGAAGTTACATTTTGTGTAATACTGATTAAGGGACAGACCATTTAACTTGAAAGGGGTGGGGGCTTGGTTTTTTATTTTGGTCAGAAAATGTTTTTCCGCGCGGAAAAAATATTTATTTTTTGATGGCGTCGCGACAGAATATTTTTTTCATTATAAGCATTATTTTATATAGCAGAAATCCTTCTTCAGAATATTTTTTGTCTTACCCTCATGCTTCCAAAATATTTTTTTCATTCCCCCCCCCCCTATGCAAGTTTAATGGTCGGTCCCTAAGGGATGTAATTTTCGGAGTTGAATCTTTTCCCTAAACAGCTTTAAAATTTTGAATTTTTTACAAGGATATTAATGTGTCGTCAACTAATCTATCAACGTGTATTTTTGTTAAAAATGACAAATAGTTGTAAATTCTGTATACTTACCCGATTACTATTGATTTTCTATTCTGTAGCATTGTTTACTTGAAAAAAAAAATCGATGAACTGTATTTGTCAATATATGTTGTCATTTTTAATCCGGTTAGTTACTTTAATGTGTATAACACGTTTTGTTAAAATGTGTACGTAGTACGAGGGCATATTGTACGAATATTTTATAACTTCACTTTGACTCGGAATACTGAGTGATGGTTCTCAGGGTTCAACTCGCCGAGATGACCAGCGCAGCCACTGAAAGTCCTCCCTATTGCCAAGGGTTTGGGAATGGAGAATCCTTAGTCCACGCGTGCTCACGAAATACTGTCAATTTTTCAAAAGAAATTCCTGCGCTTAAAGATTTATATGACATCACAACTTAACAAGATCAAACAAATAACATCCCTGTAAACCCGCCATCTAGTGTTTGTAACTTGAATACAGACAACAAATTGGTGGCGGATTTCGTGTAAGGAAGGGAGTTTATGATTGGCAAATATAACTTGCAGCTACGGCACTTGTGGAAACAGAAACTCTGACTTGAGAGGAGGATAATACCAAAGACGTAATAATACTGAAAAGACTGCACAGACTAGAGTGGGTAACGTCTTTAGGGAGTGCCAACGCTCCTTGCAGAATAAAGAAACAAAAAAAAGAGTATGCGATTTTAAGCTGCTACAGAATGCTAACTTCTCCGCCCCTGTACAACTCTATTCTTATTCCGTGTCAGTCAAAGTTAAATCTCTTAGCCCGTTTCATTTGATTTATTGCTTGTTAACTTTTCCTTTGCCTAAAAGTGGATTTACTGCCCGCTGTATGTCAATCAATCAATCAGTCAATCAAGATCAGAGCAGAACAGGACTGGATATGTTACATTATTTCGACAGAGAAGCACCAAATGTTATAACGACCCAATCGTTGAACGCCACGCGACGAAATTTTGGGGTTGGTAAGATATAGTTTACCACGTATTGTCCGTCTATCCCACATTGGGTACATGTTTAGTCCCTCTAACTTCTGCTGTTGTCAAGCTAGAAATTGTATATTTTTCAATGTGTAATGAAAGAATGGTGAACTGTAATTATTTGTGAAATAATCTTTCCAGTGACGTAGCTACATATTAGCATTGTAAGCAAGTGTGTACATATATTACTACAAATATTAAAACTAGCGAGAATGAAAAGTTCTTGCAACCGTAATTTGAAAATATGCTAAGCTTCAGTGGCTACAGCCCCCAGATTAACTTCTTACAATTGTTTTGTTGAAAATAATAAACTTTTTGAAATATTGTCATTATCGGATCATTTGCAATATGTTGCTCCATTTATTAAAAAGTCACTTATACTAAGAAAAATTGAAACTTCAATTGCATGATTCACCACTGACAGTAATTTTGATGGTATTGTTATATTCTTTGTATTTTACATGCTGTTTATATGTTTTGTGACCTTTTCGTATTTATATTTGTTTGTATGCTTTCAACCCTTCGGGATATAACTTTGCATTAATAAAGATTTACTTTACTTTTTTTATCTACGCCACTGTATTATTCGTGGTGCATGGTTCTCCGCCTAACCCCCCCCCCCCCCATAAAGTATTCAATCTTATGCATAGGGTTTTGCATATGTCAAAAATGTGCATATTATCAAAATTTTGATTTTCCACCAATCGAAGAAAAGTGCAGTAGTTTACCTTTGGTATTACATAATTTGTGATATGAGTTATACAGTCTGAAAGAATATCAATAGATTGTCCTACATTATGGAATAAATCATAACTATCGCGAGGGCATCAGATATATCTTTCAGACAGGACAGTGTTGTTGTCAACATTACTGTTTAATAAATCTGACATATTCAAGCCTTCCGCGGGGCATTATATTGGTCTAGTTTTATATCTAAATTTTAAATAAATGTAGAATGACAACAAATCCTGGCTTCCAGGAGTCTGTGATAGATTAAATAATTTACTCTTTGTGTATATCATTGATACAGGGTCATAATGGCTGCATTCGGGCATAGGTTCAATTACACCCTTCTCTTAAACCGTTTATCCGACTGGCATTTGCATTAACTAGTTACTTGTCATAATTGGTAGAATACGCCGCGGACCCCCACATACTCACTGTGATGTATTGTTAGTCAAATCTGTCAATAGTTTCACATAGCTGTAATTGATTGATTGATTGATTGATTGATTGATTGATTGATTGATTGATTGATTGATTGATTGATTGATTGATTGATTGATTGATTGATTGATTGATTGATTGATTGATTGATTGATTGATTGATGTTGGCTTAACGTCCAGTGAGCAATGTATAAACCTTCAGAACAAGAACAAAAAGATAAACCAAAGGAAACAAACATTTGACTGCCACCGGAAAGGTATGAAGAATTGAGTAGGGAATTTTTTATCGGCTTCAACCTGCCTACTCTTTTTAGAAATCTACAAAAGGGGTCTTTAGCGTGCAGGGATCGTGTATATTCTTAATAGGTCACATGTTAACTACATCTATAGGCCTGTCTACGGTTGTGGTCATCTAAAGATTTCTGATTGACAACAACATTACAAACGCTGTATCGGACTTGTTATTTAATCAATCTGTATTTACTAGTTTGACAAAATGTCATTTATTAGTTGTGCCCTTCCGTCGGAAGGGGGTGGGGCTTAAATTTGCCTTATGATTCATAGAAAACAACAACACACAACTTACTCTAAAAACTTTGGACGTAGCATAGAGTAAATGTTCTTTCGATGAGGTTTTAATACTGAAAGCATTGCCGCGGACCATATTGTGCTGCTGTCACAAAGGATGTGGTAATGTTACCACTTGCAAGGACAAAATTCTCAACATAATTCTGCACTATTTTCATAGCAACAGGGAAATTTTTCATCGATCTAACCACCCCCCCCCCCCCATTACGATTATTTTGTTTTGTTTTATACCGACCTCGTCCTGAAAAAATACAATACTCGGATGATAAGCAAACATTCAATAAATCCACCACGAATTCTAACAGATCTTGTTGTGTCTTAGAAACCCGTATAGTGACCTTCTTGTGTACATTTATGTACATAATTCACTTGATAAGGAATACGCCAACGCCGCTTTCTATATCTTAAGGGAGAGGGATTTCTCGTGTCGCCCCTAACAAAGCGTAAACTTTTTCAAAATTGACCAAAAAATAACCATAAAGAGGATTTTTAAGCAGAAAACAATGTCTTGGCCAAACAAGAAACGCAATATATTTTTTTTAACTTTAATCCCAGCATCACCGGTTAAGATGGTTAGTCATCATGGTCGCGTGTCTTAGTTGACCCTTAAAACACCTCCACCCTCACTCTCAAATAATTCTTAGGATACTGCTAATTTGTCATTGGAATAAATTTTCAATTTGTAGGCTTTACATAATCATTTTGATTGATGCAAAGAACAGCTGTATCCGACTGACAGCTGCACTTTAATCGGCATATGTCGATTATGAGGTGCTGGATGGGAGAATTATGTTTTTCTGCATAATTTGTTTCTCGCCAGACTTTTCCGTCACTTTAAATCTCCCGTTAAGTTATCGTATGTCTAACTTTGTATTGTATTTACGCAATGTAGAGCTTTCAAATATCATCCCGTCATCTAAAGGTGTGCTTCTTCCAAATATTTCTGCTTCTGAACTCCGTCGGGCATATCTAATTTAAGTCACAACAGATCAAAAGGTTTTTAATTAAAATCCATGTACTATCGGGCCCTGCCCTACGCTGAAAACTGGATAAAAAAGGAAAAACAATCTGTTGGAGGATTTTGAACAGTAGTTTCGAGTGCGACAAAAAAGATCTAATGGCCAATTAAGCCCCTTCCCCCTTTTTGCCAACGCGTTTAATTGTTTTGAAGTAATGTGGATTGAATATTCAAAATAAATAAATGTTTCTATCCAGACTATCCAGACTAACATCTCTTTCCCAATAAGAAATTGTAGCCAGTAGTGTAAGTATAGCAATTACTGCTGATTTTTTGTTTTTTTTTTTGTTTTTATTTTTTCTTTTAAATTATTTTTTTTCCTTTGTACTCGACTTTTTTCCCCGATTAACATATTTTGTATCTTTCATTTTTAACACATGTGCAACAACACTCAGGTATTTCCTTTTACTGCATGGGTCACATTAAAGTATAGCGACTCATTTCCCCCCTTATCTCGATTTGATGTAATCAATGAACTCTTTGTTAAAAATGTAATCTGATATACTTGTTTACGAGAAATAAAGTTCCTTCCGTTCTCGTCAATATAATTTTCTTTTCATATCTATTTCAATAATTAACGTTATTAAAAACTCTAAAACCAATATTCGAAAGTGCTTTTCAAGCAAACCTGACTTGTTTCTATAGATAGCTGAAATGTTTAAATATACAAATTGTTTGTGAAAAAAAAACGCATATAAGATTACAAACGTCCTCGACCTATTTACAATTTAACGCGTAGAATGTAAATACACCATTAATGCCTGTACTTCTCACAAAATAATCAATCTTGCGACTCAGGTCATAGATTATTCACTCAACCAATCAAATTTACTGACCGATTTTTTAACCAATAGCAAATATTGTTTTAAACGAAAGTAGGCAGTTCCACATTATTGTCAACAATAATAAACTGGTGTAAAGCCGGCATCATATTTTGCACGTAAACTTATCGGTTTTAAAGAAGTGACAGTATATTATGTATTAACATTTGCGTGTTTGCATTGACAGTAAAATGCCACATCGTAAGCATCAGAAAGGTCATTTGCACAGCGTGGTGAAAAAAGATGTTGAAAATAACAACGTGCACGCTTTAGAAACCAAGCCGCATGCCCATGTTGAAGAAAACGACAACAGAACTATGCCGAAACTGGTAAAATGTTGCGTTCCACTTACGTGTTTGTCAGAAGATGAGTTGATTAATCCTAATGAACCGGAAGATGCAGTGAAAGTATTCTGTAACAATGAGAATTGTGAGTACAGTGACTGGATGCATAAGGACTGTTTTGAAGAGTGGGAAGAAACAGTTTTGTCGTATTTACGATCTTGTGGACGTGCTCGTAGCTGGAGCGAGAAACAGCGCTTGCAAAATCTGTGGACCAAGAAAGGCTACGACCTTGCTTTTAAAGCTTGTGATTGCAAATGCGGAAGGGGGCATATAAGGAAAGACTTGGATTACTTTCCTGCCCCGACTCCCGCTGTTGTGGATAACAAAAACAAGAAGAAACCAAAAAAGAAGAACGATAAACCTGCACCAGTGGTGAGTAACGGGAAAGGGGGACACGGACCAAACACAAATCTACACACCACAAACAACAACGTTCAGTACAATGCGCCCACTAACCAAATAAACGCAAACAACAACCACCACCATGTTATGACAACTCAGCGTTCCCGTACTGACAGCGTTAGCAGCAGCGGCAGTCAGCCCCACTCGTCCGGATCTGTAGAGTCCTCCTCTCCAACGCCTTCTTCGCCTATTGTTGGTGGAAACTTGAATCCCGTTTCGTTTCCTAAGACGCTGAAAACTACAAATGATGCCCACCAATTCAACGCAAACACATCATTCCGACGTAGACATGATTTGTCTGCATTCAGTTTTCTTCCAAAGCACAAGCAGAATCCGTACCATATAAAAATGGACGACGACGGAAGCGACGACACGAGAAACTTTATACTTTCTCATTTAACGTCGTATAAGGTATCAATACTAAACTGTGTTGTGTGTAAAAATGAATTACCCGTATTCGACAGGTATCCCATGATTGATGGGACCTTCTTTTTGTCGCCGCAAGCTTACGGTGACGGTGTAGTCCAGGTTATATCGGATGGTCGACTACAGTTTATCAATGCAGTTTGCGTACAGTGCCTTGAGAGAGGATCCGATATGAGATGCGTGTCTTGCAAAAACACATGGGACGGAAGTGCATTACAACTTGGAACGATGTACACGTATGATATATTTGCCGCAACGCCATGCTGTCAGAAGCGGCTAACTTGTAAGCAGTGCCGACGGGCCGTAGTTGACATCAACAATGGTCTAACATTCTACAGTCAGTACAGCCGTATGATTGCTTGTCCTTACTGCAAGGCCTACGATTTCCACTTTATACGACCGCTAACTGAGACATTCAGTTGCAAGACGAGACAGAGTATATGGAACTGACATATAGAACGCTATTCTGTCAAAATACTCCATATATATTTTTGCCTTTTACTTGTTTTTTTATATATATATCACTTTAGCAATTTTACGTTTTATTGGAACTTGTTACACTGTTGTGATGTCCGATAGACTCGTCAAGTTCAAGAGTTGCTGTCGAATGTGTTGTCGAACTTTTTGGATTGTTTCTGTTGACATTTTTTTCTGGAGAAACCAGATCGTGGACCATATGATGTTTTTTTTATGGATTATGGATAAACACATGGCCATTTTGGTGCAGATCGATAGAATAAAAATCTCGCTTGTATTTTATTGACATTTTCCTTCGTCCATCAAGAATCCTGTCTCGTATTCAAAACTTTATTTTAGACATTCGATCAAGGGGATCGTTGACTTTTTTTGTATAAATGGAAATATTACAGACTTGAACATTCAATATGCAAGGAGTTTAGGACATGCTGCGGGTTTGTGTACGCTTTCTTCAAACCTACTGTACTGCTTCGTTTCAGACTAAGAAAAATGGCATTTTCTTACATATGTTTATTTTTGGAATAAATATTTATACGTTGGAGCTTTTTAGTGTAATGCAGAAGTGTGGGGTCATAAATCATTTCTCTCTAATACCAAATTGTATTCATAACACTCAGCTATAATACGACATTGCTAAGCCTAAACGTAATATTTCCTATGAATTGTAAATCTTGCTTCGGTTTATCCGTTTTGTAATATTTATTTTTAAAAGTGATCACTATCATTTTGAAAAAAATTGAATTGCTATGAATATTGGCATTTTGACAAAATGCCAACAGTTTCTACATTTTATAAAATAACGCCATTTATGTGGTTAATCTATTTTTAGTATTCCGTGTTTCTATTTAAATGTCATTCATTCTTTAATCCTTCATCGCACCCCGTAGACTGACATTGACCTTGGTCGACCGAATTAAAGTTGTTTACATGGATCTCGATGTAAAATTATCATGACCTAAATATTTGTTGGATGTGTATTATTACATCGAGTGCTAACACAGCATTAATTTTTACCAGTTTACGATTTCGAACAAATGGATTTTTAGGATGTGTCAGTTTTCGTTTTTGTGTGTGGAGACTTCTTTTGGCTTATTTTGTCCAGGCATCTTTTTTCACCAACCTATGTCTTCCACTTTACATGACACCAGGCGTCACCGTGACTGGTTCTGTATATATATGTACAACAGAATAAATATAAATATTAGAGGACAATGGTTAGAACACGAAAGGAAAGCGGTGTATGCAGCTTCTACTTGACAGATTATAAATGCAAAAAGGTCCTGACATTTTGTAATTAAAGAACATGCTTTAATTAAGCATGTGTATATTTTTTCCTTTTAAATTATAAACAAATTTAAGCGGGTCGTCGACGCATTTTAAATTATTTTATTTCCAATACCAAATATTACAAACATGTCATACTTGTTGACTCCTGTTGTATCGTTTCATTCATAATGAAACCCAATCGGTAACTATAGAGTCCATAGGCATAGCAATGGAGAACTTGCGACTAGGAAGAAAATTAGTTTCCTCAGGTCCGTGTCGATAAAAAATACACTGGGTAGGGCTACTGCCAAACTGTAAACAAAATATCTTGTCATGTGCGCATCATCAAACTAAATTGACAATGTCTAACATCAAAGCCAAAAGCAGACGACACGTGAACTCCAGTTGCAAGGTGGGTTACAACTTTTGCACACTGAGCATAATAATAATAATAATAATAATTTATTAAATAAAATATCAACATGTTATATATCACACCATATACAGATGCAGTTTTTATAGTATATAATAAAATGTATATATGCATTTGCTATTATAAACCATATAAAGTTGACACTTTATCTGGGGTAACCCATAAAAGCTTAAGAGCTTGTTCTGCAATGGGGTCCCATAATGTAAACCTCTTAAAGTTTCAATAATAAGATACACACGTACCTCAATTACACTTAGCTGTAGTTCATAAGCGTGGGCTTAATAGGATTAAAACACACCACTGTTACCAAATATCCAACCTGGAGACAAATGACAGTAGAAAGTGTCCACATTACTTGTGAGCAGGTGTTTCCAGAATCATTCGACCTACCCAATCAAGAATACTTATATACTAGTCGTAAAACTGCATACACATGTACCTTTTCGTTATAAAACTTCTGTGTGCTCAACCAACGAATGCTGTAAGACACAAATTCAAACTACGTTTAAAATTTACAATGAAGGTCCCAAAATAGGAATATACAAAAAATAACAAAAAACATGAATATGAGGAAGAAAAAAGCTGCTTGATTTAGACATAAAAATAACAATAATTTGACAAGAGTAACAAAGAAAAAACAATTGATATGCTCACTACTGTGACTGCATGTACTTTACAACAATAGTTATCAAGGCATATTTTCAAAAAGAAATCTAGTGACAGAGTTTAAAATGTCATGGCCCTCAATATTAAGAAACAAAAGAAAAAAAAAACAAAAAAAAACAAAAAACAAAAAAAACCAACAACCTGTTGTTCATTTATCATTTAGTAAGTGTTTGAAATATCAGTCATGGACACGACTATTTTGTTCAAGTTAGGCCATCCCCCCCCCCCCCCGGTTGAATTATTTTTCATTAATTTGTTCCTGTCCTGTAAATAGCGGAAA
This sequence comes from Limnoperna fortunei, assembly GCA_944474755.1. NCBI lineage: Eukaryota > Metazoa > Mollusca > Bivalvia > Mytilida > Modiolidae > Limnoperna > Limnoperna fortunei. Next base: position 49,654,975 of record OX104118.1, on the reverse strand, counting down.
TATTTCTCTCTGGGTGTCAATCAATCAATCAATCAATATAAAACACAACTTTTAATTTTTTCTTCCAATTGCCACACGACGTTATAAATACGGATATATTTAATTTCTCACAGAAGAAAACTTCTTCAATTAATATTATTTACAGAGTTGTAGTTTGCTGGTCTAATGGAAGCTTATACTATTAATTATCTACTCCACTATTAATACAAATGATATGTTTTCTATTCTGAAAAAAAATTATCCCAGATTAGCACTCTCAAGCAAGCCCTCTCTTCACAATCGGTTAGGTAAACATTGTATTAGTGACACCAGTAAACAGGCTTTATATCTTAACGAGTGCCTCAAGTCTTTTTAAGAGTTAAATTTTTTTCCTGCTTGTTTTTAGTGAAGTGAATCAATGTTGGTATAAAAATGGCATATTTCACGATCAACGAATTACATCACCAACAACTGGTCTTATTGTCACCAGCTGCTCATTAGACTGGCCAAACAGTCAGTTAAAATTCTATCAAATTGTAAACAGGGTGAAATCAGTGTATTGAACTATTCAAGAGACAGAATGACAGTCATGGTTGGTCAACGTCTACCACGGTTTACAGGTAAAAAACAAGATGATTATATGCTGGTCTTAAAATCGTTTTGATAGATATAATCGATCTGTGTTCAATTGAAGCTTTTAACATTCCAAGAACAATCTATATTAAGTGAAAATAGCATTTATTCATCTAACTAGTTTTGCACTCGGCTCAGATAATTATAGATTATTACATTGTCATTTTCTATATGGACCCTGAGACTTCCATATTAGCCACCAGTGTGTTAGCCCGAGGACTGATATGGGGTCGAGGGCTGACACCGGGGCCAAAGTGGAAATGTCCATATAATAATCAATATTTGAATATATATGTCTGCAGGGCTAATACCGATGTTCGCCCCAAGGACAAATAACTTACACTGACTTCCAGGCTTTATTCATAGACAGATTTTTCTACATTTCCGCTAAATGTGATAATAAGACAAAAACAGGGCTGCATTTCAGGTTGAATCACTCTCCACGTGCATGTGTGGTGACGGATTCGGCCTCGTACTAAAATTCAACGCTCCGAATCATGCGACTGGGCATACAGCTATTTATTTCAGAATAAGTAACAGTTACTGATACATTGGAGTTACATTGAAGTTAACACAAACTATTATTATAAGGGAGAATATTCTTACATTTTATGTAATGTGTAGGATTGACATGAATTATTATTACCCTTGTATCGAAGTAAAAATAAAATTGTAAAAATGCTCGGCAATCACATCTATTTTCTGGTTTTGATATAAAATCAACTCAAAAAATGTAAATCCTCTAGTCAATGAGGCATATATCATCAACAAGTCTCGTAATAACGAGGGAACATATACTTGGTACACTTTTGTTAATAGTATCTGTAAAGGATTTGAATTAAATATCTAAATTTCAGAAAATCAGGTGAAATCTTATAAAAAGGATTTATTGAAGAAATATAAAGTCATGCATGAGAAGTATAATAACAGATTTTTAAATAAACTTAAATCATTAAATGATAATTCTAAACTCTTTCTTTATAGTAATTTAAATTTTAAAATGAAATCAAGTGTGAAGACTATTTGCAATTTTCTACAAACTTTAAGGTACGACAACTAATATCAAAATTTACGGTGAGTGATCAAAAGCTATATATAGACATTGGTAGATGTACAAAATATTCAAAGAAATGAAAGAATCTGTAAGTTCTGGGATTTAAAAGAAGTTGATAAGTATCATTTTTTCCTAGTTGTAAAAAAAATCTTAAACCAAACTTTGTGCAAGATCAACCACTGGATAAGTTGAGGTTTATTCTTACTCCTCAACCTGAACTTTTGACATATCTAGGAAACTTTTAAAGCAATCTATCATTTTGCGAAGCTAGGATCCTCGTTGGTCAGAAGTTCAATACATATTGTGTATCTTGGTTTGATGTTTGTATACATATGTATTTGCTTAGCCCTTAAGGGTGTATTTTTCAAATAAAGATTATTAACCCGTTCTAAATTCATTGTAATTTTTTTAGGTGTTCGTTACATAAAATGCACGTTAAATATCTACAACACAAATAATATTGTGAATTACTAAGCATTCGCCTGTTAAGCACAAAAGGGGGGGGAGCGTATGAAGTCATTTAATGGTATTTATTGGATTTTCTAAGCAGGATGTGTGTTTTGAACAAATTTTATAAAAACCTTCAAAACCCTCTATACCATAACAGATAACTTCAGAAAATAACACGCAACTGCGAAATTGACCAAAATAAGCCAACAACAAACAAAAACCAAACACACAGTTTGGTGCTGAATAAAAAAAATGAAATACAAAATGGGAATATATCTACACATTTTGCATGAAATTAAAGCCTTCCGAAGACACCTCAGACTCCATACCCCCACCCCGATAGTTCAGTGCATCACAAACACAAAACCGTCGAATTTAATTTTGAACGAAAATTAGAAATCAATTACGTCCTGCAGTCCCAAAAGAATACAATTTGTATTTTAACAACCACAGATAACCATGAATAACCATGATATTTTAGGCCATACACACCATTCAATTTCGATTCTTTTTTTTATAAAACTTAATTCCATTTACTTCCTGCTGAGAAAAACAATCCAATAAATTCGACATTATTTCACGAATGATTGCTATACTCCAAACCCTTGAGGCGTGTGACGACATGTATTTTACAGAGTTGAGTCTGGAGTCAGTTTTTGGAGCGATAAAATTCAAATTCAAATTCAAATTTTTTGAATTTAATTGTAAAATGCAAACAGTCCTGCATCTAAACCCAAAAATCCGCATCAAAATGATGTTGGGGCTTATCAGTATCATTTGGTTACACGAGCTGTATGACAATTAAACTGTCAGTCCAATTATAATTTTTGCTGGTGATAAATACCAGATTTTAAAAAAGGTACGAGGTTATCTAATGTTACTGTTAAATGTGCAAGATTTCACAGGTACTCGTGGACAGAACCCCCCTCTTTTGTATTGTGTTGTAAGAAATCCTGAAATTATATTCTGTTCTTTGTTGTATTAATTTCTAACAAAATAATTTAATAAATAAAATAATGGATTTGTTAAAGATTATTTTCCCTTAAAAAAATTAAAACAATGAAAATTGGACGTTGTCTAATTAGAAGCTATCATTTACAAACAACAAACAATAATAACTAAGTGAATTCCATAAACATCTTCAAGTTTAAAATGTTTGACAATTTAAAAACTACTGTTTTACAGTCATCTGGTATTTATCACCAGCAAAAATTATAATTGGACTGACAGTTTAATTGGTCGTAAATTGAGGAGAAAAAACATGGCGGAATTGGATGGTCAGCGTTCAGATAGCTGAGGTCAGTTTTTGAAAAATAAGGGTGTTGGAGGGTTCAGTAGCACATGTACGATGTTGAACTTAAAATATTTTAATCTTTGCTATGACTTGCTTGGTGAGAGAATAACTAATGGGCAATAAAACAAAGAGAAAAAGGAAAAGATTAAATAGTACTCAAAGTGGGTCGCCAGCAAACATGTCGAGCGCACCGAATTCCCAAATGAGTGATTTAACTTTTGCTATACAAAATGCAAACGACACATTGTACGGCCCGCCACCATGTCTACAGAGTGCTTCCCCTATTCATCACTATATGAATACCCTGCAGTTGCATCAATTAGGACCTCAAACACAGTCAACTCCAATACACAATGTACAATCAAACGCACCGCCGCTAATCCAATTGAACTCAAGTTTAGGTCAAGGACCTCAACACATATCAACAAACAATCAACAAAACAATATTGGAATTATTTTAAATGATATTCAAAATAAACTAACAAAATTAGACATTCTAGATAGTATCAAGTAAGTAAGACCAAACAGTGATCTATCAATGACAGGATACGAAATATAGAACAACGATTTCAGGTCGTTGAGAATGAAATCTCATCACTGAAAAGATCAGTTACTGAACATCAGAAATACAGTGAAAATAACGACAATGAAGTGAGAATTTTCCATACAAGAGTCGGAGAACTTGAAATTGCTAAATGTGAACTTGAAGAAATTACTAATAAAATACACGAATCATTTTTGGATCAGCAAACTAGGGCAATGAAATATAACTTAATTTTTGAGAACATTCCAGAGGTTAAATCTGATTTGAACATTAACGAAGACACTGAATCTGTGTTAAGCGACTTTATAAAGAAAGAGCTTAAAATTCAAGATCCCATTGCACTTCATAATGTGCACAGATTAAAACAGCGTCGGGATAGAGGCTCTCCTTCAATTAATGCTAAGTTTGTGTACCACAAAGATAAAGAGAGAGTTTTAAAGGCCGCAAAAACTGAACTAGTTCGTAAACCTTTCAAAATTTATCAGCAGTATCCGCAAGAAATAAGTGACAGGCGCAGACAATTGGTCCCAATAATGAAAGAACTAAGGGATCAAAATCAGAGAGCATACATAGTTAGGGATAAACTTTTTGTAAACGGAAGACCGTATAATACAGCTGAGGTACGACCGAGTCAGTTTGATAATATGCGCAGAATGCAACAAGACGAACTGAGTGTAAAGGAGAGTCGAGGTCTTAAACCAAGGCGTGTACAATTCCCAACTTAGGACAGGAGGCATAGTGTCATAAACAAAGGAAATAAAAATAATGAAATCTCTATTGCAAACAATATTAATTTATCATGCTTAAATGTGTGTGGATTATTGTCAAAATTAAGAAATCCTGATTTGTTAGACCTAATCCAAAACTATGACATATGTGTTTTTCTAGAAACAAAAACAGATATCTATGACCATTTAGATCTTCCCAAGGGTTACAATTATATAGCCAAACATAGGTCAAAATGTAATAAGAAATCCGGTGGAATTATTATTATGTATAAAGATCACCTTGAAGAGTATCTTGAATTTCCAAAAACAAATTCGGAGTATGTTCAATGGGTTATCTTGGATAACAATTTTACGAATTTTGGTAAAAGATTAATCTTAGGTTGTGTATATATCCCACCCGAAAACTCAAGATACTCTTCCCCCGATGCATTTAATGAAATTGAATCACAAATGTTGGATTTAGTAGAGGATGATGAACTTAATGCTTGTATTGGCGATTTTAATGCAAAGACAGGTCTTTCACCCGACTATGTCAAAACAGAAAAGTCTTTGCTGGAAGTATTTGATTTAGAAAACGAAACTGATTTAATTAATTTTATGTATGACTATGAAAACTTGCCAAAAGCTGGTGTTAAACTAGACAGAAATAGTTCTTGTACAGGGAAACCCAATATGTATGGTCATTTACTGTTGGACTTTTGTAGAAAAAACAATATGTACATTGTGAATGGCAGAATGGGAAAAGATACTAATGGTGATTGTACTTGTTGTGACGTATCTTTGATAGATTATTGTATAGCTTCTTCAAACTTATTTAAATATATTTCAGAATTTGAGGTAAAATCTTTTTGTCCAATTTTTTCAGATGTTCATAAGCCGCTTCATGCAGAATTCAGATTTTTTAAAAGTTTAGATTTTATAGATAAAGCTCGTGATGTTAATCATCAGCCGCGCTTAAAACCACGTTCATGGGATAACATTAAACTAAATGAGTACGTAGACTCAATTTTGTCTGACCCACGATTTGCAAACTTAAACATCTCTTTACACGCAATTGACAATAAGGTTCGTCAAGGCGAAACTCTAACCGAAAACTTGATCAATTCAATTGTGAATGATATCGGAGAAATGTTTGAAGAAACAGCAGTTAAAGTATTCGGAAGACAAAAATACATTAATTTGAATCGAATAGCGGAGGCTAAGTCGAACAAACCGTGGTTTAACGAAGGATGTAAGGTAAAAAGAAAAGCCTTTCACAGAGCGAGAAAAGCATATAATAATCACAAAAAATGAGATAAATCGACAACTTATGATTTCTAAATCCCGCGAATTCAAACGTGCACTAAATAATGCATATAATAATTTCCAGACAAGTTTGACTAGAGAAATCAGAAGCGCGTCAAAAAATAACCCCAGAAAATTTTGGGATTTATTAAACCGTTGTACAAACAAACGAAAAACGAAAATAGATGTCCCTCTAGATCAATTATATTAATATTTTCAAGAAATTAATAGATGTGATAGCGACACCGCTTTCGTTGAGCCAGAAAATAACTTTAATGCTAATGAAGAAGTAGCTGATCGTATTTTAAATAGTGAAATTACGCAGTTGGAAATAGAAACTGTGGTAAAAAAACTAGGTAATAATAAAGCACCTGGCCTTGACGGAATAACTAACGAATATATCAAGAACACGTTGCATATTATGATGCCCGTATATATTAAATTATTCAACATTATATTTACAACAGGTATTGTGCCTGAATCCTGAACAATTGGTGTTATACACCCAATTTATAAAAACAAAGGAGATCGAAAGAATCCTACAAATTATAGACCAATTAGTTTAGTAAGCTATTTTAGTAAAGTTTTTACAAGCATAATCAATACTAGATTGACTAATTTTTCTGATGAGGTTAATCTTATAAGTGAATCGCAAGCAGGATTCAGGAAAAACCATTCCACTTTTGATAATATTTTTATTTTAGATTCATTTATAAATCTGTATTTTTCTAAAAAGAAGAAACTTGTAGCTACGTTTGTAGATTTTAGTAAGGCTTTTGATAATCTTGACAGAAGCAGTCTTTGGACCAAAATGATCAAGTCTAATATTCGAGGTAATTGTTTTAATGTTATCAAGAGCATGTATGAAAAGGTTAAATCGTGTGTTTCAAAGGATGGTATACATTCTGATTTTTTCGCCTGTGAAATAGGTGTACGTCAAGGGGAAAATTTGTCCCCCTTCTTATTTGCACTATTTATTAATGATCTTGAAAGATTTCTCGAAGATTCAAATGTTCTCTCTTTAAGCATGGTAGATGATATACTGTTTAATCAATTACATATTTTTATGAAAATTTATCTTTTGTTTTATGCTGATGACACCATACTTTTTTCAGAAACTCTAGAGGGTATGCAATACTTGCTGAACGCATTTAATAATTATTGTAAATTGTGGAAGCTGGATATTAATACCAGTAAAACTAAAGTTGTTATTTTCTCCAAAAGAAAATTCAAACCTCATATTAAACTTGTGTTAAACGGCGAAGAACTAGAGTACACGGACACATATTCATATCTAGGTGTGCTGTACCAATATACAGGCAGTTTCAACACGGCAAAAAAAAGGCTGATTGAACAATCTCAAAAAGCTTTGTACGCTGTTTACTATAAAAAAAGAAATTTGCATTTGCCGATTGATTTACAGCTGAAAATTTTTGACACAATAGTAGTAGGGTCGGTGATGTTTTAGACCCCCCAAAAACTCGTGGTGCTGTGGTGCTCCCAAATATGGGCATGCCCCGCCCCCTTTCTATACACCGGAAGTGCGTCATCGGAAATTCCACCATCGCGCAAAACATACGTTTCTCATGACGTCACAGGAAGTACGTGAGTCATCGGAGATTCCAGCATCGCGCAAAACCTTATTTGGTCAACAGACATTCCGATTCAATGCGTCATCACCTTACACGCCATAAGTCAGACGGATGTGCGTTGCCCATTTTTGGATACACCAATCATAACGTAGATCGATCATTAAATAACCAATGAAAACCCAAAAGGCTAGTTTATAGTATCGCGCACTGACGCTACAAACACCATTCGTATGCAAACCGAAATGGAGAACGCACGTTGTAACATCGAATTGCGAAACAACAGATACGTTCGAGCTACGGAATGGAAAGATCAGATCAGAATCGACATCAGAGAATGGGAGATAAAAGATGGAAAATTAATCCCTACAAAAAAGGGAATCAGTCTACCCTTACACCGATGGAAACTATTAGTCGACAGCTTTGAGTTTCTGGATCAAGCCCTGAAGGAAAAGAGAGACTACAAATCACACCTCGGAAGAAACGTTTACGCGACGACACAGGCCAACAGTCAATACATCAACATCAGGCAGTATTGGTTGCCACCGAACAACACCGATGTCACACCGACCAAGAAAGGAATTTGTCTAAGACCCACAGAATACGCCAAATTAAAAGACACGGCCATGGTGATAGGAGATGCCGTCCCGGAACTGTCTTCCGTCGTGCCCTGCTCCTACAGTTCAGATCATCAGAACCAGTTGGGTTTCCTACAATGCCCAGAGTGTAACCCCGACCACTGTACGGAATGGTGATTGACGAGACGTATTTCTAGTGCTAAATTGAAAGACTGGTGTGTGATATATAAATCATTTATTACATTATTTTGTATATATATTTGTTGTGTAAAAAATTGATCAGAGTATATACAATAAATTGTAGAAGCTTTTCATTCTGTCTTTCCTTGTTTATTCACGCTACTCTAAGAAGTATTTTTCTGTAGTCAAAAAAAGGATACACGGAAAAGTATTTTTTGAAGTATCGGGAAATGTTTGCTATTAAATTGTATTAATTTAGATTTATCTCTTCACATACGAAAACAAAATGTCAGTCACGAGTTATTAAATTAAACGTCGATTCCATGAGTCATCCATCACATGGTATTAACGTCACGTGATCTAAATTTCACCAATCAAATAAGACCCGAGTAGTATTTGAAAGAGCGACGAATCAACCCTCCCTCATTTCATCGCCATCCTTACGCATGGACAGACGCGAGGAAAAGAAGCTCCTGAGACATTTAGTGCGATTAGTCGAAGAAACACCAACGGAAGAGGTCGTGAATTATTTGGTAGCACGACGCATTTTGACTCCGGACCTCGCAGAGGACATCGTCTATCAAAACACCACTAGACGTAAAAACAGACAGCTGATCTTCACCCTAACGAGAAGAGGACCCCACGCCTATAGAATCTTCATCGAAGCCCTTCGTGCACTCGAGTGTGTAGAATTGACAGACTTAGTGGAATGCGCCTGACCAACGTCGTAGTACAAGCGAATTTGGCATGTTCCATCGATTTACGGGCTTTGATCTACCGATTATCCAACGCACGCTACGATCCTCGATCGTTTTCGGGGCTGATCTGGCAACATCGAAAGATTGGAGGAAACTGTCTGTTATTTTCTAACGGCACCATTAACTGTAACGGAAAATGCCTGTCCATACAAGAAGCTCGACGTCGTCTCCGGAGATACGCTAGAGTTCTACAACGCATGGGTTATGCCGTTCGTCTTACCCAGATAAGAATAGTGACGGCTTCCGCCGTTCATCAGTTGAGCGGACGTATCGATCCCCGAAAACTGCCGATCGATTTTAGTTACGAACCGGAGATTTTTCCAGCCGTCATGTTTCGACGAAACGGCGTACATTACATCTGTCACCTCTCCGGAAAATTAATGATCACGGGATTGAAGTGTTCTCGCGACGTCCACGAAGTGTATCCCGTTCTCTTGGAGATGGAGCTGTACGTATAAGAGGTCGTCAACAACAAAATGGACCAGACGTACATATACATCCTCTTTGCGCAGAAACCCAGCGAAATATACGTGGCTCTTACCAAGACGACACAGACGCTGGACCGCATTAAGTCCTATCTTTCGGATCCCTACTTGGCACAACCATCGTGGAAGTACGATATCATTCGGTCCTTTTTGGACCTCTATAAGAGTAAAATCGACAGTCCACGAAAACGGCCATGAAGTACGAAGACTACTTGGAAAAAATTTATTACGACCCTCGTCATCCGGGATCGTACGGAGGAGTGGAAAAACTGTACAGAGCGGTACGCAAGGAAGGAAAATACGTGTTGGGAAGAAGCAAAATCGAGTCATGGTTAACGGGACAGGAGACGTTCGGACTACATCGTCAAATCAACAGAGCCTTTCGCCGGCGCAAAGTGATTGCCCCGTACATCGACTACCAGTGGGACGCCGATACCGCCGTCATGAAAATGTTTAGCAAAGAAAACGACGGATACGCTTATTTCGTCGTTACTATCGACGTCTTTTCGCGATTTGCCCACACGTTTCCGTTACGCTCGACTCAAGGCAAGGAAATGTCGAACGCCTTGCAGACCCTCTTCCGACTTGGAAGGAAACCCAACAAGCTGAGAACCGACAAGGGAGTCGAATTCCGGAATAGAGACGTTCGGCGAGTGTTAAAAGCCGAGAAAGTGGATCATTTTTACACCCAGAACGAACAGAAAAGTTCCTACGCCGAACGATGTATCAAGACGATAAAGAGCAAAATCTTTCGTTACCTGTCCCGTCATCAGACGCACCGCTGGATCGACGTTCTGGAAGAAATCACCCAAAGCTACAACGGAGCTTATCACCGTTCCATCAAGATGGCTCCTCGTGCGGTGACGAAAAAAGACGAGGCTCGATTATGGAAGATGCAATATTCAACGGAACGATACCAAGCACCGAGAAGAGGATATGTCTTTAAAAAGGGAGACACGGTACGCCTCTCTCACGTCAGACAGCCCTTCGATCGAGAATACGACGAACGATGGACGATGGAATATTTCGTGGTGGACGATCGCGGGATGAAGGACGGTCTTCCTTATTACACGTTAAAGGACACGACAGACGACGCAGTTCGAGGAACTTTTTATCAATCGGAATTGAACAGGGTGAAAGTCACCGATCTGACAGAGTACCGGATAGAAAAAGTCATTCGTCGTCGACGCCACGATGCACTCGTCAAATGGATGGGTTGGCCCGCTAAATTCAACAGTTGGATTCCCCTGGCGGATCTGAAAGACTATAAGAGGAAGGACAGAGAATAGGATGTAATCATGGATCAATCCAACGTATACGTTCACATTCATTTTTTGAGAGAATTGGGAGAAGCTAATTCGACGACTAGAAAACTTTTGATTCGATACATGACGAGAGGACAAATGGAAGCATTGGCCGAAGTCGTGCGTTACATATTGGACGGGTCCTTACCCGTCTTGATTAGAGATTCACCATTCATTAGAGACCGATCGTTATTGTTGCGTCAAATAATCGATCCCGGAATATCGCTGCGCAGGAAACGAAACTCTTTATTGACTTATCAGGACATCGTACCTCGTCTGTTACGAAGACGAAATCTGAATCGAGCCATCGTTCTATCCCTACGTCGTGGAGAAACATAAGAGGAAGCTCAACGTCACGGATCCGAATTCGAGATGGATGCATTTTACCTGTTTTTGTATTGCGGCGATTCGTTGTCTACCCACGTCGACAACCACGCCGGAGATTTCGTGGTAGATCTCCCCAAAAGGTTCCTGCTGGAAGGAAACTGGGAATGCGCTCTGACGGAACTCACCCTACCGTCCCAGTTGGAGTATCCGAGTCATCGACTGTACGTCTGCGCCGATATCGTCGAAGAATCGTACGCGCGCAATAGATTTTTGCCTCTCTTGCGAGTCATCGAGTCCGTGGATCAAGACACGTTGGAGTTTGGCCAACTTTATTACGTCAAATTACGTAATGCCGACCTGAATCGATTGCGTTTCTTTATAAGAGACGATCGACTAGAACCTTGTCGGTTTAAACTCGACCGTCTGTACTGTACGCTTCACTTCAGAAGACGACGATGGGATCGATAGAAGTCTATGATCACAAGACACAACGATGGATGCCGTACGTGCCCGACCACAAAAAGTGGGAACAGCATTTCTCGGACCTGTCGGAAGGAAGGGTTCGACCAGATCACAAGGGACGTTACATCGTGGGAAGCGGTACCCAGTGGAGATCAGAGACGCCTCAAGTTCAATTGGTGACACCGTTAGCCCAGACGCTCGAGATGGCCAAGTCCGAACTGGCGCCACCGAAAGTTATAAGAAGCCGCAAACGCCGACGTAGTTTTAACCAACTAGAAGAATCATGAATCACTTGGAAGAAAATCACGAAGACGAACTGTCCCTGTTTTCGCCTCCACCGGCCAACACTGGCATCCAGAGGAGAGAATGGATCGAATTTCGACCGACCAATCAAATCTCGGGCGATGGTCCTTTGGAGTTTACGATTCCACCGCAATCGGCTGCCTACATGGATCTGAAGAGAAGTTCGCTCAAAGTCAAATTACGACTTTTAAATGAAGACGGAACACCGATCACAAAAGACGCCAACGTTTGCTTAGTAAATTTAGCCCTGCAAGCGCTATTTTCAAATGTAGATTGTCATCTGCAGCACACACCCGTATCGCAAATGGGATCCAACTACCCGTTCAAAGCCTACATCGACACACTGTTGGAGAGTGGAAAGGACGACACAGTTCACCTCAATGCGCAATGTTTTTCTAAAAACACGGCGGACACCACGACGACACCGACGTTAAATCCAGTTCCAATGTTGCATTGTACAGACGCTCTATGTTTACGAACGAAGGTCGCATATTAGAGATGGAGGGTCCCATTCACCTAGACGTATTTAGACAGAACCGTCTGTTGCTGAATGGTATCGCCTTGACCCTAAAGCTGTGGCCCACTCAGAACGCATTTCGCTTGTTGTCGAGCGATGTCAACGCCGCTTACAGAGTACAGATCTTGGACGCCGCATTCAAATTGTGCCTACAGAAACCCAACGCCGGAGTGCTGATGGCTCATAATCAGTTGTTAGGAAATGCCACGGCCATGTATCCGTTCGTCAATAGCGATATGAAGATTGCCTCCGTCTCCAAGGGAGAATACGGATTCGTCGAAAACAACCTATTCCAAGGAGAAGTTCCCAACCAGCTGATCGTCGGCCTGGTTAGCAGCGAAGCGTTCAACGGAAGTTATAAGAAGTCACCCTTCAATTTTCAAGGATTCGATTGCAATTTTCTGAGCCTGTACATCGACGGACAATCGTATCCGACCCAACCGCTACAACCCAACTTTGCGGGACGCAACTACGTGGACGCTTACAAGAGACTCGCCGCTTTCAGGGAGGACGTCGACGTGTCTTACTGGGATTTTGCAGGAGGCTATGCCCTGTTCGTTTTCAACATTGACGACGGAGTCGATTTTAATGCCAAAAGAAGAGGAGACTGTCGTTTGGAAATAAAATTCGGCACGGCTTTACCAGAGAGCGTGACCGTGTTGATGTATGGCAAGTTTCCCAAGGTCATGCACGTGGATCAATCCAGACGAGTCTTACTACCATGAACAACGAAGAAATCGAAAGAGCGCTGAAACCTTTAGGAATCCAAGCCGTTTGTGCCGACGAATTGAGGCGACCGAAAAAACCAAAGACGTACGTCGTCAACACAGATCCGTGTTCCAGACCCGGCACTCACTGGACGGTGTTTCATTTTCCAGCGAAAGGACCACCCGAATTTTTCGATTCGCTGGGGCACCCACCGAGTGATTACCAGCGTCATTTCGAAGAAGTGCTGGGAACGTCTTATCTGTATACACCGGACGCCATACAACCGGAGGACAGCGACACCTGTGGAGCCTACTGCATTCATTTCGTACGCGAGAGACATCGCTCGAGGACTTTTCAAGAGATCCTGAACCGGTTTAGCACCCTGGATTTAAAGGCCAACGATCGAAAAGTGAAAAACTTCATAAGAGAGAGAAACGACACGACTCTTCAAAATGGAGCGCGAAAGTAGCACGCACAGTACTGAACGATGGCCAATGCTGGGAAGTCAACTACCCAAATCGGAAATCGTCTACTTTTGCCAGATGATCGTGGTCTTCGTCATCATCGTCACATCGATCGCCAATCTGTCCCTGCAAAACGACAAGAGCGAACTATGGATAGCGTTGTTGAGCAGTGCCATCGGATACGCCTTACCCAATCCCACGCTCAAGAAGACATAAGAGAAGATCGACATCTAGATTCGAAACGGGCATCATGGTGTTTTCGTTTTTATCGTGTTCTAGCACATGCATCGCTGGGCAAACGGGAAGTGGAAAGACGCGGTTCGTCTACAGGCTGTTGAAACATTTGAAAGAAATGTACCCCGACGAACCTCCCGAAGCCGTCTTGTATTGCTACGGTATACACCAACCGCTCTTTGAAGAAATGGAAAAGACTATACCTCACCTCTCATTTCACGAGGGGCTACCTTCTATGGAAACGGTTCGAGAATTTACTGTAGACAGACATCATCGCCTGATCGTATTAGACGATCTCATGCATCGCGTGGTACGCGACGTCGACATGGAGTTACTTTTCACACAGGGATGTCACCACAGACGACTGAGCGTCTTGTTTTTGACTCAGAATCTTTACGTTCAAGGAGCTAGATCGAGGACTATTGCCCTGAACACCACGTACTTGGTGTTGATGAAAAACGTCAGAGACGTCTCTCAGATCGCCACCTTGGGACGACAACTCTATCCCGGGAAATCTAAAGTACTCACGGAAGCATACGAAGACGCCACGGCGACACCCTATGGATATTTGGTGGTGGACATGTCTCCGCATTCCGACGACGCATATCGATTGAGGACCCACGTGTTTCCGGGAGAAGACACGATCGTCTACGTGAAAACATAAGAGGACGCCAAGAGAACACTCAAAAGTCATGGGTCGACTACTAGAAGACCAACGTCACTTTCTCTATCTGTTGAGAGTGGCCAGGAAAGACCAGAGAAAGGCCTTGCTAAAAACCATCGACAAATCGCAACTGAAAGCCTTGAGCGAAATCGCCCACAACGTCATCAAAGGGACGATAGTTCTGACACCGGAGGAGAAACTACGACTGAAGCGATATAAAAAGACCATCGACGTTTTGGGGAAAAAGTCGTCGACGAGAAAACAGAGACTTTGCGTCTTGCAAAGAGGAACCGCTGCCGTCGTACGCCTTTTAGAAAACTTTGAGACATGGAGAAAATGATCCTAATCCCTTACGAACGATACCAAAAACTCCTTGCCGAACAGAAGAAGAAGCAAACGGGAGAAGGAACTAAGAAGAGAAAACTCGGACCACCCGGCATTCCGGTCAAAGACAATAAAACTTGGATTTCGCTTTAATTGTATCGATATTTTTTTGTAATAAAACATGTAGACTTGATCTATCGAGTTTGTTTTCGCTTGGGAGGGGTAACTTTTTCGACAAAAGAAAAACACACGTTACGACATTTATTATATACAAGTCAGTAGGAATATACTTATACTATTTACAATACAGAACAAACAACGACATCAAATCTCGAGAAAAATAATCGACGTGAAAAATATTATATACAAGTCAGTATTACATATATCAATACTATTTACAATACAGAAAAACTACAACGACATCAAATCTCGAGAAAAAATAATCGACGTGAAAAATATTATATACAAGTCAGTATTACATATATCAATACTATTTACAATACAGAAAAAAAAAAATACAACGACATCAAATTTCGAGAAAAAATAATCGACGTGAAAAAAAAATATTATATACAAGCCAGTATTACATATATCCATACTATTTACAATACAGAAAAAAAAATACAACGACATCAAGACGTGAAAAAAAAAAATCGACCATAACACGTAAAAAATATGCACGTTATTTCATTACATTTTTTTTGATCGCATACATTTCCTTAAATTCTCATTTTCGGTCATTCAAATTTCCAAAGATTCTATTTTTAACCGATGAAAAATCCTACATTATCAAAATTTGGCTCGTCATATTTACTATAGAAATGGCGTGGAAACTGATAAAAAAATAAAATTATACGATTTCTAAGTCATCGAAAATCAAATCTTAAGAAAAATAGTCGACTAAAAATCATTAACAGGTGAAAATTATACAGGTTCCTATAGGGTTTCTATACATTTTTTGATCGCATACATTTCCTTAAATTCTCATTTTCGATCGTTCAAATTTCCAAAGATTCTATTTTTAACCGATGAAAAATCGTACATTATCAAAATTTGGCTCGTCATATTTTGTATAGAAAAGGCACGGGAACTGATAAAAAATTAAAATTATACGATTTCTAAGTCATCGAAAATCAAATGTTAAGAAAAATAGTCGACTAAAAATCAATAACAAGTGAAAAATATACACGTTCCTATAGGGTTTCTATACATTTTTTGATCGCATACATTTCCTTAAATTCTCATTTTCGATCGTTCAAATTTCCAAAGATTCTATTTTTAACCGATGAAAAATCGTACATTATCAAAATTTGGCTCGTCATATTTAGTATAGAAAAGGCACGGGAACTGATAAAAAATTAAAATTATACGATTTCTAAGTCATCGAAAATCAAATGTTAAGAAAAATAGTCGACTAAAAATCATTAACACGTGAAAATTATACAGGTTCCTATAGGGTTTCTATACATTTTTTGAACGCATACATTTCCTTAAATTCTCATTTTCGATCGTTCAAATAACTAAACAATCTAATTTTAAAAAAGCATACATGATCATAAAACAATAATTCGAGTAACGCTATGTCATTCCGAGTCGCTTTCAAAGTTAGTGTCCAAAAGATGTACGAGGTATCGATCGTGGTCATCGAGGTCGACATCCATCGGTTCTTCGACGTTCGTGGCTTCTTCTGTCTTTACGGGACACAGTTCCATGTCGAGAGGAACGGTGGACACGCCGTCATCCAACACTCGTCTCTTACAATAAAAGTATGAGAAACCATTTCTCGTTTGATCGTATGTAGAGACGCCGTTATCGATGGCACGGAATCCTTTGAGGGTTCCTTGACCGACGCGTTGTGTGTCGAGGACGTGACGGAAGGTGGTCATCGGTGACTTGACACGGCGTTTGGTGATTCCTTTCGAACTGAATTTCACTTCCGTGACTTGTCGAGAGTGGCGGGGAAGTCGTTTGACCGGGAGCTTCTTGGCACGTCTCAACAGTCTGTAGGCCGCCATGGCTGTGCTGGATGTGGAGACCGTCTTGATCTTCTGCACGATGTAGGTCTTGGAGCAGAGACCAATCATGACGTCACCATCATACTCGACTGAAAAGATAAAAAAAAATAGAAACATTGAATCAACGATGAAAACAAGACAGACTAGTTTATGCAGTACAATGCTTCGTACACTTCGGTATAGAATGTTTCATCCCCCCCCTCCCGTATAGTAATGGTTAGAAAAAATGAAAATTAATACCTTTGAAGAGTCCCGGGGTCCTCTTGTCGTATTTTCCGTGTCTCGAACAGCAGGTGCGAGGAAACCAGACGGGTTCGTGATCGTCTCTGCAGCATCCGACCAAGGCTCGTTGGTAAGCTTCACGCATTTCTGGTCGGATGACGGACATGAGATCGGGTCCAGACAGGGCCATGTACGCCGAATCCGTGTCCATCTCGCAGTATTCAAAGTCGGAACGGTCGACGTATACGTCCAGGAAGTCGTAATAGAACTGGAGCATTCTTAGTTTAGCGTATTGGAGAATAAAGTATCCGATCTGGACGGGAAGATTCATGTCGAGGTGTTCTTTCGATTTTTCGACTTCGAAAAATTCGTCTGGATCGGAAAGACTGGTTAACTTTTTGAATTGTGGCTTGTTGGCTTCCATCATGGCCATGCCTTCGCCTTGGACGTAAGTGACGGTCTGGAATTTTTCCTGGTCCATGATTGTACCTCCAAAAGCGCTATTGCCGTGAAGTTTTGAAGTTTCGGCGATGATGGCCTTGTCGGGATGCGCATCTCCTAATCGCCGGTTGTCGCTGACTTCACGGACGAAATCCCGGAAACATCGTTGTGGGGTAAATTCGATCACCTGGTATATTTTCGTTACCAACATCCCGTGTTCTAGGTACCATTTCAGGAGCGGGGTGGCGATCAACATTTGACGTCCTCGCATGCCTCCGACTAACAGCCGACGCGGTTTCTCTGAAAGTTGAAAGCGACGAACGTGGTCCTGCATGTGGTCTCCGATGAGGTCGAAAGGAACGTCGGTGGTACAAAACAGAGGAGACATTTCTTCAAAGTATTGGTATGGGGTCATGCTCGGATGATGGAAATAGTCTGGCCATTCGTCAGGAACCCGGATGTCGCACTCCACCATACCAAAGAGTTTTCCACCGACTACTCCCTCCAAGATTTCGTTTTCCGTCACGGATCCTTGTGGCGTCGGCGGTTTGCGGGCATCGCAAAAGGCTTTCAGGTGACGATCTCGGCGCATGTCATTGCGGAAATGGCATTCCCACTTTTCGACGACCGTATATCCCTGCGTCTGGATCAAAGTGGTGGTCTTGATGGTCTTCTCGTGCTTGGCTTGTCTTGTTTCGTGCCATTTCTGGTCTTTGACGTTTTTGGTCAGCCAGCATTGGTGTCCGTGCCAGTAACATCCGTGGAACTGATACACGGTGTTGGTATTGGCATCGAAACCGTCGACGGGATAAGGTCCGATCTTTTTCTCCTTGCCAGTGATTAGTTTGTGTTGAATGCGGAGGTGATTGGAATGGTTGAGGAACTCCATCCAGTCGTACATCATGGTGTACCGATCTCGTTTCTGCGGCTTGAATCCGTCCTCTTGGCGTCGTCGTACGAAGCTCCCGGTCGGCATCTCTTGGTCGATGGACCAAAGGTAGAGGGCGTTGGCATCGAACCCCAGAATCTTCTGACAGGGCTTGACGTTTCGGATGTACGTGTGCCCGACTTCTTGGTGACGATTGAATATGATGGACGGGCCACCGGTTAAATTCTGTTTGATGGAAAAGTATAAGTCACTGTTAGCTTCGTCGAATAGGGCAAACGAGGCTCCAGCTTGACGACCGGTGTCGAACAGCATGCGTCGAGCAAGCCCGGGAACGGAGATTGAAGTCTTGAATAAGTCGATGCCACGGTCGAAATAGAACTGTTGTAGATTTTCCACGGCCTGGACGAAGGGACCGACATCGAGATCGTTGTACCAGACGAGAAAGTCACGGAAAGTGGACATGCCCCGGTCGATCCAAACACGTTGACAGAACTGGTACTCTTCGTCCGAGATGTTGCTGGCTTTCAATGAACTGTAGAAGGCGGCATGCGGAGGCAGAGTAGGATGTTCAAGCTTTTCGGGACCGTCAAACCATTCGTAAGGAAAGAAGCCTTTGTTTTCGGTGACGTCGAAAGCTTTCAGGAATTGAACGTAGCTGACTCCTGGTGCTAAGTAAGATGTAATGTCCAGAAATTTGAAGGTGTCGTTAGCCAGACAGGCGTAGCTGTTGTTCCGTTTAACGGTGAATTTTTCTCCCGGGCCGTGCATCTCCAAAGTCTGTGCCAATCGGGTTTTGACCAAGTTCATGTCGTATTTGGCCGAATTGAATCCCAATACGACGGTTTGGCGACAGTAGGCGTTCAGTTCTTCTTTGAGTTTCTTGAAGACGTTTTTCTCTTTTTCGTTCACCTCCAGGAGTTCTTCGTCGTCCTCATCTTCGAGAAGTGAACGCATCGGGTTGTCGATGTCTTTATCTAGCCGGTCGAAAGCATCGGCAAATTGTTGTTGACACAGCTGATAGGTTTTATCGGCGATGCGGGTCATGTACTCCACCATTCGACGGAGAAGAAGCTGGAGATCGGTCTCGACGATACAGTGTGGATCTTGGTAATGACATCGAGATTTGTAGACGGTGAGGGCCACACCGTCGTCACGTAGATGGTAGACGTTGACGTTAATCTGGAAACATCGTTCTAAATAGACCATCTGATGGAGTGGCAGTCCCTGGAAATCGGTTGGATTGACGTCGAGTTGAAGTTCACCGGCAAACTGGACCCATCGGTCGAACAAAGCTTTGGTGTGTGTCTCGAGGCCATCTCTCAAATGGCCCCGGTGGACGGCCAAGCACCGGAAAGCGCAGAGGTGGTCTTTGTATGGTTGTTGTTTGTGCGTGTTCTTGTCCAAGGCCACGATCGATTTGGACGCTGTTATGTATTCCGGGAGTTGAATGGCGTTCCCCAGCGGATAGTTTAAATTGTATAGGACGAACCGGACGTTGGTGATCAGGTAGGGTTTCCATTTCGTATCGGGTCGTTGACGCAAGATGTAATTCGTGATGTCGAATCGTTGAAGACGTAGACGGAGACGGTTGAGATCTCGACGTCTGGAAATGTAGACGGGACGTTCGAACAGAGATTCGTTCTGGAAAGGGCGGAAGTATCTGTATTCTCCCGTTTCCGTGTGTCGTAAAATCAGACCGAATTCCAGGTTGAGGCGAAATGCGTGTCCCTGTCGATCGTAGATCCGTTCGGCGTGCTCCATCAATTGCGGGACGGTGAAATCGTTGGTCAGCGGAACGTTGTAGGTGGAGGTGACGCTGCTTTCTTGGTGGTTCTCCAGGATGAGGGGAGCGTTGGCCTCGTAGATGGTCTTCAGAGGTCCGTCTTCTTCCGTCTCCCACGGAGCTTCTCCTTCTGCCCAAGGTCTTGACTGAAGAGCACCGGCTCCGCTCTGGTAGTGGTGTTGCATGGTGTGGAGGTACAGTTGGCGTCGATCGGGGAAGCGTGCCGTACACCGTCGACATCGGTAGCCTTCCGAAGGACCTGGAGTTGGTTCTGGCGTCGGTTCAGGTTCCGGTTCAATGGACTGCAAATATAAAAGGAAAAACAACAAACACTCGAATAAATCATTCCGTATTTTAACATTTGACATTATACCCGTGTTAAAGCGTTTTTCCGATAAAAATCAATTAATTCTGTATTTTACGGTATACCCATGTTCAGCATTTATCCAAACAAATTAATTTGTACACTCAAAATCAAAATATGTTAAGGGAATACATTTTATCTGATATAGGTAATAACAACAGAACAATAGATAATAATTTTATGAAAGGAAAATTCGATACTCTTGTTAACTAAAAAAACATAAATTGAACTTACCATTTGACTGCATTTTTCCTGGTGTTTCTTTAAATCACGTTTTTGGGAAAATTTCTTTCCGCATTTTGAGCATATAAATTTCTTGTCTGAGTGTAGAGAACTCACATGAAAGTCTAGATCTGCTTTTTGTTCAAAGTTAATGTCACAATATTTACACTCGAGTTTACACGAACGATTGTGTTTCAAGAAGTTATCTTTTCTATTAAATTGTTTTTCACATATATCACATGCAAATAGACTGGAACCATGTACTGTGTCACTGTGTCTCTGAAGATCGGCTTGTCTTGAGAAAGTTTTGAAACATCTATCGCATTGAAACTCCATCGTGAAAATGATTATTTGATCTGTTTAGTGACGTTTTTATAGTCATGTTTATTTGTAAGACTTGTTTTTATTGGTCGTTATATAATACGAGCTTTACAATTGGATAGTTCAAATTTTCGACATTTGGACATGCGCATGTAGTCGGAAGTGTGTACGCCTTATTTGGCCATCGTATAATGACTCACTAGGATGTATTCATAGGTTTGTCTCGTACCCAAGACTGATTACCTTATTCGACCATCGTATGTAGAGGATGACTCATGGTGTATGCATTAGGTAATTTGAAGATACAGATAAACTCAATGGGATAATAACAAAATTACCGAACAGGAAAAATATTCGCTAGAAAAATTTATTTCAACGCATTGTATATATTCGTGTATTAAATACTAGTATATGTCAATAAAAGTCATCTCTATCATCGTGTCGATTGAAAAATATTGATTTTTTTACCAATAAATAATGATACCGGTTAAAAAACCGAATGGTAATTAATTCCTATATAAATAATTATTAACAGAAATACCACGGCTTAAAATTTTACCTGTTTATATACCTCAAGCATAGTGTTGATTAAATCAAACAGATGTCCGTGAAAGATTAATCGTTGAAGGGTAATCTGAGGATAACATAATTAAGTTTCGTCTGCTATTTAGAAACCTTTAATCTCTAGAAACTGACCGAAACGTGTATGACCGGATCGCTTTTCGGCGCTATGTGTGAAATATTTCTTTCATCAATAAATTAATGTTTTATATATATTAATTAAAATAATTATTGACAGAAATACCACCACTTAAAATTGTATCTGTTTATATACAGACGGAATATTGCAAATATGAGAACTACATGATATTTCATATAACAGATTTGAAGATAAGCTCTAAATGTTGATTTAATTGAACGTGAAAGATTAATCGTACAGGCTATAAATAGGTTCACTAACGTGTTATGACTTGAGTGTATGGTAATTGAATTCGGCGATATGTTTGAAATATTTGATTGTACCAATGTTTTAAATATAATAATTAAAATAAATACCAATGCTGATAATATATTTGTTTCTGTTTATATACAGAATGAATATTGTTAATAGACAAGTAAATATGAGAACTACATGATAACAGATTTGAAGACAAGCTCTACATGTGGATTTAATCGAACGTGAGATTAATCGTATAGGCTATAAATAGGTTCACTGACCGAAACGCGTTATGACAGGTGTGTATGACCGGATCGATAATCGGCGCTATGTTTGAAATAATTTATCCAATAAAATGTTTTAGATGTTTAATTAAGCGAATGGTAATTAATTCCTTAAAATATACGTTTTCATTAATTGAAACAAATATGGAATGACAATTATACGCCGCGCGATGACTCATGGTCGCGCGTCATGGACGTATCCTTATTAGCAACCACGATGACTCATTGGAATCGGTTGACCAAATAAGGTTTTGCGCGATGATGGAATCTCCGATGACTCACGTACTTCCGGTGACGTCATGAGACACGTATGTTTTGCGCGATGATGGAATCTCCGATGACGCACTTCCGGTGTATAGAAAGGGGGCGGGGCATGCCCATATTTGGGAACGCCTGAACGCCTTGCGTTTTTGTGGGGTCTAAAAAACCTCACACCCTACTACTCACAATTCTCCTTTACGGTAGCGAAGTAATAGGTATTGGAAAGAATGATAACATAGAAAAGGTTCACTTACAGTTCCTAAAGAAAATTCTTGGTGTTAGAATAAATACTCCTAATTGTTTCGTCTATGGAGAACTGGGTAGATACCCACTGGAAATCATAATCAAGTTAAGAATGCTATGTTTTTGGAATAGACTATTGACAACAGATAAACTATCTTCCAAAGTCTATAGATTCATGTTTTCACTATACAACGAGGGAAACAACGATTTCCCATATATAAAAACTATCGCAAAAATTTTTGATGACATTGGAATGACATATATATTTCAAAATCAAATTCATGTTAACATAGCATGGATAAAAACTCAAGTCAAGCAAGTACTTATTGATCAATTCTCTCAAAAATGGCGTAATGATATATCCAATACATCTCGAGGTCAATTTTACACACTATTTAAGCAGAATTTCTGTTTTGAAAGTTATTTAGTACAATTGCAAGAATCAAATAGACTATTTATCACAAAATTAAGATTATGTAATCTGAAAATTCCAATTGAAACTGGTCGATGGCATAATATATGTCGAGAAAATCGCAAATGTACAAAATGTTCAGGCAACTATACAGGTGACGAATATCATTATCTTTTCATTTGTTCAAACCAAGAAATTCAGTCTCTTAGAGAGAAATATATTCCAAAATATTATATTAAATACAGTTGTATAGAAAAGTTGGCGTTAATGCTATCTTTATGCAATGTAGAGCTATTAAAAAATATATCTATTTTTATAAAAGGATTGTGTAAATTATTGAAGTAATATGCTGTACATGTACCATTCTAATCCACTATGTTTTTTTCTTCTTTGTGTGTTGATTTTTTGTAATATTTGTTTGTATGTTAATGTATATATGTTATCTTCAATATTTGTTGTATTCTCATGTTGCACACTGTGCCTGAGTTTGAAATAAAATCTTGAAATCTTGAAATCTTGTACAGCTGATAAGCCCCAACATCATTTTGATGCGAATTTTTGGGTTTAGATGTAAGACTGCAAATGAAATTTTACACAAACTACACATAAAAAAAGAAAGTGTTGCTCAATTGATAGATGCATTACAGTACAAATGCATACAAAATTAATAGAGACATTACATAATATATATATAACATACATTCAAAGTTTGTTTAATTACAATAAATGAGTTAGGGCATATTATCTACTAAAAATTTTCCAACACTGTTTAGAATACCTGTATCTTCATTGTTCAAGATCTATATGAATCGTCCGAGTTTGATCAATTTTTATACATCTATGAATTAAATTTCAATAAGGAACTCCGACATTATTAGACATATACGTAAAGACATGAATCTTTGTAGAGACTTGAAGTGCATTGAGCCCTACCATTGAGTAATTAAAGTTCGAGTTTCCCATATGACATGGCAAATCGTGTGAATATATCTAATTTTGGTTCGCTAAGAAAGACTTTAATATTTAACATAAATAATAGTAATCTTTACAAAGTCTTTAATTGGGAGAATTTTTTAAGTCCTACGCTGACAATCCTGTGTCACGTGATTGTAAGTAAATAAATATGGCCACTGGGAGTAGTAACGACGAAACCCTTGATGAAATTACCTGTCCCTTATGCTTGGAGGTATATATAGCGCCTAAACTGTTACCGTGCTATCATACATTTTGTAAGTCGTGCGTTGATCAATTACTGGAAAAAACTGAAAGCGAAAGTAGTTTCACTTGCCCACTTTGTCGTTCAGTATTTAGAAGGACATGTTCAGATTTTCCAACTAATATTTACATACAGACACAAATTTCATTTGTATGCGACAACGTTAAGTGCGAACTGTGCGAAAGTGAAACGGCAGTAAAAACGAAATGTCTTGACTGTGATCAGTATTTATGTGACAAATGTTCGGCCTTTCATCTGAAAATAAAGACGTGCAAAAGTCATCAAGTAGTTGAATACAACAAAGCAGAGGAGAAATCGGGTGCACCATCCATAGTAATTAAGCAAAACAGCTACTGCTCCAAACACCCAGATGAAGTATTGAGGTTTTACTGCACAGTGTGTGAGATTCCAGTGTGTCGGGACTGTAAGCACACAACCCACGAGGGCCACTCCTCTGGAGACATACAAGACCGATTCAGTGATGCCACCTCTTGGATGCAGCTGTATTGCCGGAAGCTCGATTTTGAAATGAGCTGTTACAAAAACCAGAGAAATAGTCTGGTTGACTTGAAAAACTTGTCCGACAAAAGCAGTGTACAAACTCTTCGATCCTTAGATGAATTAGAACAAGATGTTTGCAAAAAAGTTGAAAAGATGTTTATTGATTTAAAGGCAGATACTAAAAAGAAATTGTATGAACAGATTAAACCGCTATTGGAAAGAAAGTCCGAAATCGAAGCAAAAATCAGTCAATTAGCCAGCAAGAGAAGGTACATAGATCAAGTTGTTAGCAGTGGGTTAGGGTCGGATATCATAACATTAAAATCACATCTGTGTCAAGGTACGGATTCAAATGAGAAAATTCAATTAAAACATTTTAAATTGGAGATGCTAACATTCAGTACCAAAAATAATGTACCGTCATTTGAAAATGTAATAAGCCAAAACAAACAGATCATCAACTTTGGAATGACTTTAAGCTTTAAAACCTCGTTTGGTTGTAATGTCATGAACAAATCTATATCCACCGTATGTATTCTGTCGACTGAAGAAGCGCTGGTGTCATATCGATACAATACTATTAACCAGAGTACACTGACGAAAGATGTTGAGCGTTACGACTCCAATGAAGTTTTGACAGCCGTTTATCCTATTCCTGCACAAGAGGGCATTGTGGTCGACAATCTACGTTTGTACTACTATGACAGTCGTTTCAAGTCCATCAGATTTTTCCAGATTGGTCCGCATTTAGAAAAGAAAGCACAATATGCGGGAACCGACGACACTTTTGAATGCAACAGACCAGTTTCCATGGACACTTTTGAAAACGGACACCTGATTATTTTAGATATAAATAAGAAGATATCTAGGGTAACTAGAGAACAGTTTAGTAAGAAAAAACAGACAGAACAGACAGAAGAAATTAAACATGAGGATGGAAATAACATTCGTTTTGATACGAGTTTGTTAGTTTCTCCTATTTCGATAGCTTGCGGAATGAACGACGATTTGTGGGTATCGGATCCAGGTGCTGGGTTTGTAATTGTTTACGACGCGAGCGGAAAAGTAAAATTCCAGTTTAATGCTAGTGAACATTTGAAGCTACCGTGCAAATTTACACCAAACGGTATCACTACCTTTAGCTCTAATAAAAACAAATCATTAAACTACGCTCTAGTTGCAGACCCAGTAAATAACTGCTTGTTTACAATAAGTAACGATGGCCAGTACTGCGATGTCATTTTAGACCACAGAGATAATCTGGAAGGTCCCACATGTGTTTGCTGTAGATATAATACACTATGGATCTCGGGCAAAGGAAATAAAATTCACATTTATGAAATAGAGTTAATGAATATAAAATTTAGACTATTTAATATTCAATAATTGTATTAAAATATTTTAAGGTTATATTTGTTCTTTTAAATCCATGACCGCCGGAAAAGGGGTGGGGAGCAACCGCACCTTCTTTAATATTATGTTACCAGGAGAGCAACATAAGTGTCCCAAATTGGTTCATTCAAGTATTTTTTAAACATCTGGTAGTGTGGCCCCCTATTGGGATTCAGAAATTCATAAAAAAAATCGTTACAAGGAAATATGTAGTTACAGGTTATGACAGTACGTTTTTTTTCTACTAAAGAACTAAAAGGCAAATTGTGCTACAGCGAAGAACAGGTTTATATTATGCTAGATTTTTTGATAGACAACCTATTTGTTACTTTTGGGGGATGTGTTTTTAAGCAGACAATCGAATTCCGATGGTTACAAACTGTGCCCCACTCCTTGCCGACTTGTGTCAATTTCTGTCGAATGCCCCACGTCCATCCTTCTTTCATCTCCCTTTCTACAGACCTTCTCCACCTCTCCTTTGGTCGACCTTGCTTCTTTTACCAGGTGGTGTCCATCTGATTGCCACAGGAATATCTGTTGTACCCATTCATAAAACATTGCCTATCCACTTCCATCTTCGCTCTTTGATCTGTTCTGATATTGGGACTTTTGAAGTTCTTGCGTACAGTTCTTCATTTGTTATTTTGTTGGACCAAAATATTTTTAGAATTCTGCGGAGAGGTATCAAGTTTATGTATGATGTGTTTGGTAACTTTCCAAGATTCTGCTCCATTAAGTAGAATAGCAATAACATTTGTCTTGAAAATTCGAATTTTGGTATTTGTTCTAATTGTGGTTGATTTCCAGATGTTCCTGAGATTTATGAAAGCGGATCTGGCTTTTGAAATTATATTGCCTACAGTCCTTTCAATTAACAACCCTCAATTTGCTAAGGGCTTCCTTTGATATAACCTTCAGAACTAAAAATTAAAGTAACCACAAAACAGCTTTACATCATTTTTAGACTTGCACCTTGAATATGACACAAACGGTCATCTTAGCACAAGAATTTTCGACAAACAATTCGAATTTAATTTCAAAATTATAAATTTTCCTCACTTGTGCAGCAATATTCCAGTTTCCCCTGCATACGGTGTCTATATTTCTCAATTTATCATGTATGCAAGAGCTTGCAGGGAATATACTGATTTTAGCAAACGTCATCTATTTCTTCGGGATAAACTAATAAACCTAGGTAACAAGAAAAAACGACTTGTCCGCTCCTTTAATAAGTTTACTATAGATACCACTTCCTCGTCGAAAAATATCTCTTTTGACAATATGGTTGCAGATAGTTTTCCCAATATATGAATTCAGTCTATTAAAGTAAATGTGCTACGATGATTGTTGGATACACCTATTACCGGTACTGATTAGAGGTATACCATACCCATCCATTTTGGTTAAATAACCTTAATGGATGACTATTTTTTAGTTGTTTATTTTTTAAAAAGAGATCAAATCTTAGTGGTATTTTTTCACGATTTTAATTTGCTCATTATTGGATTGTAATTGTGGAAGATTTTAGTTTTTGAATTTCAATAAAACATTTAACCAACAAATGACCCTTTTCTATAGGCAATAATTTAACTTGTGCTACTTTTGTTGAAACACTGATATTAATCATTTTTCATTCCATATGAATTTCTGATTTAGTACATGCAGCAACAGCCACTTTAGATGGGGTCAATTACTGGTAACTGATAAGCATATACATTTTTTGCAAATCGTGGATTTGTTTGCTGCAGTTTGCTGATTTAAAAAATTGATAATAGGCCATAAAAGTATTAAGACTGCCACTTTTGATCTGAAAGTCTTGCAATAATTACTACTTTTGATCTGAATAATATTTTAGAAATGGTGGCAAAGTTACACATTCGTCAGGATTATACGATTTTTAAAGTAGACCACCACAGGGTTGGTACCTATTGGTCGGCGCCAATCTAAACACTTATTTGCCATGTATAAAAGTTTTAACTAGAACAAAATGATCTATTTTGTTGATATTTAAAAAAATATATAACCAACGTCCACAAAGGAGGGAGCATATAGTCAATGCTTTGTCTGTCTGGCTTTCTATCAGTTTTTGGGAGCTTACCTCCAAAACCGTTTCTCGTTATTTACTTCAAACTTGGACTTGAAACCTACTTTAAACTTGGTATGTAGGCACCTGGTGATGGTAATACTGAGGAGTGCAGTGCACTGCACAAGAACCTCTACTGGCTACGTTAATTTTTAAGTTATCTACCTTAGTTTTTCTGGGTTCTAAGACTGTTTGACACATTGACTTTAAACATGTAGATTTGATGGTAAAGTCAAGAAGAACCATCAGTATACCTATGTTAATTGTAATGTCCTTGGGTAGACATACAAGTTTACACAATGAAAGCAGGTTATATGAAAAAAAATATATACTTAAATATTTACATTTTAATTGCTTTCTATTCATCTCATGAATTTCTGTACAAATGTAAAAATAACAATTTCATGGATATAATGCACAAAATATTGTCTGAATCATCATGAAGCACTGTTT
Source organism: Limnoperna fortunei (assembly GCA_944474755.1). Classification (NCBI taxonomy): domain Eukaryota; kingdom Metazoa; phylum Mollusca; class Bivalvia; order Mytilida; family Modiolidae; genus Limnoperna; species Limnoperna fortunei. Next base: position 49,626,073 of record OX104118.1, on the reverse strand, counting down.
GTATAGCCCTACCTATGGCCTAGCTATAATCATAATGCATTGTAGATGTATGTCTACAAAAATATTTAATGGAGGCAACTAATTTGTACAAAAATTGCTTGTAAGTTCCCAGGAAAAAAATTATATTAAAGCGTTTTATATCTTTTGTACTGGTTTTAATCTTTTCTCCTAAAGAAGCTAAATATAGCATATTTATGCTGTTTTGAAAACGGTCAAACAGACCAAGGTCATGTGGTTGATAAAATATCTTAATAGATAAAAAAACTATACATCACCTAGTAGTTTAAAGTACCATTAATTACTTTAATTTTAAGGGTACCATTTTTTGTTATTTTTTAGGGTATTCAATTTTGTTGTTGTATCATTTAATATTCTTTTACTTTTTTTTTTTGGACCAAGAAATTTTGTTTTCTAGAGTATTCAAATTCATGGAATGCCAGACCCCATGAAATCAACAAAATTTACTATCCACCAATCAATCCACAGTAAACTTATCTGTGAACCATAAAAACTGAAGTGATTATTCAGTCATTACAATTTTTCAAATTTAAATGACAGTAAATGACAAACTTTTTTTGACAATGGATAATATATCCTCTCTCTTTAATATTTATACAAAAGTTAAAGCCATATGAAAAAAAGTCTGCAAACAAACAGTCCAACAGAACGTGCAACAAAACTATGCTTCCTCATTACTATTAGGTACAGCTGAATCATTGGATTGGCCCAAATTTTCAGGATCTTCAGATGGGCCATTGCTATCAGCTAGCCCATTGGATGGATCAGTGCCATCATCATCATCATCTGATGTATCACAGGGTTCTACAAGCTCTGTAATGGAGTCAGCAAAACATGCCTCTGTTTTAACATCACTACTGGAAGGACATGGATTTTCTTCTGAACAAACTGTACCATGGTCACAGCAGACTGAGTCTCCATCAGCTGCACCATCTGCTGGGGTTTTAAATGATCCAGACTCATTTATCTGCCCTGTTGCTGCTTTCCCAGAAGCCTCTGCCTCTAATTTAGCCATATCTGCAAGTAAAACGATTTTACAATAAATAATAACTAATGATGTTTTGTTTAGTGACTTCCATAATCTATTTAACACAGCACATATTACTGAATTTTATTTTACATTTGTATTAAATACCGATACATATGAGAATATTTGAACAGAAAAATTATAGAAAAAGGCAAAATACTGCATCTGGTATCTCCTTGATTGTAAATCTTTGTACATCAAAATATTTTTTAATAAAGATACGTTATATGTTTTAGGAGCTTGTCTACTTGTAAGAAACGATGTAAATACTTTCCAACATCAACAAGTATTTATTCCTATAATGGATAATCCTTAATCTTCAAAAATTTTCCAGCAATGATCACACAATTGTTTTCTATTTCAAGCAATAATGTTAGGCTTTTCAACAAATAAATATAACAAGTGTGGACACAGAAAAACGTCTCGCCTGAATTCCGCATCAGTAACGAAAATAAATTTCGTCATAAGCATTAGATAAATAGCTTTAATTATGAGCAGCGGCCTGTATACCAAATATTGTCACCATACCCTGCATAGTTACAGGGGAACAGCCGTAACCCAAAAACTTTAACGTAGTCGCTGAACCGTGAAATTGAGGTCAAGGTCAGGTGACACCTACCAGACTATCATGTACTATTCATCAGCAACATATATACCAAATATTGTCATCCTACCATGCATAGTGACAGAGAAACTGCAGTAACACAAAAACTTTAACATAGTCGCTGGACCGTGAAATTGAGGTCAAAGGTCAGGTGACACCTACCAGACAGTCATGTACTAGTCATCAGCAACTTATATACCAAATATTGTCATCCTACCATGCGAGGTTACAGAGGAACTGTCGTAACCCCAAAACTTTAACGTAGTCGCTGGACCGTGAAATTGAGGTCAAGGTCAGGTGACACCTACCAGACAGTCATGAACTAGTCATCAGCAACCTATACACCAAATATTGTCATCCTACCATGCGTAGTTACCGAGGAACTGTCGTAACCCAAAAACTTTAACGTAGTCACTGGACCATGAACTTGAGGTCAAGGTCAGGTGACACCTACCAGACAGTCATGTACTAGTCATCAGCAACCTATACACCAAATATTGTCATCCTACTATGCGTAGTTACAGAGGAACTGTCGTAACCCAAAAACTTTAACGTAGTCGCTGGACCGTGAAAATGAGGTCAAGGTCATGTGACAGGTGACTGACTGGCAAGTACTCATCATAAGCTACCTCTGTACCAAATTTGATGGACCTAGGGCTTGGGCTTACAAATATATGAAGCAATATGTCAAGTGTTTACGCCGCCTCCGGATTCCCATACATATGTCTCGCCTCCACCGACTTTCGTCGCAGGCGAGACAAAAATGGAAAATGGAATGGGGGGGTCTAAAGGCACTTTTTTTTTACCCATTACGCCTAAACTATTGAATTATTATGACCTTTATTAATTCTTGACAAATATTTTAAAATAGAATCCAATAGAAATGTCTACTTTAATGTGCTTTCTGAAATCCAAATAAACACTATTGATTTTTTAAATATTTTTTTATCTAACAGAAACTTTTTTGTAACTCTAATATCAACACTGTAGAAAAAAAATGTTAATAAAACTTATCACTTAGGTGTATACTGAGTATATTAAAGACATGGTCTAAAATGGCAGCTGTGTTTTTTTATTTTCATTAACGACTGTATGTATTGCATGTAATGAATCTCTAATTTATTAAAACATACCCATTCCTGAAGCTTCAAGAACTTTTCTTCCCAACCTTTCTGCCTGCATAGCTCTACACAGAGATTCAAGTTTATTGATCTTTGCCAGCAACATGGGTTTTTCCTTGTCATAAGCTTGTTTCTGAAATAAATGAATACATGTAACAGCAAACTGATAAACTCTTTTTTAATTTCAAAGACTGACACATTTTCTAAAATCACTTTTGTATATTTAGATTCAGAAAACAACATTATGCCGAAAATGGAGATCTCAAAAATATGTTATATTGTAATATTGTAAAATAAAATCTATTATAAAATTCATCTTTTTATGCTAGGGTACAATCAACCAACTTTTTAGTTATTCCAAAGTGTAAGCCCCACCCCTTACAGTCATTCAAAATACCAACTGAACTACATAGATCATCTAGACTGACCTGACAACAATAAAGTCATGTCCATTTCAAATTCTATTGAATGAATTATGTTACAAAACATATATATACCATGCCTTTTACGATTTAACATATTATGATCAAGCCCTGGAAATTTTCCCCGAGTCATGCCGGACATTTTACTGGTCATCATATAAAAGTACAAAGTACTTTTAAAAAAGGCAGGATAAGTAAGGTTAAGCATTAATACTTAGCTGGGATGTGTATGTGATTTTCCTTAAAGTTCAGAATTAAGGTCTTTTAAATTTTTTTCAAGACCGTAGTAGATATTAGTTGTTGTTTTATAATGGGTTCCTATGATATATGCATCATGCAAGAAAGAAAATATAAGTAGGAAAACATTCTGCTTCCTAAAATTTCTTTATTATAAGATGACATGTTGTCTATTCAACAAAGTAATGGCAGACAACGTTTTTTTATGAATATTCGGGGACATTTTCATTGACCGAAAGTAGTAAGTTGTTTGAAAATTACAACAAGTTCGAAACATTGAATTTATACGATACTCTGCGATGGACCACATTTTTTTTTTACAAGCTACTGTTTATAGAATTAAATATTCAATTTTGTTCTCGCCATTTCAATAGAATTTAATTTGAATTGATTTTCCCAAGATTTATGTACCTGAGGTACATTGGCGGATGCGTGATGTACAATTTTGACAACACATGTTTTTCCGTCAAGTTGTCATATTTTCTAAGCAATATAACATAAAACCAATTCATTCCTATTGTTTCAAAATACTGTTGCAATAACACATTCTAGCTACGAAATGGACGAAACAGATCTGTACTCATAATTATGTTATCACCTGTTGTGTTAACCATATTACGTAATTAACACTTGACTGGAGTGAATGATAACTCATTAAACACATGTCAGTGATGGAAAAAGCCTTAGGGTTGATTTTTTAATAAAATATTTATATCTAGCGGAAATTAAAGGTATTAAAACCAACTAAAAGATATTTATATTATTGACCAAGTTAAATATCACTTTTTTGGATGTCCGATTTGACTAAACCTTAGTCGGACATTTTAATGTAAATGTCGGACATGTCTGGCAAATATGACTGTTTCCAGACCCTTGATTATGATACTTGATTTTCAGTGACTTAATTAATGACATTTTATAGTTAACCTCTGTTACTATGCAAAACTATACTTCTAAATGGTTTTAAAGAAATTTGCTTATTATCACTGTAACTATGTGCACAAAAACCCATTTTTGAATGGACCCCTGTCTTACCTCTTCAACCATGTCTATTAATGCCTTGTAAGAATGGACCCCTGTCTTACCTCTTCAACCATGTCTATTAATGCCTTGTTTGCATTTTCCCATTTATTTTTCCATGATGCACCATCTTTTTCTAATTTTTTTATTCTCTTTGTCATCTGAAATGGCAATACATATATATTTGCCAGAACCAACAAGCACAAAAAACCACGAATTATTTCATAAACTTTAAGAATTACACACATAACTGATAAATTTGTGGTAAAACAAAAACTAGAGGCTCCCAGGAGCCTGTAATCGCTCACCTGGAATCCAAATGACTTAAACTATATTAAAATTTTTGAAATTAACAGTTTCAGTCTAGTTGTTATAGCTTTTAAGTTACTGTGCAAAAACTAAACATTTCTTCATAAAATGTGTTAAATACAATAACTCCTATAAGGTGCCATAGACAATTTCTGAAAATTAAATGGTTTTTAGGCATTGTCCTCTAGGGTACTTTAGAAATTTACAGTTTAACTCTACTAATAGGTGTGTTATAGACTAATTTATAATTAAACAAGTGTGGACACAGAAAAACGTCTCGCCTGCATTCCGCATCAGTAACGAAAATAAATTTCGTCATAAGCATTACGTAAATAGCATTAAATATCAGCAGCGGCCTGTATACAAAATATTGTCACCATACCCTGCATAGTTACAGGGGAACAGCCGTAACCCAAAAACTTTAACGTAGTCACTGGACCGTGAAATTGAGGTCAAGGTCAGGTGGAACATACCAGACAGTCATGTACTATTAATCAGCAACCTATACACCAAATATTGTCATCCTACCATGCGTAGTTACAGAGGAACTGTCGTAACCCCAAAACTTTAACGTAGTCGCTGGACCGTGAAATTGAGGTCAAGGTCAGGTGACACCTACCAGACAGTCATGAACTAGTCATCAGCAACCTATACACCAAATATTGTCATCCTACCATGCGTAGTTACCGAGGAACTGTCGTAACCCAAAAACTTTAACGTAGTCACTGGACCATGAACTTGAGGTCAAGGTCAGGTGACACCTACCAGACAGTCATGTACTAGTCATCAGCAACCTATACACCAAATATTGTCATCCTACCATGCCTAGTTACAGAGGAACTGTCGTAACCCAAAAACTTTAACGTAGTCGCTGGACCGTGAAATTGAGGTCAAGGTCAGGTAACACCTACCAGACAGTCATGTACTAGTCATCAGCAACCTATACACCAAATATTGTCATCCTACCATGCGTAGTTACAGAGGAACTGTCGAAACCCAAAAACTTAAACGTAGTCGCTGGACCGTGAAATTGAGGTCAAGGTCAGGTGACACCTACCAGACAGTCATGTACTAGTCATCAGCAACCTATACACCAAATATTGTCATCCTACCATGCGTAGTTACAGAGGAACTGTCGTAACCCAAAAACTTTAACGTAGTCACTGGACCGTGAAATTGAGGTCAAGGTCAGGTGACAGGTGACTGACTGGCAAGTACTCATCATAAGCTACCTCTGGACCAAATTTGATGGACCTAGGGCTTGGGCTTACAAAGATATGAAGCAAGATGTCAAGTGTTTACGCCGCCGCCGCCGCCGCCGGATTCCCATACATATGTCTCGCCTCCAGCGACTTTCATCGCAGGCGAGACAAAAACTGTTCATTTGTTTAAATTCATAATGAAAGGGCAATAACTCCTATAAAGAGTCATCTTGCAATTTTGGACTAAGCAATCATTTGTAGGGCTTCTATTGCCGATCATTTGTGCAATTTACAGTTTTAATCTAGCTACTATAGTTTTCAAGTTACAGGACAAAAATGGAAAATTTCATAACAAAATTGTCATTTAAGGGCAATAACCCCTATAAGGAGTCATCTGACAATTTCAGACCAATTAAATGAATTGTAGGGCTTTTTTGCTGATCATTTTTGCAATTTATTATTTCACTCTAGCTGTTATGGTTTTTAAGTTATAGGACAAAAACGGAAAATTTCATAAACAAGTGTGGACACAGAAAAACGTCTCGCCTGCATTCTGCATCAGTAACGAAAATAAATTTCGTCATAAGCATTACGTAAATAGCATTAAATATCAGCAGCAGCCTGTATACGAAATATTGTCACCATACCATGCATAGTTACAGGGAACAGCCGTAACCCAAAAACTTTAACGTAGTCGCTGGACCGTAAAATTGAGGTCAAGGTCAGGTGGAACCTACCAGACAGTCATGTACTATTCATCAGCAACCTATATACCAAATATTGTCATCCTACCATGCGTAGTTACAGAAGAACTATCGTAACCCAAAAACTTTAACGTAGTCGCTGGACCGTGAAATTGAGGTCAAGGTCAGGTGACACCTACCAGACAGTCATGTACTAGTCTTCAGCAACCTATACACCAAATATTGTCATCCTACCATGCGTAGTTACAGAGGAACTGATGTAACCCAAAAACTTAAATGTAGTCGCTGAACTGTGAAATTGAGGTCAAGGTCAGGTGACACCTACCAGACAGTCATGTACTAGTCATCAGCAACCTATACACCAAATATTGTCATCCTACCATGCATAGTTACAGAGGAACTGTCGTTACCCAAAAACTTTAACGCAGTCACTGGACTGTGAAATTGAGGTCAAGGTCAGGTGACACCTACCAGACAGTCATGTACTAGTCATCAGCAACCTATACACCAAATATTGTCATCCTACCATGCGTAGTTACAGAGGAACTGTCGTAACCCAAAAACTTGAACGTAGTCACTGGACCGTGAAATTGAGGTCAAGGTCAGGTGACAGGTGACTGACTGGCAAGTACTCATTATAAGCTACCTCTGGACCAAATTTGATGGACCTAGGGCTTGGGCTTACAAATATATGACGCAAGATGTCAAGTGTTTACGCCGCCGCCGCCGCCAGATTCCCATACATATGTCTCGCCTCCAGCGACTTTCGTTGCAGGCGAGACAAAAATTGCAATTTAAGGGCAATAACTTCTATAAGGAGTCATCTGACAATTTCAGACTTGATAGTAATTTGTAGGGCTTGTATTGCTGATCATTTTTGCTATTAACAGTTTCACTTTAGCTGTTACAGTTTTTAAGTTACAGGACAAAAACGGAAAATTTCATAAAAAATTGTCATTTATGGATAATAACTTATTTAAGGAGTTGTCTGACAATTTCAGACCAATCAAGTGAATTGTAGGGTCTTTATTGCTGATCATTTGTGCAATTTACAGTTTCCATCTAGCTGCTATAGTTTTCAAGTTACAGGACAAAAACGGAAAATTTCATAAAAAATTGCCATTTAAGGGCAATAACTCCTATAAGAAGTCATCTGACAATTTCAGACCAAATCAGTGAATTGTAGGGCTTGTATTGTTGATCATTTTTGCTATTTACAGTTTGACTCTAGCTGTTATAGTTTTAAAGTTACAAGACAAAAATGGAAAATTTCATAAAAAATTACCATTTAAGGGCAATAACTCATATAAGGAGTCATCTGACAATTTCAGACCAATCAAGTGAATTGTAGGGCTTTTATTGCTGATCATTTTTGCCATTTACAGTTTCACTCTACCTCATATAGTTTTCAGGTTATATTGTAAATACCAAAAATTTTGTCAAAAATCGTCAAAAAAGGGCAATAACTCCTACAAGATGCCAATACACAACTTCGCACCAATAGCAACTATTGCAGACCTTAATGTGCTGATCAATTTGAAGTAACGGTTTTCTCTATAGCTTTTATAGTTTTTTAGATAATGATCAAAAACCTGTGTTGACCCCCATGTTCTATTTTTAGTAACAGCGGCCATATTTGTCTGTTGATCAACATCCTGGGTACAAACTTGAAACTAGGAACCCTAAGGATGATTGTGGCCAAGTTTGAAAAAAATTGGCCCAGTGGTTTCAGAGGAGAAGATTTTTGAAAAAGTTTATGACAGCCGACGGACGCCAAGTGATAGCAAAATCTCACATGGACCTTCGGTCCAGGTGAGCTAAAAAGGATAAAAACTACACAGATTAACCAGTGTGTATTTCTGCAAAGAACAAGAAATTTGTCCCAGTTTTTTTACATTTGATTTGTCTCCCTTAGGCCAGGTTTGTTGTATCGTTTAATTACATGTGAAGACATAAGAAATGGAAACTAAAATTAACATTAAGCCAAAGTCTGTGACTAAACAAAAGTTTGTAAGAAAGCCCTCCATTTATATAAGTATTAAATCAAACTTTACAACACCCTAATTTATGTATATGTAGTAGATTCTACCAGTAGACATGGTGTTTGAGAGACGAAGCTTGTAAACAGGCTGCCAACATAACTTTAGTTTTTTTATCTAGTTGAAAATATTCCTCTTCCAATCATAAAGAGAAAGATAAACAACCAACTTTTGTTAACTTAATAACTTATTGATCTGGAAAAAATATTGCTGTGTGTGCAATACCCAACACAATACACAATGAGGGGAAATATCAACAATACAATTAGTAACCCACAGCTACAATACATAAAATATAACTAAATTTGTAACCTACCTTGTCCATTTCTGTTTTAAATTTCTGGAACATGTCGTTACTTTTGTTGATGGTAGATTGAAATTCCTCATATCTCTCTTTGTACATGTTTAACTGAAAAACAATATTAAGTAAGTTTAACGAAGTATCAAATTATCAATGTTTAAAGAATGATAGGTTCTTAAAATACATTTGATATAAAAATATTGCCATAATAAATCCAAAGTCCTGGGAACCCATAAAGATAACTAGAAAACATTCAGAACTGAATATGTCAGCACAGAAACTGTTTAAGCACTATAAACTTTTCACAAGAAATTGTATAGAACAATGTATCTCTTGTCTTCATCAATTAGCATTATTTCATCCTGTTATTTAATAAACATAAGATAAATGTTTTATTTCACCATTCAAAAAATGTATTAAGAAGAAAAATGATGTTTCTATTTTTAGCAATTATTTCAACGAATTCACAATATCAAAAAACTAGATAGTATTTATATTTATATTTTTTAACCTGCATATAAACATTTAAAAAATTAAGTTTTCTTATTAGTTAAATGCTGCTGCTGTATACACATACTAAGCTTATAAAGTCAAATTAAATTTGAAACGTCCTCTTTTTAACTTGCTACATTCCCTCTTTTAACCCACTACCTTCACTTTGTTTACTTACTACATTTCTTTTTGCATCTTAATTATGACTACAGAAAATTTATGACACAGATTGTTTGTTTGTTTAAATCATGTTCAATGCCATTTGCAGAAATTTTTCAGCTATATCATGGCGTCCAGTTTTTATTGGGGGAGGAAGACGGAGTATCAGTAGAAAACCCCGATCAGCAGTAGGAAAACTGGCAATCCTTGTCAATTAAGATTGTAGTTGAATACACCTTCCCTGCAGTGAGAATCGAACCAGCAATATCAGTGTTGACAGACCACATGAGCAATAGCAGATGAACTACCTTACCGCTGGGACCGCGAGGCCCCTTTATGACACAGAGATAAATTGTATACAATGACCATAAACTGCAACAGTGAAGTACTTTCAATTTCAAAACCCAGGGAATTTTTTAGCGCTCGCCACTTTCGTCTCTGGCGAAATAATTTGAAAATTGACGATAGATTTCTAAATCAATTTCGTCACCTATTTCCAACAAGTACTAAATTTTTTCGTTACAAATTCTTTCTCCCAAGTGTAAAGCGACATCTTTATGACCCCAAAGCCAATTAACAGGAAATTTAATTATTTCACCTCGATAGTTTTAAACAGCAGGTGTCAGTTTTTACACTACAGGTAATCCGATTAACATGATTAAGTGGTGCTCCTGGTCAATATACGCAAACAGAAGTGTCGTAGATCGTACTGATGCGCACAGACTTCCACCTTTTGATTAAATATGTAATGCAAATAAAAATTGCAAAGATTTTGCGTATTTAACTAATTTTTCGTATGTTTTGCTGGTTTCAAATGGATTATGCGCCATTTGTGTACATCCGAGATACATCTAATTACCAATGGCTACCACTTAAAAAACAAAGAGTACAACGACCCTTAATGAAAAATTGTAACCGATTGATATACAAACGCTTTTTAAATAAGTTTTAAAATTAAAATTCTATGAAAATTATAAACATTTTGTTATAATCATTTTTTAAAACAAATTTATACACTGCAATTGAAAGAATATAGTTTTTTTATACTATGATATTTCACCAGTACAATGAATGCATGCTTCTGAGCAGATGCTTATACGGCTCATCCGCTAAAGTGACTAAAGCCCTCAAAATCCTAAAAAATTCCCTGAAAACCTGAAAGCAAGTTGTAAAAACATACCTGGGCTTCTAACAAGACAGACTTCTTCTGTGCTTCAGTAGCTTGTAGTAAAAGCTAAAATTAATTTCAAAGTCATTATTTAAACCCATTTCAATGTTTTGTTGAATCAACACTGCATCAGTTGTATGTCATGAGAAATATAAAAGATAAAAAATACTTCCCAAACCTAAGAAAAAAAATAGTATATTATGTTCAAGCCATGATCCCTTACATAACACAACACTTGTTACTTGTGGATAATTTTCCTTTTTATTATCTTAGTTTTTGTTGTCATCTTTGAAACCCTGCTTATGAAACATTAAAATTGCAAAGAAACATTGTGCATAAATGCACTAATGGATAACCATACAGACAAACAGCCATACTTCTTTCTTTACTTTGTTTGAACTGACTTGCATGTAACTGAATATGATGTAACATTACTCTCAGCAATTGTTCATGTCTTTTATGGTGACCATTTTCAGAGAAATCACATGATCTCCAAGTAGTGTACGGAACGCCTTACATAGTGCAAATACAGGGGGACGTCCATTTATCACATACGATTTGCCTGCATGTGACATAGTACAAGAAACATCACATATGTGCATAGTTCTTTTTCAGAGATATCACTGCAATATCAAGCTATCTTTTAAAACTCATATGCATTCTGTTTTATTTTAAATTCTATGCTCATCAGTTTGTGGCATCCAGTCAGAATATAACTACATGTATATTCTAATCTTTTGTAATTGACAAGAAAAGCTGAAATCGGTATTATTTTTAAAGAAAATCCTGTTGGTTACATACAATTTCTTTTTCCTTCTTTGATCGCTCTTGTTCTTCCTTCAATATAGCATTAGACTGAGCCAGTCGTGCATCTGCTAATTTCTGCTCTAATTCTCTGTGCTGCATTACTTTCTCTACTTGCTGTAATTTTTCAATAAAAAATGTTTTAAAATCTAGAACTTTTTTGGAATATCTGTAAACCTAAAATTTCTGTTTATACATTTTTGTCCAGTAGTTATAAAAGAAAGATAAATCACTTGGGATTGTTTTAATTTTTCAGTTTAAAATTCTTCAAATGTTTTCATCAAGGCTTTATGTATCATAAATGAGCCAACAATGTTTTATCTTACATACAAATGCAGATATTATTTAAAAGTTATTGTACTAATTCCCTACCTGCATATTTATTATACACAAATTGAGAAAATCTGCATCATGTTTAATTTCAGACGTATATTAGTAAGATAAACAATACATAATATTACAAGACAGTTTATTGACAGTTTTATCAAGACTTGTTTACAGCAAAAACAGACAGTTTCAGGGATCATGCCAATCTTGTGTCAAATTCTTAATAATTAATTTCTACATAACATGTGCTGCTTTCACAAAAATCTCAATAGTTTTTTTTCAATTTAACTTACCTTTTCTCTGGTTTCATACTGTTCAATAAACTTCTTGAGTTTTCCTGCCAGCTCCTGATTTTCCTCCCGTAATTTAGTGTTTCTCTCGTGATGATCCTGCATCTGTTGTTGTATTTCACCAATTGTTGTCTAGAATATAGATCATACAAAACATGCCTTATCTTTTCAAATGAACAAAAAAACCATAGAAATTATACAGTGAAACCTGTGTAAAAAATGCAACAGCTCACTAATGTAACATTACTATTTATAAGTGCATATTTTAAATTAGCTAAATCAACAAAATTAGCATTTTGAGTTTTAAAATTCCGATATTCTTAAAAACAAATATATGGTCACATCGACTTACTTTTTTAATATTATGAATTTGAATAAAATATATACAAAAACCAGACTCGTGTTTAAACATAAATACATTAAAAAAACCCTGATTCCTGCTTTTTTAACTTTATAAACTACAGGGTAATGATTAATGATAGAGCCAATATATTTTTATAGTCAGTACCAATATAAACATTAAGATAAAACTCACCTGTTGTCAACAATTCAATGAAATGCAGGTGTTTAAAAAGATTCTTTATTTAGATAGGCGTTATTCCATTATAAAATATATGGAAGGTTTAGAAGAAATTACACATATACACCGACAACCAACATGTTGTTTCGTGAGCTTTTTTGATCGATCTTATGTGTGTTTGACCATTGATGACCTAAAACCTATACAACACAAGTGTGGACACAGAAAAACGTCTCGCCTGCATTCCGCATCAGTAACGAAAATAAATTTCGTCATAAGCATTACTTAAATAGCATTAAATATCAGCAGCGGACTGTATACAAAATATTGTCACCATACCCTGCATAGTTACAGGGGAACAGCCGTAACCCAAAAACTTTAACGTAGTCACTGGACCATGAAATTGAGGTCAAGGTCAGGTGGAACCTACCAGACAGTCATGTACTATTAATCAGCAACCTATATACCAAATATTGTCATCCTACCATGCGTAGTTACAGAGGAACTATCGTAACCCAAAAACTTAAACGCAGTCGCTGGACCGTGAAATTGAGGTCAAGGTCAGGTGACACCTACCAGACAGTCATGTACTTGTCATCAGCAACCTATACACCTAATATTGTCATCCTACCATGCATAGTTACAGAGGAACTGTCGTAACCCCAAAACTTTAACGTAGTCGCTGGACCGTGAAATTGAGGTCAAGGTCAGGTGACACCTACCAGACAGTCATGTGCTAGTCATCAGCAACCTATACACCAAATATTGTCATCCTACCATGTGTAGTTACAGAGGAACTGTCTAACCCAAAAACTTTAACATAGTCGCTGGACCGTGAAATTGAGGTCAAGGTCAGGTGACACCTACCAGACAGTCATGTACTAGTCATCAGCAACCTATACACCAAATATTGTCATCCTACCATGCGTAGTTACAGAGGAACTGTCGTAACCCAAAAACTTTAACGTAGTCGCTGGACCGTGAAATTGAGGTCAAGGTCAGGTGACACCTACCAGACAGTCATGTACTAGTCATCAGCAACCTATACACCAAATATTGTCATCCTACAGTGCATAGTTACAGAGGAACTGTCATAACCCAAAAACTTTAACGTAGTTACTGGACCGTGAAATTGAGGTCAAGGTCAGGTGACAGGTGACTGACTGGCAAGTACTCATCATAAGCTACCTCTGTACCAAATTTGATGGACCTAGGGCTTGGGCTTACAAAGATATGAAGCAAGATGTCAAGTGTTTACGCCGCCGCCGCCGCCGCCGGATTCCCATACATATGTCTCGCCTCCAGCGACTTTCGTCGCAGGCGAGACAAAAATTAAAATCACTTCCTTCCCCACCCTACAGTTTTTGTGAGTTTTTGTGAAATATCCCTAAGCTAATATAAATAAACAGCTAACAGCTACTAAATCTTTTACTATACTGCTTCTGTAAGATATATCAAACTTTGTGTGGTCCATAATTTGTGTGTATATAAAAATTGTTTGAAAAGACTGATCTACTGTTTATGCTTATTAAAGAAAAATGAGTCTGTCATATTAGGATGAGCAGTTTTACAGATGAATGAATGAAGAAACCCCACTTGGATCAATCTGAAATAAGCTCAATAATAACCTGGAATTTTCCTGAAATTTCTTTCCTCTTCTCATCTTCTTCCCTGGCCCTTTGTAAACTTTCTTGCTGTTAAAAATATGTATAAATTCATTAAACATAAGTTTTAAAAAATCTAATTGTACATTTTTTGAGGACCCTCAGTGGAGTGGATATGATATATTCTAGTATTTCATTACACGACTGCATGCAAAATCCCTAGAAAAAAGCCGATCTGGTACTGCATTTTTTTTTACAAAATGAGAGGTCAAAGTTATGTGGACACTGGTGACTTGGCCACTGCAATCTGTACTGTACCTAGGCATAGTACTGCTGGCTATTATATATAATGTTGAATTGACAAAGAAATGCAAACTTGACATAATGCAACCAGGACATGCAATAACAGTCTAATTGAATAGAAATGACACATATTATCAATAAACCATGCATAAAATGCTGTATATACTGTTGTTCTGCAGGACTTGTCAAATCAAAAGTTATACATTTTTTGTTAATGGATAATTTCACATTTAAAGGTTATAATTACATTGCCTGTTAAACTGCAGTTCACTTAATCTAATAACCTAGATACTGGTGTGATAGTAAAGTAAAATTGATTTATTAAATGTAGATGTATTTAATTTAATTAAAAAAAAAACCAATATGCACAGGGGTGCAAAAGCCGAGTTGCCGTATTTTATTAACCAAAACTTTCCTTGTCTTCATTTTAAAATTTAACATAATTGGTTATTACAAATTCAACCTTTCATAAGTAGTAGTCCCTTCCAATCGGTTCATTAAAATCGGTTGAGAACTTTTTGAGTTATGGTCCGGAAACCACTAATTCAAGAAATTTTCTAAAGAATTTTTCTGTCACTGTGACCTTGACCTTAAACGGATTCTCCAAAATCAATAAGGGTCCTCCTCTTATGGTATATAACAATATACCAAAGTTTCATTGAGAACTTTTTGAGTTATGGTCTGGAAACCACTAATTCAAGAAAGTTTCTAACGTTTTTCTGTGTCGCTGTGACCTTGACCTTGAACGGATTTACCCCAAAATCAAAAGGGTTCCTCCTCTTATGGTATGTAACAATATCCCAAAGTTTCAATAAAATTGGTTGAGAACTTTTTGAGTTATGGTCCGGAAACCACTAATTCAAGAAATTTCTAACGTTTTTCTGTCGCTGTGACCTTGACCTTGAACAGATTTACCCCAAAATCGGCTTCCTCCTCTTATGGTATGAAACAATATACTAAAGTTTCATTTAAATCAATTCACAACTTTCTGAGTTATGGTCCGGAAACCAATTGTTGACGCCCGTCCGCCCGCCCGCAAGCCCGCCATCGTCATAAAGATAGCCGAGTTCAACTTCGTTGCAACTCGGCTAAAAAGACAAAAAGAACAAAATTTTTCTTTTTTACTCACATTTGTAACAATCTAAGTTTAGTCCCTTCATTATTCGATTATCTACATATAACAAACCTACCCTTATGACTTGATTATGCTTCTGTAGTTCTCTACATAGTCCTTCCAGTTTACTTTTAGCCATCACAGCCTTGGTGTGCTCTGTCTGAAGCTGGTCTTTTTCTCTAGTTGTCTACAAACAACAAACAGCTTATATTATGTCCCCTTTCATAAATATACACATGTACAATGTACAACTGGATATTTTCATTAAAATTTTTTGTAAATGTTAAAAGAAGTCTTTGAATAAGACAGATTTAGGACTGCTTTATCAAAATGTAAGACACCCATGCAGAAAGACAGTTTCAAAGTGGGAAGCTCATTTTCATGTCCAAATATTGAAACATAAAAAAAATCATAAATTTCCTGCCTCTACTAAGGGAGGTTACCCCAATATTAAATTTAAAGTTAAGAATCATTTTCATTACATTTCCATTTAATCTGTAATGAAAGTTATTTTATAAATACAGTACTTACAACACTAAGTTTTCTCTGCAACTGTTTAACTGTAGAATTCAATGCTCTATGTTCTTCATGGAGATCAGCATACTTTTTACACAATGCAGCTAACTTTTCTTCTGTTGTCTGCAGACTGCTTAAAGCTCTCAAAATGTGATCTGAAAAACAAAACAATGGTATTTATACACCTTTTCAAAAGAAATAGGTCAAGAAAAATGTGTGGGTGTTGATTAATTACAACAACATACAACACAGTATCAATAATCAGCTCCTGATGATAGACTTGGTTATTGCGCAATAACCAGAACATGTGTTTTTTAAGATAATGTTTAAAAAGTAGTTCAACTAGGTGGATATTTGCCAGAATTAGGAAGGATCATTGGATAGTATTAAAAATAAACATATAAGATATGAGATAGCAAAGAAACAGATGCAAGATGTTTGTTTTTAGTTACAAATAAATCACTTAGAAGGAGCAATGTAATTTCTCATTTTAATTCCAACAACCCTTGAAATAAACTAACATTAAAGGAGTTTACGTCAGTCAGAGATGGTTGTTTCTTAGGAGTAACTGTTATTTTAAACTCCCTAACCCAAAGTAAAAGTACATGTGCACTACTGACTAGTACATGTTTATGTTTTTCCAGCTACTCATCACCAACAAAACAAAAAGATAACTGTACCAAAATAAGTTTCAAATCAGTAGCAGATTAGTTATCCTGAAATCATCAAGGCTGCTTTAACAAATGTGTAACTTTCTTACAGTAAACCTATAAATATTTGACACCTGTGGAAAATTAATAATACATGTACCTGCATAATACTGATATACATACGCATGACACATTTGTATAGTGAAATGAGGTAGATTAACATTTTGTTTTAGGAATGAGTGCCGTCACATAGATGCCAACCCTGTCAGTAACAAGGAACCGGTGAGCTACTGTTTTCTCAGTATACCCCCGCTATTCACATCATTGAATTAACTAAGTTGGTAAACAGGAAGTAGATATGTGACAGACCTGAAATTGGTACTCGCAATATAAGACCATATGGTTAGGGCACATATAAAATTTGAAGTGGTTGTGACAAGTAGTTGCCGAGAAAACTGTAACAAAAGTTATGTTGCGAATGGAAACGTATATGCCCCTCTTCTTCGAAGCAGAGGTATAAAAAGGCAGTAAGGTTTTCTATTCAGGTGTCAATAATTTCTGTCCACATTTTAAGTTTATTTTCCGTGAGGTAGACCTTGCGATGAAAAAAGGTTATGTAAACAAAATCAAAAAGGACTACATGTAATTGTACCAACAATTCAGAGGAGACTAAAGTACTTGATAGTCTGCGTCAATCAAGGTCAGCTAAACCAGCAGTGTTTAGTGTATAATAAATTCGAAGATTGACATCTGAATAGAGAAGGAACCCTGATGGAAAATAAGCATAAATATAATGATGAAGCTGTTGATACTGTTAATACAATTTAATGGCTAAATTTGTAACAAGTAGGAAAAGTCTTTAATGATTGGCATCAATCTATACCTTCTTTTTTATTGGGCAGGGTCTCTGGTCAACTTTGGTAAGGGACCTTCCAAGGACTGCCCATAGAATTCTGATTCTAACTGGTACATACATTGATTGTTTACATATTTTTGGTCCAAATTAACCTAATTTGCATATTTGGAAAATCTACAAGCGTATATAAAAACAAGAATACTGTTGAAATATGTTGAAAAAAAAACCAAATTTTTTAGTTTTCTATGTTAATAAAAGCAGCCATCTTCTTGGTCACAGGTTTGTGACAAGTTTAAGTATCATCTTTCGCTTTGAACTGGTTTCAACTAGTATTTTTACCTATGCTTTATTTACAAAGTAAAAAAATGTGGGAATCAGCTATAACAAATGGCGCATAAACAAAAGGCTATGACAAAAAATATGACGATTTCTGGCGAGAATGGCTATAAAATTAAAAGAAGACTTCTATAAATTGACAGGGCGACTTCAACTTCCTTTTAAAGATGCCATCCAACTAGTTATGCTTGATCATGTGTGGCGGTGTGTACACAGTAATTAAATGATTAATTATAAAAAAATAACATAATTACTTTGATTGCCTTAGGTCATAAACTTGTACCTTAGGTAATATGTTTGTGTAATATGATTTCCCTGTGCAAATTTTGACATTGAAAATTTTGATATTTCAAAATTTTAAGTGGCGAATTATGTTCAAAATATTTTCGTCATTTCTGAAAAGGAGTCGCCAATCCCAAAAGTGGTGAGCGCTAGCTAAATCACTGCCCTGACTACAAGAGATGAAAGGGTAATAAAACTATAAGATGTACATAAATAATGTACCTATTGTTTTATCTTCTTTCTTTTTGCTCTTCTTTTCAGATTTTGCTCTTTCTTTTGAATCAGATCGTTCTTGTTCATCCTGCTTTTGATTTTTGTCATCACCTTCCCCAGGTGAATCATTTTTATCCCCATTAATGTTCAGATCTCTACTCAAGGCTTCCTCTAGACCCTCGGAACCTGTACTGGCATGCATGGAACCATTCTGGCTGTCTGGTGACCCATCTCTCTCTGCTGGATCTGGTGCCTGCATTTGCTGGACTAATGACGAAAGGGTACTATCACTGAAGCTAGAAACTTCAGAATTAATAGCTTGCTCTTGGTTCAATTGTTCTGAGGCAAAATTTTCTGTAAAAAAAATGTAAAATACAAGTACTCTCTACTGCCTCCTATCTCTTGACTCTGAAAATGTACATATTACTGAAGATTTACTAATTTACAAGATCATAAATTTATCTGTAAACATCTTTTTTGAAGACCACCCGCTGAAAGAACTACATGTACATGTACAATCTTCATGAGCAAATAGCTAGTAAATTAAGCACCTTACATCCGTTTATGTAAATACATGTACATGTTTATGCTAACATGTGCAGGTGCGCACATGTCATGAATAAACACTCGAACTACTGATAGTGTGGTAATGAACACAATTAACACTCGAATTAAACAAACTAAACAATTAATTAGATATTTTTTAATCCTGATAAATCATCAGGTTTCATTAACATCCTTTTCTTTGCCAAATAGATTACAACCACCTACCCACTTTTTCCATGACTTCAATAATTTTTAAGTCCTCTGCTATCAGTAAATGATAATAATCAAAGCTCTGAAGAGGTCCTACAGGGAACAAACTGGTGTCAGTTTCTGACTCACAGTAACAATTACTCTGTGCACAGACAGCTACAGATTCCTTTCTGGGGAAAATCTGTGGGGAAACAGTATCTACAATCGAAAGTACTCCTTGTTCTGGAAAAGGATCTATGTCTGTAAGATCTTCTAATAGAAATTGTTCGTCTTCTATCCAGGCAACGCTTCCGAACTCTGGGGTGAAGTCAGAGTGTGGAAATTGTGATACTGGTGGTTCAGAAGCAAGATTATTTGCAAAAGTTTGTTCACAAGCTGAAATTTCAACCTGGTACTCCTTAGATGGTGAAAGTTCTGTGTTTTCTTCCTGGGAGCTTTCCTCTACAGGATCAGTACTAGATTCTTTCACAGGTTGTGTAACTTTGACTGACTCCTTATCAGAAATGTGTTTCTCGTCTTCAAAGTTTTCAGAACGCTAAAAAGATATATAATCATTATTACATTTAGACAAAAGACAAATTTTCTGTAAGATTTTACATTTTTTTTAATAATTGTTGAGAAACATTTCTGCATAGTTGTGTTCTTAAAGTATTACAATAAAGTGAGCAGATCTGGTATCAATTTTACTGGTTCAACCGAACTACATGATGTCCATGCCAGTACATGTAATAGTATGTTATGCCCTCCTACTTGTCTTTTCTAACTATGTTTGTTGTTTGTTTTTGTTTGATGATTTGGTTAAAATGATCTTTTATTAAATAATAGAATTGTGAAGTTTGTGTTTAGCAAAATCTCATTTTATGAACTTGTACATATACAATGTGTATGTACTTGTACTAACTAAAGAAGGCACATGTAATTCTGTACATGTGCTATGTGTTTGAACTTGTACATGTACCAAATAAAGAAGGCACATGTACTTCTGTACATGTAAATCCTTTTCTTCTGAATTTACATATCAGGCATAATAGCAATTCTAAATTGTCTATTCTTCAAATAACATTGCTTTTGTTTGTTTTAATGGAGTAAAAAGCCATTTTCAGCAATTTTTCAGATATTTTACAACCTCCAGTTTTATATGGAGGAAGTGTCAGAACCAGGACCAGGAAAACATTGCAAAAAACATGTTTGTGTATGTACAAATGTAAAATTAAAGTTTGATAGAGATGTTCTCTCTAACCTTAATGTACATGTGATGGCATCATGCAAAATCATGTGTTGGCTGGTGAAGAAAGAATGATGTGTGTCTACTTTATAAGAATTTTATCAATATTTATATAGATCCACAAACTTCATGTACTATAATATGCATGTACAGATACAATACCATCATGAGATGTTTATTTTAAACACAGGTTAAAAAACCATCTTGTTTCTATAATTAATAATATTTTTGTTAATTTCTTCAGACATAAAAGTCAATGTAAATTACTGAAATGCAAAGAAACATGTGGATTGACTCATATCACACAAATATTCAAGAGAAAAAAAAGATTATGGGTAGGAATATTTTCATGACAAGCTGGCTGTCATCCAAAACAATCTAAAAATAAATTTGATGTTACATTTTCTTAATTAATTTGTTGCCATGTTTACAATTGAAGTCAATGTTCGCACCTCTTTTTTATAAATAATTGATGAACAATTTGTTTTGAGAAGTAGAAGGTCTTACCTTTTTAGATTTTTTAGATTTTCCACTGAGATTAAAGCATGAAGACAAAGTTCTAAAGGTTGAACGGAACCATGAGAATGCCATGGCATGTCATATTTTCGTCTATCAATTGTTTTATGAATAAGAGGATCAGACAAGGGGGAAATGCCTGCTGCAGACATAAAAATGTGTGAATGTATCAAAAGCTTTATAAGAAAAGACATCATTATGTGTGTGTAGATGTGCAAGCAAGCTATCTGCATGTAACTTAATACAAGACTATACTGCTACACACACTTTAATACATGTAGTACATGTAAAATCTGAATATTAAATTTTTATTTTATGTCGGTGTGATACAAACAAAACATACATGTATAGATGTCTTTGCAATGAATTCAATCATGGTATCATTTAGAATTTAAACCATCTTACAGATAAATTTAACAGTTGGTTTAAGTGTTTGTTTTTTTCATCCTGTTGATACAATTCAGATAAAACTGCACCACATATACATTCATCAAACAATTTAAAACACATGAAATTTCATCATCATTATGTTTGATGTTTTAAATTTTACTGTAAAATCTGGTATAAAATATAATGGTGTACTGAATGTAACTGTAGCAGATACACATGGGCAGATATTGGTTTGACTTTAAGCCACCAAACACCAGTATGAACACATTTTCAGGAAGATATATTTTCAAGATCAGCATGGCAATGATAATGATAATCTGTTTATTTTTTGTTACATCATAACTGAGTGATCCTTAATATTTCAAATCTTGGAATAACAATACATGAACATGTCATGCAGAATTGTCAACTTACAATAGAAATATTGCATTAAAAATATGAAATAAAAGAAGTATATGCTTTTAGTCATGTATGTGTAAGGTTATAGCTTACCAAGTCATGTTGTGCCAAAAATTCTTCTTTGGGGAGTTTTTTTACGTCCTACACAGACAACTTAATGCCCTTGGTCAGACGGTGCCACAAATTCAATGTCATAACATTTTTATACCCTCAAAGTCCCTCTTTTCAGTAGTACAATTTCTTGTTTTGTAGTAGATAAGGTGCAGACAGACCAAATATTGAGAAGCTTGTCCTAATGATTAGTTCCTAATTATCAACAGATCAACCCCCAGCTGGCGAAACATACATCTGGTCATGAAATCTAACACCGTTCTTTATTACAGTCACTATTGAAGATGGTTATTAAATGTAACAATTAATAGATGGTTTATTCTTAAGTACCTGTTTACAAATTAATTACATGTAAATTACAATGTATTGA
The DNA here is from genome assembly GCA_944474755.1 of Limnoperna fortunei. Taxonomy (NCBI): domain Eukaryota; kingdom Metazoa; phylum Mollusca; class Bivalvia; order Mytilida; family Modiolidae; genus Limnoperna; species Limnoperna fortunei. Next base: position 49,603,668 of record OX104118.1, on the reverse strand, counting down.
AACCTTATTTTTTTACATGTGTATTTACCTTTTTCAGTAGTTGGTCTACAGTAGAGTATCCTAATATGGACAAGTGAAATAAGCTACAACCACCCAGACTACATGTTCATTTAGAATCTGAGCACTTTGAGACACGAAAGCTTACTATGACAAGTAATAAAGGAAAGTCAAGGTAAAAAGGAAGAGTGAGAACACTGTTGAATGAAACTGAAAGAATAACAAAAGAAAATAAGAGCAATTTGAAAGGTAATGGTATGGTGAGGGGGGTGGGGGGTGGGGGAGTCCACGTCCAAAAGTCGGCCATAACAGATTTCTGCATATAGATATATTTTTCAGAACACATATGATTCTGTACATCAACACAAAAAATACATATGATGTACATCATTACACATATTTATTTATGTATAACAAACAAATGGTTTCTTAAAATTTTGAAAATGATATTGCACAACAATTATTAACTCAATAATGAATACATACTTTTAATGTTTTCACTTGTGTATTTCCATGACCATTCGAATTATAGCTAACATAATTTCCCATTTCATTTCTGCATATTTTAACAAATCATATCGATACAAAACTCCATAAATATTTGATATATTTTATGGTCAGTACTTGGGACACCAGACTGTGTACAGATATATTAACCCCAGCAGGTATAGCTATTACAGATGAGAAGAATCAAGAAACCACCTACAGGTTTTATCAGGTGATTCCTGTATTATTCTGACAAAAACATTATGATATATTAAACAGAATGTAATATTTTGTTTGTTGTGAAATGTATATCGCTGGTTTCTAATGGAGTAACAGAAAACTTGGCAAATTTTATATGTAATGTTTTTGCCAGATGCTTATTGTTTTACAAGCAGTTACATTTAGCTTAAAATTATGCAATTGCACAGAAGTAATTAATTTCCAAGTGCATATAATATTTTTGATTATTTCGAATGCTTTTACAATTTCCCCAAGTATAAATACAGTCTTCGCGAAATTAGTTCTTGGCTTGTCGGACCTAAACACAAATACTTCCGGACCAATTTAACATTTTGTTGTAAATTTTACAAATTTGCCGGACCGGAGTTAAATTTGCCTGTTTTTTGCCGGTCGGGTCTGGCGGACCGGCACATTTCGGGAAGACTGTAAATAGTGCAGGAATTCACTCAAAGACATATTTCAAACACACACACAAATCATTGCAAAATTACTGATAAAATGGAAATCATGTATACACACATACTATTAAGTAGCTACTCAAGGAATTAAAAAAATGCATGTAATTACCTTTTTCTGAAAAAAAAACATTACAGGGAATGAAATTAATTTTTTTTTACATGAATCATTCATGTAGTATTAGTTTACTTTTCTATTTTTAAACATGAACATGTAGATTACAAATGCCTGGGTTCTGTGTGTGTTGTATTTATTTTATTAAAAATAAGAACACAACTGCAATTATTGGCTAAAATGAAAGCCAATGGATTCAATAATACAAAAAAAAATGATTACATGTAAAACGCTGATCTTCTGAAAAATAATTTCACACAGTGAGATTCTGAAAAAAAATGTTCTAAATGAACAAGGAAGTAAAATAAATAAAAGGAAGGTAAATCAACCAAATTTCTTACTTCCCCACAATTTCCTACCAACACACCAAGAACTCCTCCCATTGTCTGACATATTTATGTGTGATCACAAGGCAGCGATAATCATATGGAATTTATTATTGTCTGAGATGCTTTAGGTCAATTAGTGGGGATCACCAGGAGGGGGTTTCTCAGCTTGTAAATATGAGATTAAAATTACTGACAGCCCCTAGATTACATCAGACTGCATTCAAGTCAAATTCTTGTACATATCACAATTACATAATTATAAACACATTAATGTTTAGTAAAATACTTGTGTACATTAAAAAGTACCTACATGTATAATACATCACTATACATGCATTTACATTATCATGATTATGTATATTTATTATGTATATGTACATGATGTATTGAAAGACTTGCAAATACACATTTCTTCAATGATTCCAATAAACTGAACATATAAAGAAAGAAACCTGCTGCAGGGTTTATCTTTTTACCTGACATGCATTGTATTGTACAGTTTTATAAACCAATGACTCACTGATGAAACCCCATAGCTAAGGTGTAGTTACATAAAACAAATCTCACAATTATTATCTACTTAATTATTGTCAATCTGAAAATATATAAATGCATGTGTAATTAACACATTCAGTATTTATGCTTATGGTTTCCCTGTTGGGGTACACAATATTGTATTAATGCAGCCAAATGCTTTTACAAAAAATATATACATACACTTGAAATCTCATATATTGTTCAAATAAATTTGTATTAAATAATTCTCATAACTTAATGTAAATTTTACTAGTATATGATGTACATATTGATTACATACCATTATACATGCCAGGAAACTCATTTTGGAATAAACATGTATGTGCAATAAACAATTTGACATTCAGATAACATTATAAGATTTTATAGATGGTATTTGTGGCACTTAAGTGACTGTGGGAAAATACAAGAACACACAAGACTGTATATGATATTGATACATGTACAATTTTATTTAATAAAAACCCTTTTCTAATAAATAAAACCCCAATATTGTGACATTGCATAGTAATATAAAAGAAATTATAAGCTTCAGTCATTCCAAAAAAAATTTCATTTTCATTGCGGGGACATAATTATTTTGAAAAATCAAGCAACATGTAGTTTGTAATGTATGACAACAATCTAATTTGTACATGCTCATTTATATTTAAACATGCAGTTCTAGCTGAAGATGTTAATGTATAAATCTTCAATCTTCAGATAGCATAAGACCACCATGATGGCCAGAGTAGGGTAAAACTCTTGGACCCATGTGGAGTTGAGGAGTAGATCACAAGTACCCTTAAAATAGACTGGTTGCTGGTAAGACATACTCTGAGTTCTTCTACCAGGTATTCTTTAGACCAGGCTTCAACAAACCACCGTGATGAAAAACATGGACTTAACCATAACAAGTGCCAGAGAACTTATAAAATTTTCAGTGCTGAAGGTTATAAATCCCCCTCATCATCATGTACATGTATTACAAAGGAGTAACTGCCTTCTATAACACTATCAAGTATCATGGATCTGAGCCAAGCAGTGAATTTTGAGAAGTGTATTTATGTGATTCTGCATAAATCAAAGGGATAATGCTATTTATTATTTAATAAAATTAAATATGAAAAAAAAAACTGTCACATTAAAAGAAATTACAGTGTCAGATCAATTGCACTGTATAAACATAATGATTTTCATGGAGAACTATATCAGAATGAAAGTTTTCAGTAATGTGATTAAATAAACAAAAATAGTTTTGTTTCTAAATTATTTACAAGTTAGAACATAGAATATACAAGCTGACTAATGATATCTTACTATGGTAAAAACTTCCAATAAAGCCACCAGTGCTTATTTTGCTCTTAAAAAATACGGCTAGTCATGGACACAATAAAAAAAAATACAATTTTATTTAGTGATTTTTGTATGTGGGGTGATTTTGCTATGGGTAGCTAGGATAATTTTGATGTGGGGATTTGTTATAAGTGGGATTGTTTTTACTAAAGTTGGGTGCCTATTTGAAGGGGTGTGATTTTTTGTAAAAATTGAGGCATTTTTACAGTGATGATTTCACTTGAATCACCATCTAATCAACTGATTAATGTATCATTCAGAGAAAAATGTATGAAAATAGAACATTGTCAAGAAATTTCTTTGTTTAAGGGCAAAAGCAATATAAAAAAAAAAATTCACCTGAATCTTCTGATCATATTACTAAATACCCAATATATAAAATAGACTGATAGAAGAAGAAGAGAGTGTAGAAATGTCTTAAAAATTTGTGGAAGATAATCAGCAATGAAATGTTTTTTTTTGTTTCACTTATTTCAGTGTGGGAGGCACAGGTGTGTGAAGGATCCATAAGGGATCTGTAGTATCTGCCTGGTAACATAAAATATGATAAATAAATATGATCGTGGCATTTCATTATTGTAGCTAGTACTTGTATATATTGTTTAAACAATTAGTAAAACTTTAAATGGTAATTAATGATCATATGCAAGGTGTAATCTCATACTTTTTTGTTCAATTATAAGTTCAGCCTCTGACGTTTAAAATGTTCACTTTCCATGAACTAGTACATGATTTAAAATAAAACAATAAATTAATTGTTTTATTACGACATGTTACAGAATATTGTTTAATGAACATGTCCATGCATGACTAACCATTCACTGGTGTAAAAGTTCGCGTTACGATTCTACTTCTATGTGTTGTAAAATTCGACATATTCATTAAAACTTTAACAATTTTTTTAACATTATAAGAACATATACACTGCTGCAGAAATGTTTGCTTCAGCTTCAGGGATCAAAGTTCCAAAATTTTATAACTTCTACATCAAACAGAAAATAACGCATTTTCGTGATTGTGGTAACCTTCCCTTGATTAATTATTTGGTTTTAATATAGGATCTTTTTGCAATTTAAAAATCACTAGCAAGAATGATTTTTACAACACGAGAATATACGTTAGAAACATGAAACTCACCAGTTGCTGGAATCTTTAGTCTGTGGTGGCTGCCATGTTATGACGTAGAAAGCATGCGAACGTTCGTTATTTTCTGACCGTTTCTTTTCGGTAGCATAAAAGCCAGAGAACACAAATAGGTCGGAATGGCTGCTGACACGAAAAGTGCCCAAAACAAAAATTCAGTGTCTGAAATATTCAAGAGCATGGAATATGGTCCTGCTCCTGAAGCAGACAACGTGGTCAAGGTAAAATAAAATAAAGCCTTTCACTCATGCAAAATATCTGAGAAACTGTCAATTCGAATTATTCAATTTACAATTATTTCTTTCAAGCACACTTGCAGTCTCGAAACAAGGCCAGTTTCAAACTTCACCTGTATTTATTTTTGTACTTAACTTGCAACTTTTTAAATTGTTATAGCATGAAATATATAACTGATTTATAAGCTTGGATTACAATGTAATTGTCACACAGTAATTATAATTTTTAAGAATTGTTGAGGTCAGTGTATCATCAAGGGCAGATTACTACTAGCTTGGGGCTATATTCATGTATAATACATGTATATATGAAGTGTGTCATATACACTAAGATATACAAGAAAAGATATGGTTGTAACCATATCGGGGAAACTCAATTAAAGTAATTGGAGGATTAAAACAAGAAGTCAGTTTGTATTGTTATATCTGATAAATGTCCTATAATGAAAATAGAAATTGTGTAATTAATACTATAACGCTTTAGGGACACCTCGTCCATAATATGACTTCGGCCATGGACACTTCGTCCATAGACAACTCGGCCCTAGTTCAGATCGGCCATACTGTAATGAACATATCGGCCATGGATTTAATATATTTAAATAAAGTTATTTAAAAAAACCAAGGTTGATTGAAATAAATGATATTACCAATGAAACATAAGATATTAATCATAAAATAAAATCGTATGTTACTATTTTAATTATAAATCATTGTCAATCTTTGATTTATCAATTAATAATTAAAATGAATGATTAAAAAATAATTATAAGAAATTAAACACCAATTAGACAAAGAAAAAACTCTTTAATGTCAATTAACCAGAACAACATTTTTAAATATCAAAGAAGTGCATATATAAATTTAATTAGGTCAAATTAAAATCATGAAAATACATGCATTCAATTGAATATTTAAATGAAAGGTTTCGTATGAGAAGGTGTATACTAAATAATTATAGTACCATGTCTAAAATAAATATATTTAATATATGATTGCATGACGTTAGAGCGGTTGAATGTGTATGATGCTCTGTTTAAACTTATTTGTTACTGCTTATTTCTTAAATAAAATAATAATGCCTTATTTGTTATTTGTTATATTCAATATTAAAATTGGTATAAATAACCTTTTCAATTACATACATCAATAAAAAGACCATATATAAACCCAGGATATAAACATGTCTTGTAAAATATGTTATTAATCTCCGAGATTAAACTGATTATTATCATCAGAAAAGGCATTTACTTTGATTATTTTACCACACAAAAACGAATCATCTTTGAAATATTAAAAGATAACTTCATTTTAATTCCTGTACATACTGAATAAATCAACAATATGTAACATAAATAGTATGGCCGAAATGGAATGGACGAAATGTCCGGGGCCGATGTCTACTGTGGACGAGATTTACTATGGACGAAAAAAAGTATGGCCGACAAGTCCAAGTACCACTATAACCCACAATAACAGTAAAGAATAAAAAGCTTCGCCGAGCGCAGCATGATACAACCGCAACATGTTGAACCTTTGTCCGAGAATCCTCTGTAAAAGAAAGATACAGGAAATTGAGACCTGTATTAAAAAAATTTAATTAAATAATTTATTTCTATATGATGCGACAACAACAAAATAACTGGAAAATTAAAAAGTGCATAAAACCAATAATAAGACAATGCTAAAGTAGAAACGTTTTCATCATTTAAATATTCGACAGGAATTACAGATTCGTAATACTTCCCTCATCAAGTCAGTGTGCAATCTTTGTCCCAAATTATTAACATTCATGACATTTGTACCGTTTGTTAAATCTGCAATCCCAATTGAGCTAAAGGACTGGTTATCGTTTGTTTTAAAAATATTCGAAATTCTTAATACATTGATTTATGTGTTATTTTTATTTTGCAAAGATGTACATGTGAAAATCTTGTTACCGTCTCCCATGGGAGACGGTATACATAGTCAAATGACCATCAGTCTTCGGAGTAAATGACTCTCTGTAACTTGATTGGGTGCTTAACTAAATCTATAAATATTTTTCTCATTTCATTGGTTAACGTCAGGATCGCACTAGTATGTGTACTGAAATTTCGATATATTCTTAGGTCGAATTGGGGTTGTAATCAGTATTTTAGTGTAGTAATGTAACGTTCCACATATTGACTTCTATTTCATTCAATGCATGGGTCAGTGAACAATTATAAGGTAAACATTGTACCAAAATCTCCCTACTTTATAAAGCTGTTTTGGAAAAAAATTATATGTTCTATATCTTTATTTTCGTTAATCAGTATTTTAGTGTAGTAATGTTACGTTCCACATATTGACTTCTATTTCATTCAATGCATTGGTCAGTGAACAATTAAAAGGTAAACATTGTACCAAAATCTCCCTACTTTTTAAAGCTGTTTGGGTTAGGAAAAAATTATATGTTCTATATCTTTATTTTCGTTTTGATATTGATGCAAATTTAACAAAATATATTTTTACTGCTAATTTTAAACATTTGGTTTTTAGGGAGTCAACTTTTCAGTTTAATTTTTTTTTAAAAGCACGTGTGAAGTGACGACAGGCTTTTAAATGTCTCAAGCACGATTGGATAATAGGTTAGTGTAAACAATGTCCTTACAAGGTACATGTACATTGTTTTCCTATCTTACATATAAATTACAAAAAACCAGATACTTTAATTAATCCATAAAATTTGTAATGCAGCTAAGAGACAGTTAGCTTTTTAGAAAAGTTAAACTTGTTTACTGTTATTCATCATGATGATCAGCTGCAGCAGCACAGGCTAGGCAGCCATGGAATATTAACGGTTTACATCACGAAAATTGTTTAATACACCATTAAAACAGTAGCAAGAAATTTATTATTGTTGGACATATTTACAATGCGTTAATTATATAATTAAGTTCAGATGAGAGCAGATTTAATGTGCATTTATGATAATAGTACGAAATATTTATTTGTTCAACACATTTACAATAAATGGTTATGACAAATAATCACGTGCACATAATGTAATGAATACAACAATATGATCATTCACCTAGCCAGCTTGATCGCGTAAGAATATATGAACAGAATTATATTTTAATTCAAATGCAAATAACAAAAGTATTACATTTCGAAATACAAATCATACTGTTTTTCACCTGAAAAATAATCAAAACAATATTACAGATAGAAAGTACTTACTTCGGTAAATGCAAACATTGAACTATATTATCGCGCAATAGCTCAGTAAACCGTACCTGAAATTAGTTATAACGCCACATGTGATACAATGCAATGATTTGAGTTACTAGTATGAAAATTGAAGACCTCAAAAGTAGATAAAATTCAAGTAAAATCCAAAATAATATTAAACTACATACATGTTGCAAAATCGTTCATAAATCAGCTCTAGAACTGCTTTAGAGTAAGTATCATTTACCACATCAACTCGACTCTGCTGGCAAATTATTTTCATTTAAGAAATATATATAATATAGTTTAAATAATTGAAAAGTGTGAAATTGAGAATGTCTGTAGCCTTATAATTGATGACTTTCCAATTCAAAAAAACGCCACCTAGTTTCCACTTCGGTACTAAAAACTCGCAGTTTGTTCTGTTGAAAACTTATGAAATGGACAATTACCTTTGATAAATTTTAACGCTTTATGTTAATTACAGGTGTCAAAATCTAATTGAAGATGTTATTAAAACCCCATGCATACATGTAATTATTAACCATAATGTTTATTACCCGATTTACCTGATGCTAATCAAAGGTAGAACCCCAGCTGTTTTATAGCTTGATTAAACAATACATGTTCCAATATTCAAACTCACCTGTTGCCTATGGCTATAGTAACATCTACTAATGAGGTTAATTAGATAATTTAATTGCCATAGACGAACAATACAAAAAACAATGCAAAATCTTTATTTCATTATCATAGTCTTTTAGTGATGATAGCCGTAGTTTTTTTTAACTGGAAGTAAAAAGAGATAAATCATGTAAAACTGAAAATGGGTCAATTAGCCCACCTTTCCATGGACAGACATTGATTTTCAACTTCAGACAGGTACATCTAATAAAGTTGATAAATATGCATTGGTTTTTCAAAGTTGAAAATTCAATTCAAACAAATGCACAAGTAAAAAAAATTGCAGGGTAAGTATGGAAAAGGGGAGGGGGGTGGCGGTGGTGTAATAATTCTGTCTGGTTACCTTTAACCTAAAGTTATAGAGATGGTACATGTTCTGAAAAAGAACATTCAAGTATTTCAGTTTCACTGAATCACAATGTTTAGATTTAATTTGCACAAAGTTGAATAGTGACATGTACATGAATAATAAATTGTGAAATAAAATATTTGATGATTCCAGGCATGGCTGAATGATCACGATAATGGGCAATTTGGGTTGTTTATTGATGGAAAATGGGTTAAGCCAGAGGGCAGAAAAACCTACCAGACAAAAAACCCTGCTACAGGTAAGAAATAATTAGTAAAACACAAGGTAATAATGTGAGAAAGTTACCATTTCACCTGCGATAAGGCTTCCTTTCTAAATTCCCATCATTTCACTCCACATTGTTTCACACCTATGTTAATTGTACTTACATTGTAGGAAATTTAATTAATTTTTTTAGCCGAGTTGCAACGAAGTTAAACTTGGCTATTGTTATGATGATGGCTGTACAAGCGGGCGGGCGGGCATCAACAATTGGTTTTCAGACCATAGCTCAGAAAGTTGTAAACCGATTTTAATGAAACTGTAGGATATTGTTACATACCATAAGAGGAGGAACCCTATTGATTTTGGGGTAAATCCAGTCAAGGTCAAGTTCACAGTGACAGGAAAACGTTAGAAAATTTCTTGAATTAGTGGTTTCCAGACCACAACTCAAAAAGTTCTCAACCAATTTTATTGAAACTTTGGGATATTGTTACATACCATAAGAGGAGGAACCCTGTTGATTTTGGGGTAAATCCATTCAAGGTCAAGGTCACAGCGACAGAAAAACATAACTCAAAAAGTTCTCAACCGATTTTAATGAAACAATTTTAATAGAATACGACAACTCAGCTTTTTCACTCATCTGCATATTGATTTTTTTATGTGTTTTACATTTATAATGTTTTTTGTGGATTTTTATTACTTAAAATTATTATGTGTCTCTTTCTTTAATTGTTTCCTTAGAGAAATGTATGTGGAGCAATGTATGTTAAAGTTCTTCATTTTTCGCTGTTCTTGCTGTATTTTGACAGATTGTATGCAAGGGCAGAAAATATCAGTTCTGTTGTTATAATTTAACATAAAAAATTTTATGGAAAATCAATAAGTCAAATATAACCAAATTTATTGTGTAAATTTAATAAAAGATTCTTTAAGAATGTGTACATTTATACATGTAAATGTAAAATTTGTTACTTTAATCAACTTGAACTGTGCAATAAAATTAGTAAAATTAAAATTCAGAATGAGAATTGTTCAATACGGGTACATGTACTAGTATAAACATTTGTTTTTAGATAAATATGTACATATCTAAGCCCAAAATCCCAATAGTGTTAGAGAGTTTAATGTGTCACAGTACATGTAAATAATTTAGTCATTTACCTCTTCATTTTTGTTTTCTAGGTGAGACATTAGCATCTACAATACAGGGTGAACAGGCAGATGTTGACCTGGCTGTTAGTTCTGCTAAGAAGGCCTACGAGTCCTGGAGTAAAACACCAAACCATGTCAGGGCCAGACACCTTTATAGGTTAGGACTATAGCAACACCTTTCATTCCTCCATGGTAATAAGGAACACCAAGCCAATTTAAGTTCTTATTCTAAACCAAAATAAAAGCAACAGAACATTTGTTCAGTTGACCTAGTTAAAAGAAATTTAAATGGTTAGACAGGGTTGTGGCTTAATCCCTTTTTTCTCTAACATGTTCACCTGTTTAAATTGTGAAATCTCTTATGATTGCAGTATCGCTAGACATATTCAGAAGCACATGAGATTGTTCAGTGTGTTAGAATCGATGGATAACGGTAAAACGTTCAGAGAGACAAGAGATGCTGATATACCTATTGTTGTACGTCATTTTTATCACCACGCAGGATGGGCCCAGTTAATGGACACAGAAATGAAGGGGTGGAAATCAGTTGGTAATACACCATTTATTATAGTTAAAACCTGTTTTTATTTGCCAACATATAAAGGTAGTATATTTAGTGGTATTCTTATTAAATTTATATGAGTGTTTAAGATGTTGGGATACTGATATTTAAGTGAACCAATAACTACATCATAACATGTAGTATGGATTTTTTGTCAAGTTTATTAAATGGCGTTATCAATAGGATATAGTTGAGTCAATACCCCTGCATGAGCTATAGTAGATGTGAGCTACAATAACGGAGCTTTTTTTTGTTTGTTTGTTTTTTTTCTTTTTTTTTTGTTACATACTTTTAATATCTTGAAGTTTAACTGATATTTCTACAGCACCTTATGCGTTAGTTTTACACTTTATTAGTAATGACTGCATTGTTGACAAAATTTGAATTCCGTAAGTGCATAATTTCTGAATTGCAATTGGTAAAAAATGTTGATTCCAGATAAATTTTTCCTTATTCATTGCATTAGCCGGAATCAAATTTTTACAGATACGATTCTACTATTATACACTCCACAATTTCAATTTTGTCAACAATGCCATGATTAATAAAACATGTTCAAATTATTTAATTGGACATTGTAAAAATGTCAGTTGAACGACGGAGAAAGGAAAACATATTAGTTAAACAAAGATAGCAGTTTAATAGCGGAAAATATGTATACATACATCCCAAGAGAGTGTTTTTGCTCTATTACGTGTAATGGGACCTCTTTGTAGCTATGTACATAAAGAAAAAAAATGGAGCTACATTATTGTAGCTTTAGTAGAAGTCTGTAAAATACAACATTTTTTTAAAACAAGACGCAAGTTATTGTTTAAATTCTTAAATGTATATCATTTGATAACTTCCATAATAAGCAGGGCATCTGTATGTACATATGTCCCCACCACTGTCTTGGACCTGAAAATTGCAGAAAAATACTTATGTATACATGTTTTCACTAACAGTCCAGAGATGAAAATGTCCAAGTCCAACTTTGCGATGTTTTTTATAAGTGTTAAATGGAATATTAAATTTATTTATTTATAATGTATTTGGTTTCAGTTTTATCTCCTTCTTTTGTACTTCAACATGTATATTCCGCTGTACATTTAGCATGTAGTAGTTACATAAAAATCTAGCTGTATCATCATAGTGTGTGGTTACATATTTGCCATTGTGTTGGCTACTACTACGACAAATCATAGAAGACTGTTCAAACCAGACTAAGTGACAGTAGGAGTATTTAAACATTTACAATTTGTACTTGTGCTGTATTTCTTAGGTGTAATTGGAGCCATTGTTCCATGGAATTTTCCCCTGATGTTATTGACCTGGAAAATTGCACCTGCTTTGGCCATGGGAAACACTGTCGTTTTAAAACCAGCAACTTATACCAGACTCTCTGCTCTTTTATTGGCTGAGGTATGTGCTGAGGCTGGCCTGCCACCTGGTGTTTTTAATGTCATCACAGGAAGTGGAGCAATGGGAAGTCAACTTGCTGAACATCCAGATGTGGATAAAGTTGCTTTTACTGGGTCAACAGGGGTAGGTATACAAGGCAAGGATTAGTTTTAATGAAATATTGAATAAACATTGAATCTACTTGGACATCAAGAAATGTAATCAATGTTAAACTCAGCATTAATATACAAATCTTAATTGGACTGTATGGTAAACCATTTTTTTTTTATTTAAGCACCTATAGTCAATTTTACCGTGTCTGTCCGACGGGTTTTGCCTGACAGAATAGAATACTGCTTACCGCATATGGTCGAGTTTATGGTCCTTGTGTAGATGTCATATTACACTTTTTGAAATCAACAATTATTTTCCACAGTTAATCAGAGTTCTGAAATGTGACTGAATTTTCATTTTGATACAGCGATTTTCCATACTAAATTTTGACCTTGTTTTGATCAAAAGTGTACGTTAGGAAAATTCCATTGTTGTCTGTTCAAAATCCTTCGGGTAATGTCGTCTGCAGTTAAGGTGGGAAAAGTCTAGCGGTTTGTCCGAATACCATTGAACGTCACGAAAGCAGACGAACGATTGTAAACTACATTAGACCCCTTTAGAAACAAAAATGGCCGACTTCCTATGGAAATTCGATTTATCAAAATGAAAATTCAGCTGCATTTCAAAATGCCGATTAACTGTGAAAAATAATGATTGATTTCAAAAAGTGTAATATGAGATCTACACAAGGACCATAAACTCGACCATACGCGGTAAGCAGTATTCTATTTTGTTAGGCAAAACCCATCGGACAGACTTGGTAAAATTGACTATAAGTGTTGTTGCCTTACATAGTGTTGTATTTTAGCTCACCAGATGCAAAGGATCATCTGGGCTATTGTCATCACTTGGCATCCATCGTTGTCAGTCGACCATAAACTTTCACTTTCTCTTTTCTTCTCCAAAACCACTCGGCCAATTTGAACAAAACTTGGCAAGAATGTGTATTGCATGGTACTATACAAGTTTGAGTTTTTGTTGCTGGTCAAGTACTCAAAATGGCTGCCAGGTCAACTAATACATTCTAATTTGCTGAATGTCAAAAATCATCTTCTCATGAACTGCTTGGCAGATTGATTTGAAAAGTACCTTGGGAGTTCCCCTTCAGATTTTGGGCTTTTATGCCAATCCAAATTCTAGTATTGCCACCATTACACGACTTAGTTTAACAAAGCACCCTATAGGAAAAAACATACACACTGCTTCTTCTCAGAAACTGTTGCACTTTTCAAAACTTGTTTCTGACAAATTGCTGAGACCCAGAATTGTGATATTGTAGAAATATGTCTCAGGTGGTCTTCTACAGATCTTAAATCCAAGATGTCCTACATAGTGCCACATAGCTTAAAATATGAACGACACTACTGGCAAAAAATAGAACAGCTTCTTCTCGGAAACTGTCCTGAACATTAAACCAAATCATACTGAAATAAAGCTGAGAAAGTTCTTTTTGCTCTTGTTGATTGAAAATTCAACATGGAAACATACATAGAAAAGCATCTTTTTGGAACAAAAAGTAAGCAGTTTACTATCAAAATTTGCCAAAAAGCAGGTTTTTTTTTTGGCAAGTCAGATGATTATGAGTTGTGGCAGACTCTGGTATGATCATCAAGTCATTGGTGTATTGGTAAATGTAAATCATGAAACTGCGGCCTCAGTAATTTGCCATCAGCTATTGATCATCGGCGTGTCAAAATTGAGGTTGTTAGTGCAATCAGACTTTCAGTCATAGTGTGCTTTACTGCAACCTTAAGTAACAAGGATTGCCAGTGTTAACTTAACTGATATAATTCTTTGTACCAGTTGGTACAAAATGACCTGAATGCATCTAATAAATGGGGGCATTGGTGGCTGATTGGTAAATGGTATTTAGTCAGCTACTATTGATCACTTGCCTGTCAACTCAGAGGTTGTGGGTTTCAGACTTACTGTGTTCAGGATATGCTTAAAGTAAAAATTTATTTATAAATATTGCCATTATTCTTGCAGAAGCTGTTGTTTCATGAGGTACTCCTGCTGCTCCCTCAAAAAAAACCTGGCATCATCACATTAAACCCCTAAGCAGACTTTACATTTAATTAATTTAGTTTTGTTTTCCATCAGGTTGGTCAGACATTACGCAGACTGACAGCAGGAAGTGGTAAAAAGTTATCACTGGAGTTAGGAGGTAAATCCCCTGTGGTTGTGTTCGAGACGGCAGATTTAGATAGCACTGTTGAAGGAGTTGTAGATGCCATATGGTTCAATCAAGGACAGGTAAACATTCTTCCTTTATGTTTGCATTGTGAAATATTTTTTCAATGATTTTCTTCTTTACCATTGATATTGCTGAACTGAACCATATTCTTCTCATAAACTGCATGTACATCAGGTAAAATTTGGGATTGGGGTGGGGACATGAATTTATTAATATCAAAAATATGATCACAAGTACTGAAAAAATGCATCTGATTAAATGAATGCAGTCTTTCTTGAATTTTTTTCAGGACATCAGTTCAGTATTAATTTTTCTTCAGGGCCAAATGAACTTGTATCAGACTGAACTTTTGTTGCAACAGAATTTGAGATGTATGTCTAGAATTTTTATTTCAATCAGAACAAATTTTAAGTCTTGTATCCTACGACAACAGTCACTGGAGGATAGACATATATATAGGAATAGGTGTGGCGTTTTTCACTTGACATTTTGCTTTATATCTTGTTAAGCTTCAGCCAAAGGTCAACCAAACTTCTTTTAGTAATGCAGTTTTTTTTCCCCGAATTCCTTACAATTTACTGCAAATCAATCTGTTAACTACCGTAATTAGGGTCGTATTGTCCACAGTCTTTTTCCTTTAATCTAAGTTGGAAGGAAATTGTGCAGATTATATGTAACTACAGACTCGATTGTTTTTGTTTGCGAAATGTGCAACTATCCGTTTTAACAACGTTCAAAATAGATGATATGTCAATGCACTATTTTTGTCTCGCCTGCGACTTTTGTTGCTGGAGGCGAGACATATGTATGGGAATCTGGCAGCGGCAGCAGCGTAAACACTGTGAGATCTTGCTTCATATATTTGTAAGCCCAAGCCCTAGGTTAATCAATTTGGTCCGGAGGTAGCTTATGATGAGTACTTGGCAGTCAGTCACCTGTCACCTGACCTTGACCTCAATTTCAGGGTCCAGCGACTTCATTAAAGTTTTTGGGTACGGCAGTTCCTCTGTAACTACAAATGGTAGGATGACAATATTTGGTATATAGGTTGCTGATGACTAGTACATGACTGTCTGGTAGGTTTCACCTGACCTTGACCTCAATTTCAGCGACTATGTTAAGTTTTTGGGTTATGACAGTTCCTCTGTAACCATGCATGGTAGGATGACAATATTTGGTATATAGGATGCTGATGACTAGTACATGACTGTCTGGTAGGTGTCACCTGACCTTGACCTCAATTTCACGGTCCAGCGACTACGTTAAAGTTTTTGGGTTACCGCAGTTCCTCTATAACCACGCATGGTAGGATGACAATATTTGGTTTATAGGTTGCTGATGATTAGTACATGACTGTCTGGTAGGTGTCACCTGACCTTGACCTCAATTTCATGGTCCAGCGACTACGTTAAAGTTTTTGGGTTACTGCAGTTTCTCTGTAACTATGCATGGTAGGATGACAATATTTGGTATATAGGTTGCTGATGAATAGTACATGACTGTCTGGTAGGTGTCACCAATTTCACGGTCCAGCGACTACGTTAAAGTTTTTGTATTAAGACAGTTCCTCTGTAACTATGCATGGTATGGTGACAATATTTGGTATACAGGCCACTGCTGATAACTAATGCTATTTATGTAATGCTTATGATGAAATTTATTTTCGTTACTGATGCGGAATACAGGCGAGACGTTTTCCTGTGTCCACACTTGTCTTGTTTAGTTTATTTGTTACCATTACACAAAATGACAGTAAAAACTGTTTAGAAAGCTCGGCCCAGTCGGACTTGGATGTCTTTATCTTGAGACGTATGTGAAAACTTGTCTGTGTGGATTGTACATGGATATAAGATTTTTTCTGCAATTTTCTGGTCCAAGAAAGGGGTGCGGACAATACATAAATGCGGACTATACACAGCTTTTTTTACAGTATTGTTATGAAAGGTTATGGGTAATGATACAATATTTGTGAAAAGATAATGATAGAATTCTTGTTATGATCTTTAGGTTTGTAGTGCAGGTTCCAGACTCTTAGTACAGGAGAGCATTCATGACAAGATGGTGGCCAAGTTGAAAGAGAGGTTGACACATTTTAGAGTTGGTGACAGTTTGGACAAAGCTGTTGACATGGGTGCTATTGTTGATGAATCACAAAGAAGAAGTATAGAAGAATATGTGGAGTCAGCTAGACAAGAGGGTGCTGATGTAAGATTTTATAATTAGATAAGGCACTAGAAGGGTTCAAAAAAGGATCCAGGTGTCACAAAATACAATGGAAAGTAGTCATTAAGGACCAGTCATTTGTTTTTAAGTCAATATTTTCATATAAGGTATAGAACAAATGGATAAGAACTTTTTTGGTTAGATTCATGGTAATCCATGGCCCCACCAAATAAGAGAATAGTTGATCTCATAACAAATAAACAAACAAACAAAGCTTTGATATCCTCCCTTGTTAAACTTGGTAGAAAAAAAATGAAGAAAAATAAATGAAAAACAAACTAATATATTTATTAACATTAATAATTTAACAATCAGAACAAAGAACAACAAAATTTAATGCTTTATTACATCAGTCACCATGTCTGTGCTGTGTTTGCATGACAAATGAAAACTGCTTACTGGATTTGGTCAAGCTTATGCTCATGTTGTAGATCCAAAATGATGCAAATTTTAATCAACAATTATTTTTCACAGTTAATCAGCATTTTGAAATTTTGTTGTTTTTTCATTTTGATGCTCTAAATTCATTTTTGCAGTGGTGGCAGGAAAAGTCTCGCTGTTTGTCTGAATACCATTGAATGCCGCAAGGTCCCTTAAAAACACAATGTAACAAAAGTCAAAGAAGATTTGTGACATGTAAACAATGAAGGCATCAAATAGAATATGGAAGTGTTATTGTGGAAACATTTTTTATATTGGTTTTTCGTAATAAAAATGTACAATATGGAATAATTAAAAGAAAGCATGCAAAAAAATCAGCACATGGGGGTTTGAAATGGCTGGAACAGCAATATTTTATTGAATATTTAAATAAAGTTTTGTTTCCAAAGCATTTGAAGGACGTCATATAAGAATAGACACAAAAATTATATTATGTGCACACAGATCATAGACTCTTTTTATTTCAGGTTTTTCAGATCACTTCAGGTGTTCCAAATAAAGGCTGTTTCTATCCACCCACAATTATAACCAATGTTCAAACAGTATCTAAGGTCGTAGTAGAAGAGGTTAAGTATATTTAATTTATTTAAAAATGGAAACATTTCTAAATGGGCTGTCTTAGAAAGGCAAGTTCAATATGAGCTGGTGTCAAGTTTTGCATATGAAATGTACAACAAATTATTTACATCCTATTGCAAATAGAAATACAAACCTAATAAATTATCATTGGGCAATACAACCCAGTATATTTTACATAGATATTTAAATGCTTAAAACTTTGGAGATCAAATAGTCCATAAAGCAATGATTTGCATCTTTTTATGTCTGAAACTATCATTACAAATTTAAACTTATAGAGTATTTCATGTGGCACACCTATTTTTCTAAAAGTCATTTTATATTACCCATCCACAGGAGCAGTGAAAAAACTATCCCCCATTTTCTGGATAAATAATTAAAAACATACATATGATGTTGGGATATAAAAATATGCAAAACCATAGCTTTATGGATTTTATTTGATGTGCAAAATTTTAAGCAGTTACATAATTATCTACACAAAATACCTGGGTATGTTGCCAATTGATGACTCATTAGGTTTATAACAATGTAAATAATGTGGTGTACATTTGGTACATCAACTAACCACTAGTTGTTTTTTTTTGTAAATAATGAGAAATCAGTTATTGGGCTTGAAAGTACAGCTTGTTAGTGCAAGAAAAAAGAAAGATTTATTTTTAAATCTTTGATTATTGAAACCTTTTCATAATATTTCAGATATTTGGACCTGTACTGGTAGTGCTTCCTTTCAGAACAGCTAAAGAGGCTATAGCTCTGTCAAACAATACCATCTATGGATTGGGTGGATCTGTGTGGACAGAGAGTATACCTCTAGCTTTGGAAGTGGCATTAAGTATAAAAGCTGGCACTGTCTGGATCAACTGTCACAACCTGTTTGATGCTGCGTCTGGATTTGGGGGATACAAGCAGAGTGGCTATGGAAGAGATGGGGGTAAAGAGGTCAGACATTAGGTTTAAGCTGCAAACATCGTTTCTGTTTGCTTTGTGGGTTTTGTAAGAGTTGTATCAACAATAATTTAACTTTTGAACTAAAAACCGCTAATGGAATGTTTTAAGAGGTAAAAATGTTTTATGATTTTTAACCATTTTTTTTATTATGTTTAAAGTAATATAAAATGACCATCAGCTTACAGCATCGATTAACATGGCCCCTTACAGTGCAGACAATACAGGATATAAATTACAAGACCTGATCCATTATCAAAAACAATTGTTACATTCACATGACAACATGGGCCTTATCTTCGCAAGTCAGGGTTTCTCTGTCCACATGTTTCCACTATTCCCTAATTTAAATCATAAATTGTTAGGCTGGAAATAACTAACTTTATTGGTTACATTACATCTTGAAATCAATTATTTGTTTGATTTTTAAAATTGTGGATAAGCCTACCCATGAAAACACAAAAATTGATACCACAAAAAACAATAATACTTTCATAGTACATAGATATACTGGGTACATGTAACATAATTTCACATTATAATACCAGGGTCTATTTGAGTATGCAAGACCATTATGGGAAGAAAGACCAAGACCAGCATCTGTATCACTGGACCTGAAGGCCTTTGGACAAACAGTCCAGGCAAGACCAACTGTAGGAAACAACTTAAAAAATGAGATAAATGTAGATGGGGCATCATTGCCTAGGTAAATTGAATATTATAGTGTTTTAAAGAATCCATGCTTTCATCTACCATGTAATTTTAGATATTTTACAAAGTACAAGTTAGCTTACTTTAACTATAAACACACTATAAATAATCTGCTGATCTTGTATTCAATACAGATAAATCTGACTTCAGGGTGTTCTACTAAAGTAGTTCACACAGTATAAAGTTTTAAGTATTCTGCTTATTTAATGTTGTAATTATATGCAGAATGCACAATTAAACAGTTCTAATGTTGGTCTTGAGGAAATCAGTTCAAAAGTATACTCTACAAAACTGTCAAACATGGGAGATCATTTTATAACAACCTGATCCCACAATTACAAACCTAGGTAAATCCCACCTTGTTAAACCCCATGGCAATTCTCATTAAAAATTTTTTAGGTCTTACAATATTCTGCTTAACGATATATTACGACAGTGTTTATTGTAAATTTAGGAACTAATTCACACTAGACTCAGAAAAATAAGTAATTATCTGCCCATTAAAAATTCTATAAATATATTAGGACTATTGTTTTTTTGGCCTACTGTGAATCACTATGGTAACAAGGTTTCCAAAATTTCTAATGGAAAGACTAGAACTTAGAGTCTAGATAGAGACCATAGTTGTTTGTCTTAAGTTGAATTAGTTTCCAAGAGTTAAGACAGTAGGTGACATGTTTAAATTTAAACAGTCTAAGAAACTATGACTAACACTTGTTCAATAAAAATGAAGTGATGAGTCACTATTTGGACTAATTGGTTGTCAGAGATTAATTTTTCTGGATTTTGTGTCAACAGAAAAACCTCAAATTTCTGTGCCAAACAAAATACCATTTTTCAGCTGCTGTTGGAGCCAATATAGAACCTCTGTGTCCAAGTATCATAAACATAGCAGCCACTTGATCTCAAACCACAAACATTGGTACCCTTAAATTTAATGAATACACTGTATTATTAAAATTTTTATGCCCCCGCGACGACATGTCGGGGGGGGGGGGGGGGGGGGGGAGCATTAAGTTTCACTCGTGTCCGTCCGTTTGTCTGTCCGTCCATACAAATTTCCGTCAAGCTTTTCTCAGAAACCGTACATGAGAACAATTTGAAATTTGGCAGGGTGTTTCAGTATCACAAGTTGTATGTCCTAAGCGACTGTCAGACCTATCGGACAACTACTTCCTGTTTAGGACTTCATTTAGCAGGGGCATCAGTGTCCTATAGACACATTCTTCGATTTTTTTATTAAACGTTAATAGAAAATTTTTTGGCACTTATGGAAATTATATTTTACATATATTCAAGTTTCTCCAACATGTTCAGTACCATACACTAAAACAACAACCTTTAAGACAGGTGATTAAGTACCTTCAAAGGAAGAGGTTGAAGATTATTATTGTCAAATGATGCCTGGTCTGCATATTCTGTGTAGGAATCTTCTCTGGAGTAAGTTGTCATTTTCCTGTTTTGTTCTGCTGTGGTGGTTGCTCTTGTGTATGGTCCTTTGTTGTGTCATGAGTTGGTTGTAGATCTGCTCTTTCTTTATTGGAAAGCTAATACCATTTCTAGCAATCCAATTATTATTTAAATTAATATTGTTGATTTTAGTAGGTGTGTATTTAGAGCAAATAAATTAATATTTTTGATCCATGTAATTTATTATTTTTTATTTGTGGCAATATGTGAAAAAACGATATATATATAAATAAAAATATCATTGATTTCCAAAATTCAGAACTGATCAAGTATATATCATTCTTATTTGACATGAAATTCTTCTTCACTAATGTAAGTTTCTCATTGGTACATGTAAATTAGATGTAAATATTAACATGACAATCCCTCAGATGGCCCCTTAATTCCCACATTCAATTGAGTGTTGTTTTAGTCTATACATTGATTGTCAAATATTAGAGAAACGTGAACACACCATTTTACTCATATAGGGAAGTATACATAAAATATATTTTCTTTTTCGTTATTTATAATAATAATGACATAACTGATCTTTACAATGTAGCATAGACAGAACATTCAAGATGTATTATGGTGGCAAGCAGGCCAGGCCAGATGCCCCCTATGTAAGACCTGTGGTTAGCCCTAATGGTACCATTATTTCCCATGTTGGTGAGGGTAACAGGAAGGATGTAAGAAATGCTGTAGAGGCAGCCCATGCTGCTGCTGATGGGTAAGTTGTACACCTGTGGTGAGCCTCAATTGTTGTTTACCTTTACATAAATACTTTAGAGGCAGCTTATACAGCTTCCTAATGTCTTAAAAACAGTCTTGTACTTATCATAGCATGCTTAACTGTGTGGAGCCCCTTATGTATTTTCATGGATATTTTCTGGTTAGTTGTTAACACATACATTTATTTAAAAACAAAAATACAGTCTGTTACCTCCCTTTAATTTAATAGTACCAGTTTATTCCTTCTGCACAAAGAAAGCTGAAATTTATCTTGATATTTACAGATTGTATTTCACTGTTTTGTTTAGGAATTTTTATATACATGATAGCCTTTGATGACAATTATTTGAACTCGGATGATAACAATGGTACACTTTATTATCAAGTCTTAGTATTTTTCTACAGTTGGGGGAAACGAGCCGCCCACAACAGGGCACAAATAGTGTATTATATGGCAGAGAATTTAGAGTTGAGACGTGATGAAATGGCTAGTAGAATACATCAGATGACTGCTAGAACCTTAGATGATTGTAAAAAGGAAGTGGATTTGTCCATCCAGAGATTGTTCCATTGGGGAGCTTACTGTGATAAATATGGTGGAACAGTACAGGTAAAGTCAGGTCCAATTAATTGCAAAACGCTTAAAGGGAAACTCAGCGAAAAAATGAAAATTTGATATGTTATTCTTCAAATAAAAAGAAATATTATTTCCTTTTGGTGTTTTATTGTATTCTTCACCGTTACGCTTCTAGAGTGGATTAAAGGTGGTAAAATTTTGTGTATGGGGGCTGCCATATTGACAGTATTTTATCACGTGACTGCGTTTGTGACGTGATAAATGTAATTATCCAGTAAATATGATAAATAATCCAGTTTAAAAATTTGTTTTTCTGCCTTTGCTCTTTGAAGAATATATAAACTGTGGTGATGACTAATGACCTGCTGACAACATAATATTACCAAATACGTCTTAATGTTTTAATGATCTTTGTATTTATAAAAGTACTTTAAGACACAAATTTTAACATGTCTTTATTTAACTCGGATAGAATTTACCTTAATTATAATTGTAATAAAAGATACATTCGTATGATTATTTTTATATATAAAATAAAATTCCGTAGATAATTTTGCACGTCTTGAAGCGGCAGTTGTACCTGGATGTGAAAATGTTACAGGTAAATCATTACTCGTTTATGAAGGGTAATTAACAGAATTAGCAGGTAAACAAACAGGATGTTTATTGCAATTACTAGATCATTTGACGCCGACTTTGAAGTATGAATATTCGGACTGTTTCAAAAGCTAACAAGATTAAAGGTTAATCGTGTAATTCGAAATTAGAACGGCACGCCCCCTCCTGCAGGACAGGTATGATTGAATACACCGAAGTGTCAGAACACAGGATGTATATAAGATTTCGAAAACCTTTAGATGCCAAGTCAGAGGAAATGTAAAACTTACACGCTGACTCAAATATACACATGTGAAATTTTGGAAACTGTGTTACGCACACGCACGATAAATTTTACCTATAATAATAATAATAATAATAATAATAATAATAATAAATGTACTAAACGTGAAGTAAAATTTTGATGCGCGAAAAAAGAGTATTTAAAAATATTTCATTTAATGACCGTTATTTCTTAAATAGTCAACTTCGCAAATATTTTGTATTAAAAAGTTTCGTTCAGTAAGTTACATACTCTGATTAATATTAAAATAATAATACAAATAATTTTCAATTTAATTAATATTTATGGACAAAATTCAAACGAATATTCGACGAAAAATGAAAAATGAGGTCACCCTACATTAAACTAACATCCTGGAAAATGATATTCGCATACGAAGTTGTTGCTGCTGTGGACATAGTCTTAAGTAGAAGTCTTTAAATGGGTTAACTACTTGTTACAGAAGTCGGTGTTTTTTTGTTTTTTTTGTTTTTGTTTTTTTGCTTAAATCAGGAATAAGAAACGTAATCTTTCCACAACCTTGTCTTATAGTACAACCTTCTGTTATTGACCGTTTCGCGTTATTATCATACGACGACTTTTAAGGTACTTGGATGTCTAGTATCGCCATCTAGTGACGAGATAGTGACAAGATGGCGGACCTCCATAAGTACATTTTTACCACGGTATATTCAATGCAGAAACTTAACCACTGAAAATATAATAAAACATCAAGAGGCAAAAGTGTTTCTTTTTAGTTGAAGAATAACATATCAAATTTTCATTTTTTGGCGAAGTTTCCCTTTAATAGCAAAATTCAACCCCAAAAATTTGTATGCAAATTAAACATTTCTAAAGCACATGTCGCAAGGATATTGTGAACATGAAGGTTTTACTGTGACAGTCACCATTTACAAATTTGTACAGAAAATTACAAATTAACACAGAAAGAAAACCGTTACTCAATCGAACATAAAGCCACTTAAAACAATTGATAAACAGCAGACATATATCTGAACTAGTGGGATAACATATGTAACATTGCTGTTTTAGGCAATATTTACCTACAAAGAAAGCAATATTAAATAATATCAAACATATCTTTCGTGAAATGTGGTCAATACCAATGGTGGACACTGGTTATGACAATATCAACCCTTTTATGCGTTTTGTCTTTGACACAATATTTTTGACTCCATTGTCATTAAATATACAATGATTGGCAAATCAGACACTCTTGGTAATAGGAAATTTTTTCTGACATTTTGTGTATCGAACTACCCATAGTCTACCACATATTGAAGGATTAGTATGCAACCATAGCAAATATAACACACAATAGATGTAGAATACATAATAAAAATTGCATCTTGGCACCAACCAAAAAAAAAAGCCTCCCGACTTACCCATTACCAAAAGGTAGGCAAATGCCAAACAAACATTTTTTAATAGTGGCCTTGTTTGCAAAATGTTTTAAAACACTGAACCATTTGCCATTACAATGCTATATCAACTGGTTAATAGCAAAGTAGTTTAAAGCAAAATTCAGTTTGTTGCTAAGAAAATCCTAGACCATTTGCCACTGTCAATAGCAAAGCAGCAAGACATACAACCAATGTTTTGTTTTTTACTTGCAAACTGATATTAATGTGTAATATACGCGTGTTTATCAGACTTTGAAGAAAGATCTTCTATCTCTTGTCAGTAATAATTACAGGGGCAAGTTGTAAAGTTAGTTAGTTTAACAAAATAAACTTGTATGAAAGTATACATTTTGTTGTTTTTTGTAACAATTTACTATACTAAATGTTGACGTATTTTGGTTATTGTTTTTGTGTGACAGATAGAGATAGAGATGAAATATCGAATTTTCCGAGTGACAGAAATCACGGTAAATCACATGTGAAAATTATCGTTTATTTTCACTCACGGGTTTTTTCCCGCCAAATATTGCAGTTGGTTTTGTACTATACAGATATTCATCCGCCGTTCATTAAATTTAGTATTGAGCATTAAAATTTTACGAAAACAATTTTGATCTATATAATAAATAGGATAATCAATTGGGCATCATGAATATCCAAAATATGATCACTCGTGCTGCATAAAGCATCAGATTAAACTCGTGCGCGGAACAAGTTCCGCGCACTTGTTTAATCAGATGCGTTATGTGGCACTCAATTATCCTATAATTACTGCATATGGTCCAGCTTATGCTCCTTTTGTAGATCAAAAAATGTGTAAATTGAATTCATCACTTTATTTTCCACAGTTATTTAGCGTTTTGAAATGTGGCGGATTTTTCAGTGTGATAGTGCAATTTTCTATAGTAAAGTTTGACCTAAACTACAATGGAAGTATATGTTTGGAAGAGTCCATTGTCGTCTGTTCGAAATCCTTCAGGTAATATCGTCTGCAGTTAAGGCGGGAAAATCTTGGTGGTTTGTCCGAATACCATTGAACGTTACGAAAGCAGACGATCTTTTTGAAAACAACGCGAGGTCCCTGTAGAAAATAAAATGGCTGACTTCCTATGTAAAATTGCCATAGCAAATGTCAAGGACGATTTGGAACTTGTCAACAACAAAGGCATTATATAAAATATGGACGTGTTATCGTGTAGAAATTTTTTAAATTGGATTTTAACACTACAAAGGTACAATATGGAATAATAAAACAATGCAAGCAAAACACTGAGCGCAGCGGGGTGTAACTTTTAGTATACACCATTTTGAAATGTATGCATAATCTTCATCCTATCTATTTTTAGATTAAAATAATCTGCACCAAAGTAAAAAAGCCAAATATATGCTTGAAAATTTGAATATATTCATTATGTTTATGATTAATATTTATTGAATAAGATAAAATAAAAGGTTTTAGTAAGAAATTATCAATGATATTTACAAATGCATCATGGTTTCAATATATACTGGTACCCAATATGAATTTTAATATAACAATAGAAGTTAATTGTATTAGATTTCAGTATTCCCTTCACAACATGTTTTATTTTTAGATTTTTAAAGAAACAAAAAAATAATGTCTATATTGGGCATAATAGGTGAAACAAATGAAGAAAGGGACATACATTGAACTTCTTTGTTTCTTTGTAGGAGACAACTTTGTATGGTTGTACAGTTAAGGTCCACGAGCCAATCGGAGTGATCGGCATTGCCTGTCCTGATGACTATCCCCTGTTAGGCTTTGTGTCATTGTTTGCACCTGCTGTGATCAGAGGAAATGTTATCATTATAGTGCCTAGTGAGAAATATCCACTGTCAGCACTGGACCTATATCAGGTAATTTACATGCATGTTTTTACCTATGTTAATTGGTGGTGTTGTAGGCAGTAGCAGGCAGCCAAAATGATTTGTAACTAATGATGCCTTTCGTTGTTGTAATTGCTGAAGACAAATCTATTAAGTAAACATTACTTATTTAGGGTTCTCAAAGTACACTTTTTAAGTGATATCACACTCCTAGACCTCGTTATGGGTAAAGATTTGACATGTTTGGGTAAAATACATTACACAAGTGCCATATACATATTCTTAATTCAGTTGATCCACCTACATACGATCTTTTTAAGAACCCTGCTTATTTGATAATTCTTACAATCATTTCACACTACATTTTAGCAGACTTCAAAAATTGGCCATATCTAAACATTTCATCGTGTATGCTAGAAAACAACAAGAAAACAAAGCTATAAACACTCGAAACAACAAGATAACAAGGCTAAAAAACACTAGAGTTTATATAAATTATTATCAGTTCATGTTTAAATACAAAATTTAAAGAGTTTCATTCTTAGTAAAAACATATGAACTGCATGTTTTCTTTTGTATTTTTTTTCCAGGTATTTGACACTTCAGACTTGCCACCAGGGGTTGTGAACATACTTACTGGTGACCGTAACCATTTAACCAAGTACTTAACGGAGCACCAGGACATCCAGTCCATGTGGTATTTTGGAACTGCCGAGGGGTCCAAGTTTGTGGAGTATATGTCTGCAGAGAATGTTAAAAGAACATGGGTAAATTATGGATTAGATAGAGACTGGACCGACCCAGAGCAGGGACAAGGTGAAGAGTTTTTGTATCACTCTATCCAGTGTAAAAATATCTGGATTCCAATGGGAGACATCTTTGCTAATTAAGTATTTTTTAAATGATGTGGTTTTGTGCTATTAAAAAGTGCTAGTCCATTTGAACAAATAGAGAGATTGTGAGCAATTTTAAATATATGTTTATCAAGACTTTTGATACAGTTTTTCAAGAATAAAAAGATTTTTCTATAGTGTATGTTAAGTATAAGGTTTTGGAAGTGTTTTGATTTACTTAAAAAATGTATATTTCTTGTTAATGCTTTTTAAATGCAAGTTTTGTTTTGCATATTATAATTGTTGGTTTTTATTAAACAAAATGGTTATTTTAATACATATACATATGTTCTTGTTGCCTTTATTAAACAAATTGAAAAAATTATCTACAAGAAATTGAATGCCATTTTGAAAGTCAAATATATGATAACATGAATTTTGGTTTATTATCATTTTACGAAATAGGTTTAAAATGAATTTATTATGGAGCATAATAAGTATTGTGATATATATTTCTGTGGTATGTATTTACCAGAAGAATTTGAGATTTCAATATTTTACAATCTACAGGTAATTGGATTATTATTTTATAGATCTGTAATTTATGTTCAGCAGTTCTTGTGTATTTTAGTCGTTAACAACACTTCATATTGTAAATGTGGCTGAAAATTGTCAGTTTTATGTACCAGTGTAGAAGATTAAAGAATAAAAGGATACATGTCAACACCGACCTTCTCAGATGAGAATCACATTTTTGGTGCTTGGGTATTCAAGGATAAAATGTCAATGCATATCTGGTATCAGTTTATAAATAAGAGACTTATGATATATGCATGATGTATACTTTTGAAAATGGTGGAGGTGTTTTTGGTAGACTGTTGTTTATATTTTTCAATTGAATGCAAATAATCACCCCATGGTTTAATCTTCACTTAAGTAAATATGTTCTAATTCAACATTTATTGATCAGGATTGACAGGTTACCTGACAAATGTTGTTAATCCTTGTTCCTCCCACTGAAAATTTGATTTTACAAAAAGCTGCTTTAAGTTGCATAAAACCCCAAAAATCTGACCAAAAAAATAGTTCAAAATTTTCTTGTGTGCTCTGTTTCATCATTAAGAAGATTTGATTATAATTGAAAAATTACCTGTTAAAAAGATCACAGTATGTTTGCACAAAACAAAAACCATAGATATTAAGTATTGTTTTCTGTTGAAAGATTTATGTATTATTTAATTTGTCCTAAAATTTGGTTCTATGACACAAATGAGTGCATAGTTGACAGAAACATCCAGGGCATTTGTGCTTGTATAATATTATATTTTTTGTTGAACCATCCTGCAGCTTTGTGTTCATAAGTATCTCTAAGTTGACCTGAGTCATTTAACTGTTTTCAGGTTAGAAGAAGTTTGCACTTTATATTATTCTTTTTTTGTGAAATTATTTAAGTTTGAATGCCGTAAGTGTTTGAAACAGACTTCAAATTTTATGTTGGTAATGAAAAAAATTCTCTAGACAAACATTTATTGTCATGTTGCACATTGGATTAAGTAAAATGTGGCCATTATTAGGTCCACATTAAACATTTTTGAAAACTCTATGCTACCTGTGTTAAACAGCACAATATCTGTCCTTTAAATGCAGGTTTTTTCTGCTATAGTTATTATACAAACTTTCCATGCTATTTGTTTTGCAAGGTGTTACGATAGCTTTTATTTTATTTAATGGTTTGAGTAATTACATGAGTCTGCATAAATCAGATTCTTCCTGGCTTCATATGGAATCGAGTCTTCCTATATTTGTCTTAAAATGTTTTTGTAACAGCTAAACATGTTGACATTTCTATATGTATATGTATGATATTGTATATTGACAATCTTTATTCAGAGGTTTATAAGTGTATATTGAGTGTGTTGTTATAGTAATGTTATTGCTACAACTGCAAGAGTACAAACTGTGAAATTTACATCATTGTTATTGGGCATAGTGACATTTTCAACATTTAAGTATCATCCTTAAAAAATCCTTGTTTTAGCCATGTGGTTCCTTTATCACTGATAGGAGGACTGATAATATTGCATTCTTCACTCAACCCTCAGAGATTCATTCATACCAATATCTTTTAATTAATATTTGCGTGGATGATATAGAAATGTTTGTAAAATTACATGTATATTGCTAGCAATATTGATACAATTTGTAACTTGGGTTGGTTGAATATTTATGAAAACAAAGTTCTTGCTATGAATGAACTAATGGAAAGTGGACCGAGTATAAAGTCATAGTCATCAATGAAGCGACAATAAGGTAAGTTTACTTTATGCCTCAGTGCCTTATTTTACCCACCATTTCTTTTTAAGGTATCCAGACCACAATTAACCACGTGATCATATTTGGTGTCCCGGATATTAATTGTTTTTTCAGTGGAGCAGACCTCGGTAATGTTAGGAAAACTTAATGAGTGAAAAGTCATCAATGAAGCGAAAATAGGGTTACTTTACTTCATGCCTCTGTACCTTCTGATTTACCCACCATTTCTTTTTGAGGTATCCAGACCACAATTGTCCACGTGATCATATTTGGTGTCCCGGATATTAATTGTTTTTTCAGTGGAGCAGACCTCGGTAATGTTAGGAAAACTTAATGAGTGGAAAGTCATCAATGAAGCGACAATAGGGTTACTTTACTTCATGCCTCTGTACCTTCTGATTTACCCACCATTTCTTTTTAAATGCCTGTACCAAGTTGGAACCATTGCTGTAGTTGCTATATGTTTGGTTGTCGAGTTTGAAAGTTTCCTCCTTATTAAGTATTTTGTTATAACATTCAATTACCTGTACTGGTACCATATTAAGGACAATCAGTAAGAAATAGTGATTTTTTTCTAATATGATTTGGATTATTTCACCTTAGAAATTTTTATTTTGTTGAATATTACAACAAGGCAGCTGATAAATATATACATACCAAAGACTGTTCTTTGTATAACTTATGTTCATACTGATATAAAATTAAGAAATTATTCGAGAAAATACAACAAACATTAAAATTAATAAGTGTTGAATCTCATATTGTGTTTAATAAACTTTCTGTTTTGTTTTTTTTATATACACTTTGTACATAGGAATACAATTATTCATAGTTTATACTATTCAGATTTCAGGATGACTAATAAACAATTATGCAAGTAAACATGTATTTTGTCTGTAAAATGAACAGGATGAAAACATAGACTGGACACGGAATAGTTGCTGGAATTTTGTATGCAAGTTCTGTGTTGGATATATCAAAACAAATGAAAATCAAATCTTACACTTAACTTTTTGGATTTTCTCCACTACCATGTGATTATAGCTTCAACAAGGATTTAACTTTTTAGATTTTCTTGACTACCATTTTGATTATAGTTTAACAAGGATTGTATCTCATACTGGCTAAGAATTGTAAAAAAACCATGGCCAGGTTTTGGCGAGTCTTAGAAAATTTCATGACTGACCTCTTTACCAGAATTTAAATATCCACTTTATGCATCGATATGCATATGCATGGTATAGGTAATCATTTATGTCGTTTTTATGTTCTGATAATGTTAGAGATTTCAATTAACCACAAATGGTTGAGTCGGGGGTTTTCCCCAGGTACTCCGGCTTCCTCCCCCAATAAAAACTGGACGCCATGATATAGCTGAAAAATTGCTGAAAGTGGCGTTAAAACACTAAGAAATAAACAAATGGTTGATAAAGACCTAAGTGAAAATTGTTATCCCAAATCATGCATAGGTTTTATTATTTATATTATGATATATTATTTATTAATCAATTTAGAGAAAAAAGCTTTCACACAATTTAAAACAATTGGGAATTAATAGAATACAAAATTATGGATATGATATGGTGCAGGGACCAAGGGAATACATGTCAGTAAATCTTAGGTAATACTACTTTCATGAAATTTTGGGGGCACATTGTTATACCCCCAGCTCGAGATAGTCGTGGGTATATAGTGGTCCTCATGTCCGTCCGTCTGAATTTTGTTTCCGGATGATAATTCAAAAAGCTTGCCTCCGGTTTGAATATAACTATGGGATATTGTTACATATCAGGTTGTCAAGAAGCCTATCGATTTTCGGGAAAAACGTTAGAAATTTTTACAAAAAAATGTTTTTTCTGAACTGTTCTCCACATTTAAACTAAATTATGCAGAAATGAAGCCGAGATTGTTATCTTCTTATTTACGAGATTTTTGTTCAAGCCGAATGCTAATGCTTTCTGATCTGCTGAAATTTGCAAATCAGCTTGAAAAACTGCACAACTCTGAGACTGTGAACACATTGGCCGAATTTTACTGCCGTTATAATCAGAAGTTAGTTTTGTGATTTTCGGATTAACGGCAGAATTTAGTCCTTTTACTCGTATAGTAGCAAATAAAAAATTCTAACTTCGATCTATAATTTTACTGCCGTTATAATCCGAAGTTGGTTTTGTGATTTTCGGATTAACGGCAGAATTTAGTCATATTACTCGTATAGTAGCAAATAAAAAATTCTAAATTCGATCTATATATACACAATTCAAACATAATATTTATCTTTTGCGAAACTAAGGGGAAACGATCTTTATTGAAGATGCACTTTAAAAAGGCTGTGTTGAACATTGTTCCGTATACGGATAATGGTACCTTACCTTGGTATAATCGTCCAAATTTGCATACTGTAACAACCATTCCGTAGTAAGAATCCAGAAATTTACATCAATCAGGTTGAGATTTCTCAAGTTTTCCATAGTAAACGTAAATAAACAGAGACACGAATGTCAATTAATACACAACGCATAGTGTGTTAGTAAAAACGGCAATAACTATGATAATAATGATCGATCTTAAACTTGAAACCGATAAAAAAATTTGTGACGCTGATTTTATTTGCAACTTCTTTTGGACATCAAATTACCGGGAGGGATTCACGCATTGGACTAAATTCGTAGCCGTGCCAAAAATAAAAATACGTTGATACGATTATTCGTTCTAGTAGATTAAAGATTCAACATGACAACATACATAGAAACAGCTTTTCAGAAACCGTCTCACTTACTAGTAAGCATAAAAATGTAAACTTGCTAAATAATTAAGTAATGTTTCCTAAAAAATTGTTTTGGTCAGTCAGGTCAGTGTTATGGGCTCTCGAGAGCATGTTGTTTTTAGCTCACCTGGACCGAAGGTCCATGTGAGCTATTGCTATCACTTGGCGTCCGTCGTCCGTCGTCCGTCGTCTGTCGTCCGTCGTCCGTCGTCCGTCGTAAACTTTTTCAAAAATCTTCTCCTCTGAAACCACTGGGCCAATTTTTTTCAAACTTGGCCACAATCATCCTTAGGGTTCCTAGTTTCAAGTTTGTACCCAGGGTGTTGATCAACAGACAAATATGGCCGCTGTTACTAAAAATAGAACATGGGGGTCAACACAGGTTTTTGATCATTATCTAAAAAACTATAATAGCTATAGAGAAAACCTTACTTCAAATTGATCATCACATTAAGGTCTACAATAGTTGCTATTAGTGCGAAGTTGTGTATTGGCTTCTTGTAGGAGTTATTGCCCTTTTTTGACGATTTTTGACAAAATTTTTGGTATTTACAATATAACCTGAAAAATATACGAGGTAGAGTGAAACTGTAAATGGCAAAAATGATCAGCAATAAAAGCCCTACAATTCACTTGATTGGTCTGAAATTGTCAGATCACTCCTTATATGAGTTATTGCCCTTAAATGGTAATTTTTTATGAAATTTTCCGTTTTTGTCCTGTAACTTTAAAACTATAACAGCTAGAGTAAAACTGTAAATAGCAAAAATGATCAACAATACAAGCCCTACAATTCACTGAATTAGTCTGAAATTGTCAGATGACTCCTTATAGGAGTTATTGCCCTTAAATGGCAATTTTTTATGAAATTTTCCGTTTTTGTCCTGTAACTTGAAAACTATAGTAGCTAGATTGAAACTGTAAATTGCACAAATGATCAGCAATAAAGACCCTACAATTCACTTGATTGGTCTGAAATTGTCAAATGACTCCTTATATGAGTTATTGCCCTTAAATGGTAATTTTTTATGAAATTTTCCGTTTTTGTCCTGTAACTTTAAAACTATAACAGCTAGAGTAAAACTGTAAATAGCAAAAATGATCAACAATACAAGCCCTACAATTCACTGTATTAGTCTGAAATTGTCAGATGACTCCTTATAGGAGTTATTGCCCTTAAATGGCAATTTTTTATGAAATTTTCCGTTTTTGTCCTGTAACTTGAAAACTATAGTAGCTAGATTGAAACTGTAAATTGCACAAATGATCAGCAATAAAGACCCTACAATTCACTTGATTGGTCTGAAATTGTCAGACGACTCCTTATATGAGTTTTTGCCCTTAAATGGTAATTTTTTATGAAATTTTCCGTTTTTGTCCTGTAACTTTAAAACTATAACAGCTAGAGTAAAACTGTAAATAGCAAAAATGATCAACAATACAAGCCCTACAATTCACTGAATTAGTCTGAAATTGTCAGATGACTCCTTATAGGAGTTATTGCCCTTAAATGGCAATTTTTTATGAAATTTTCCGTTTTTGTCCTGTAACTTGAAAACTATAGTAGCTAGATTGAAACTGTAAATTGCACAAATGATCAACAATAAAGACCCTACAATTCACTTGATTGGTCTGAAATTGTCAAATGACTCCTTATATGAGTTATTGCCCTTAAATGGTAATTTTTTATGAAATTTTCCGTTTTTGTCCTGTAACTTTAAAACTATAACAGCTAGAGTAAAACTGTAAATAGCAAAAATGATCAACAATACAAGCCCTACAATTCACTGTATTAGTCTGAAATTGTCAGATGACTCCTTATAGGAGTTATTGCCCTTAAATGGCAATTTTTTATGAAATTTTCCGTTTTTGTCCTGTAACTTGAAAACTATAGTAGCTAGATTGAAACTGTAAATTGCACAAATGATCAGCAATAAAGACCCTACAATTCACTTGATTGGTCTGAAATTGTCAGACGACTCCTTATATGAGTTTTTGCCCTTAAATGGTAATTTTTTATGAAATTTTCCGTTTTTGTCCTGTAACTTTAAAACTATAACAGCTAGAGTAAAACTGTAAATAGCAAAAATGATCAAGAATTCAAGCCCTACAATTCACTGTATTAGTCTGAAATTGTCAGATGACTCCTTATAGGAGTTATTGCCCTTAAATGGCAATTTTTTATGAAATTTTCCGTTTTTGTCCTGTAACTTGAAAACTATAGCAGCTAGATTGAAACTGTAAATTGCACAAATGATCAGCAATAAAGACCCTACAATTCACTTGATTGGTCTGAAATTGTCAGACGACTCCTTATAGGAGTTATTGCCCTTAAATTGCAATTTTTTATGAAATTTTCCGTTTTTGTCCTGTAACTTAAAAACCATAACAGCTAGAGTGAAATAATAAATTGCAAAAATGATCAGCAAAAAAAACCCTACAATTCACTCAATTGGTCTTAAATTGTCAGATGACTCCTTATAGGGGTTATTGCCCTTAAATGACAATTTTGTTATGAAATTTTCCATTTTTGTCCTGTATCTTGAAAACTATAGTAGCTAGATTAAAACTGTAAATTGCACAAATGATCAGCAATAGAAGCCCTACAAATGATTGCTTAGTCCAAAAATTGCAAGATGACTCTTTATAGGAGTTATTGCCCTTTCATTATGAATTTGGACATATGAACAGTTTTTTAATTATAAATTAGTCTATAACACACCTATTAGTAGAGTAAAACTGTAAATTTCTAAAGTACCCTAAAGGACAATGCCTAAAAACCATTTAATTTTCAGAAATTGTCGATGGCACCTTATAGGAGTTATTGTATTTAACAAATTTTTGAAGAAATGTTTAGTTTTTGCACAGTAACTTAAAAGCTATAACAACTAGACTGAAACTGTTAATTTCAAAAATTTTAATATAGTTTAAGTCATTTGGATTCCAGGTGAGCGATTACAGGCTCCTGGGAGCCTCTAGTTGTTTTTTTTTCGAGTGTTTCTGCGATATCAAAAGTCACTAAAATCGAATTTGTACAGCTGTACTATGTACACCAAAATGATTAATTTGAATTGTTGCAAATTTATTTCGATTAAACCGTGTCTATATTTATCCCCCAATTCTAAATCCACTGAAACTCGATTTTCGATAGCTGTCGCTCTCTATATGGCCATAAGGATTGCACTCGGGTTGTTCCGTTATACGAAGGTAGACTTCACTCGCTATTTCGACTTCTGCTATAACGATACCAGTGGACATTTCGTGTGTATTTCCAGACTGCACAAATGTGTTACCGTAGATGTTCCCATTTATAATAATGTCGGTACATGCTTGTGTGTTTATGAAGTACGACAAAGTCCACGTGAATAGATAAATACCAGATGAAGGAGCGGTGAAAACTCCGGTATTACTGCTATATCCATTTCCAGCATTAAGTTTGACGGTGTCAAATACGAGGGTATGGTGTCGGCTCAAACCTAACTCAGCTTTTGACATGTACGTATAGAAGGCTACAGTTGTAACAGATCCTAGTTGCAAGAGTCGTATCTGATCTACAATAAAGAGAGAGAGATGATCGTATTAAAGGAATATGGGAGATTTTTGTTAATGAATTGTTAATCAAAAATGTCTTTCGTTATATATAATCACACTGATTTTAGATTTACACAACATTGACAACTTTTATATTTTTCTCAATGATTTTTATCGAGTATAATTTATATGGAAATTGTGCTACGGTCAAAGATGTTATAGAGTAAGAAACCACAGAAATCCTCTTTAACCATATTTGTTCATCTTGATCGACAAAGGAAGCAGCATCACCTGAAATCGGGAAGAACAAATTGAAGAAATTTCTCACGTAAAGTAACCTCAGTACACACTTTGTAATCGTAGAAAGCCAGCGTTAGTTTGCATGATAGAGTAGACTTTTACAGGAACCGACCACCTAATCCACCCTGTGACCTGTCAAAAGTATCATTTGTACTATCAAGCAATTAAAAGTAACGTAGAATAATCATTCTTACACATCTATACAGATGCATGCTTAAAATATTATCGATGTTAATCGAACCTGAAGTGGTACTTCGCACGTCCAAATAATGAGTATCATCACGCTTTTCTCCATGCTGATCAAATTCCTCGTAATTGCTTTCTTTGGAATGGTTTGTAAACGCACCGATCGTAGTTTCTAATTTTTGCCCTTTCGACCACGAAGTTATGTAGGAGCTGCATTCATGGACATCATGTCTTAATGTTACCAACTCTTTTTGCTGATTGGCAATCGTCTCGCTTTGTTCTTTAACCAGATTCTCTAAGTTTTCAAGTCTCAATATATACTTGGCAAGTTTCTCATTCAGGTTTACTTTCAACTTTGTTATCCTATCGTCTTCATCACTTGGGTACTTGCTTGGTTTCAAAGAAAATCCAATGTCAAAAGTATATAACAGAAAAGCGAACTTCAATGCACAAGTCATACTTGTGTTGGAACAGATAATAGACATCCATATTTAGGTTACTTCTCGATAAGATTATTTCGTCCCATTTCAGCAGATATAGTGAGATAATGGTGTACATTTTACAGAAAAAGCACTATTTCATAAAAATTATCATTCGAAATAAGTATTAATAAGTTTAACCACTTTACACATAAATATTTTAATTTAAAGAATACATACAAACAAGAAACAAAATTAGCATATTTATCAAATAATACGGCATTTATGTTGACCTTTTCGTTGTCATATCGACAATTAAAAATCAAACATTTTATAAAAAAAACTACTTCGATTTCATGAGAACAACGAAGTTTAAAAACAGAACGTTAAATTACCTTGAACCGTGTGAACATTTCACAGTTTTTCAAGGTTTAGTCCTAGCCTGTCCTTTTTTATTACAGTGAAAGGTCGCCGTTTCGCAATATATGCATGCACCAGATTTGCAGCCGCTGTACAAATATTTTACCATTTATTTCGATATAGTGATACTTGTTTTTACACTGTGATTATATTGTACACATTTGGTCAAGCTGTGTAGATTTAACAAAAAAATAATAAACTGTGCAACTGAGCGCAGAAAGCACTGATTAATTTAGTTGTGCTCCATTCGAAATTCCAAAAAGAATCTACTTTGAAATTTGACCTATAAGCAATAATTAGCATTTTTCTTGAATTGGAGTTTTCGTCTTTTTCAAAATGTTTAAGCTATATCAAAACGGTCATTGGTAAGTGACAAAGCCGGAATTCTGTTGGTAAAAGGAAAGTACCCATCTTGTAGTCAGGTACTCCTCTTCTAATTCTAGTTCGGTTCCTCGTTCCACAGTGAGAGGAACGGAACGAGGAACCGAACTAGAATTAGAAGAGGAGTCAGCTAGTGCTGGTTTTTGCGTTTGATTTCCTCTTAGACAAACTTTCCTTCCACATCCAACGATGAACTTCTTTAGCAACCCTCAGGATTCTTATCGTGAGAAGAGGTCTTCTAATTATAGTGTTTTGATGTGTTTCCACCTTAGTAAGTAATCAACTTCCTTTGAAGATGTTTTCTTGTTTACTTCTTTTTCGGATTTTCCATGTTGTACATTTCTTTCTGATGACACAAGACAAAAAGATGAGCCCATTCAGTGACAAGCGAAGACTTTTTAAAGTACTACGGATGGGACTTTTTCAGGAAATTTCTCCTTCGTCTTTTCGTTTTCTTTGGAACAGTTCTCGACAGGAGATTCTTTTAAGAATCAATTGTTGCAGGACAAGGTTGGTATTTTTGGTTCAGAAAGGTGTTGGAGCAGGTTGTTCCACCAGTCATACAAGGTTTTTAAGTTTTCCCTTTGTTTTGTTTGATTCTCAAAAAGAACGGGAAGCTGAGACCTGACCTAGACCTTATGGTCTGTTATCAGTTTTGGGTTTTACCCATTTCAAGATGGATCAACAGGTCTATCATGTCCACTGTTTTCCCTTGGATTGTGGATTACATCTCTGAACGATAACATCAAGTATTTTCACGTCCATGTACCGTACAGATTTCGTCTGTAAATTAGGTTGGTTTGGGCAGTGCAAGGTTTTAAAGCAATGCCTTTTCAGCGCTCTACTTACCATTTAGTCTTTACCAGACTGTTTCTGAATGTCGTGGATCATTTGCACACCCAGTCATTTTTATTCTTTTTAAGAGATGGCAGTTCGACTGGCTTGGGGTCACTTTGGAAGCTATTCGGGTTCACTCAGTTTTATGGAAAGGATTATGCTGAACAATCTCCTATATTCTACTTTTCCTTTGCGGAGATATATATTCTTCCGGTTTGAAAGGGTCTTAAGACATTTCTTAACGTGGAGAATTTCAGAGAGACAAAATGTATCTGATCGAGTAGCTTTTTATTAGATCATTTTACCAATCATCAAAATAATCAGATTAATCAAATTTTAATTCGTGTTTAAAATATTTCTATAGTTTAAATGTTGTTGCCATTACATGAAGCATATTTATTCGCTACATAGTGACTTTAATTAATTGTTTTAGTCTTCTGTATAAATGTATATTATAAAAATGTTACATGCGGAGTAAATATTGTTATCTTTACAGAATGGACCGACATTACCTGATCTAAAGAATTTTGAATACTATCTATTTTTCCTATTATCCCACATATAATATTAAGTTTACTTGCGTTTTTTATTGTGACCAGCTTGGTTAAAACATTAGATTAGTATAGCGTTTGTTGCTGGTATAGGACAGGAGCTCGTAACTTATAATGGTGGCTATGTCGTAACAGCACAATGTGTACCATAACTCATGAGGCAAATAAACTATTCCTGGAAACGAAAATCTTTTGTGATAAGCTTAGAAAGCAATTGAAATTCGTTTCCGTTCTACACAGTATCAGGTAACACATTTCATATTATAGCACATATTAGTGGATTGTTAATATATTAATGCTTATTTTATCACATAATTGTCAAAGTCTATTTAATATCATGAACGAGTTAAAAGAAACTTATAGATTACGATGAAGCAAACAGATTCAGATCCGAATTATCACCGTTCCACTTCTAGACTGTCGTTTATATCTTTCGTCACCACAACAAATCCCAGTAATGTTTCGTAACGGCCCTGGTGTGGCCTTTGGTGAAATACTCATTTAAACATGAATAACAGTTTTTGCTTCTAAACTATATCAGTTTCTTAACTTCTTGAAAATAAGACAGGCAGACGGACAAAATACTACATTATTACAATACAACGAAAGATAACTCTAACGCACTGACCATACTCACCTACCCTCGAAAACAAATACCATTTGTTTAAAATGGTAAGTATAGTGAAATGAGAGTTACAAATCAATCTATATAGAAAGCATCGATTGATTGCTTGATTTGATGTTTGCTTTACGTCCAGCGAGCAGTATTTCAGCTATATTCAGGACGGAAACAAGTTAACAAACAATACATCAATTGAAAAAGGGGTAGGACAAAGGGAACAAAATTTTGACTCCCACTGGAAAAGTATGGAGTATTGGGTAGGGTCGGAGAATTTAGCCTTTTGTAGCGGCTACAATGAGCTTACTCTTTTCCGAAATCTACAAAAAGGATCTTTATGTTGCAAGGAGCACTCCCCAAACACGTCAATCACTATGGTCCGCGGCCAGGCTTTCCGCATTATTACCCGACAATCCCCCCAACGAGAGGGTCTCCCCTATCCGTCACCCGGGGACACGCTGGGCTGCTCTGTGGGTCGAGCACTGGGAACCGTCCCAGTATGGTCCCAGTAGAAAGCATCGACAGTTAGCATCTACTACACAAAGTTTAAAGCAATACTAGCGAAGGCATTTGCTCTTACTGTTTAACTAGACAAGAGTACTTCAGTAAATGTCTCATATATGGCAGTTTTAGTTTGGCACATTTGACGTAATCAAGTATACACTATATCATCAATTCCCGGAACACATTCAAACAAATCACCAAAATCACACACGCATGAACAGCTGTAAATATTTTAAATCATTTAGAGAACAATATAAACGCACAACTAAAACTATTCAAATCAATTTAAAAATACATGTAGCACATGATCCACAATGGAATACGG
The DNA here is from genome assembly GCA_944474755.1 of Limnoperna fortunei. Classification (NCBI taxonomy): domain Eukaryota; kingdom Metazoa; phylum Mollusca; class Bivalvia; order Mytilida; family Modiolidae; genus Limnoperna; species Limnoperna fortunei. The sequence continues at coordinate 49,563,127 of OX104118.1, read as the reverse complement.
GCAATAGTCTGGGACCCCTATAACACAGGGGACATAAACAAACTAGAGCGTGTACAGCGCCAGGCAGTCAGGTTCATCACAGGCGACTACAAATCTTGAGATGAAGGATGCGTCACACGGATGCTAACACAACTACAATTAGAAGAACTCAAAGACAGACGAACCAGCCAGCGGTTACTTTTCTTGTACAAGGTGGTTGAGGGGTTGGTTCCTGCCATAGAAGCTGAGGAATTCCTTAAACCATCACTACAAAAGCGTCTCATCAAACCTAAAACTTTCAGTGACTACCAAACAAACAATATTGTTGACAAACAAGCCAGAAACAACTCAAAGTGTTTTGTAGTGCCGCCGAGCAAAACACAACAGTATTCGAATTCATTCTTTGTTAAAACTATTATAGAGTGGAACCAGTTGAACGACACAACCGTCAACTCAACAAGCGTAGAGAGCTTCATATCTGCTCTCGCCGGTGACTGTTAACCCGGCGCGCTCTCTCTCTCCCCGTCGAGTAAAAACCAGAAGTGGTGTCTTCGACGTACCAGCACAGATACAGATATTTATAAACAAGGAAATACACAATTAATGTCCAGATATGTAACTAAAGTAAGCCAAAAACACATACATATTAAGCATAATGACTGTTAAGAAATATTAATTCAAGATATTTGCAAATAAGACATATACAGCGCAGCTCTACAGCGCTTTGTTATGGTACAACCAACAAATACATTAATGGCTATCAAACATATAAATTTAGACCAACTGTTATCAATGCATTATACACGTTCAATACAGTGAGCAATACCATCAATGTTTTAGCCTGCTAGGTAGAAATGCCAACTATTGTGTATGTCACAAGGAAAATAACAAAGACACCTACAGAACAACAAAAGCCAAAAGTCAAAGGATGATTACAAATCCGGATTTAATCAAGCATAACAAAAAAACAAAATAACAGAAATTGAGTGACACGAACCCGATAAAACAATTGGAGTTTGCTGGTACACTAAAACAATCCTGTAATCATGGTAGTGTTAAATTTTGTGAAGTTTTGGTATCCAATACACGGAGGGGAGATCATGATTTTGATATAGAGACCGAAGGATGCTAAAACTGATTCAAGACTTTCAAGAATCTCCTCTTTTGAAAGCGTTGTGGATGTGCAAGTAGGATTGCCAATTGAAATCTCCAGGTCTAATTCTATTCTTTGCCAACATTACAATCATTTCCAGCAATATTATCATAAATATTCGACATTTTTTTCAACAATTCGAGGATAAATTCTACCATTTCCCATATTGTTTAAACGAAATCGATAATTCAGATAATATGGCTGCAATGCAATCATTTCTGCTTTCCATTTTGTATGGATTTAGTAAAAACGTGTTTACGTCTTCAAAATAGAGAGATTCGTGATGTTTGCTGTTTTTGGCTTCTTGGTTTTCTAATATTTATTTTTATGTATTTTTCAATGTTTAGCCTTTAATAGAGAATGCCTATTTAATCCGTCATCTCTGATCCTTTAAATACTTACAAGGTGAATTAAACAATATAATACAAATTATAGTGTATGTCAACTTATTCCTGTTCCTCTAAACATTTAACATCGACCAAGAAATAATTTATTTAATAAAATAACAAATAAATAACTGAGATTTGCAAGTAAAGTGTTGAATAAAAACGTTTAGCTCGCAAACCGGAGACCGAAAAGATAATATTTATATTATTAGTAAAAATCCAAATGAATACAAATTGACCTTTGTAACTTTGTGGTTATTTTAAATATGTTACAGTAAAATTGTCTGATATATTAAAAATAATTGCTCTACATTACTTGGATTTTAAACGGAATTTAATGACTGGCATTAGAGCGTGTATCCGCTTTATAGTAAGCAGCATCTTTATTTAAAAAAATCATTATTTACTTGTTTCTTAATCTTGTGTTTTGTATTTTTTCTTTGAATGTCATAAATCAAACTATAGTATGGTTACTATGGTTACATTGTTTTAGTAGGCGAGTGGTTTAGGTTGTTGGTTATTGACTTCTAATCACTGGCTTGTCTACAAAAGGTATAAGGTTTGAGTCTGACAGTCAAGACGAGCTCTAACATAACTCACAAGGATTGCTAATTTTTCTAAGGATGTTCGTCAGTTTTTTTAGCAATAACTCCATATCCCTCTCTGTACTGGACGTTTGATAATTAAGAACAATGGTTGACAGTGGCGGAAGGACAAAAACTATACTATTGTAATATTACAGATTAGTTAAGTATACACACGAATGCCCAACTCAATGTAGAATTAGTCGGTTTATATCCTTGTAACGAAAGTTTTTTCTGAGTGCTCTTGTTTCGTATGCCAAAGTTGTGACAAGCTAACTAAATCAATGTCAATCTAGAGGAAATAGTCGTTAAATTATAATTAAAAACAATCTAAAGGAAAAATTCATTCAAAGATAACAAAAAGTCCATATAATCCACAGAAGATATACTCGATGAAAACTCTATGAGGAAATCTGCTGCATACATCCAAAGTCGGACAATGGTTTAGTCTCCAGACAGATTCATATGATTAAATTATTATGTCAGTACCTCCAATGTTGTATTTCTTAAGAAGCTATATTTTAAGCTCTTGCTGCTACAGAATCTGTGATCATGTCGCCGCCACAACTAGTTATTGTCTATGAACTTGAAAGGTTCGCCCCACGGAGCTTCTTAGCGCGTTGCCAGTTTAGTTTGCTGTGCCATCCTTCTAAGTGGTTATTGGTCCTAGGTCCTGCGTATTCGACGTGGTTCTTCGTATATTGCTGGTATTTGGGTAGCCTCATTAAGGCATCGGAAAACTAAATGCTTAGCTGACTCGAGTATTCGACAAATGGGTAGTGAACACTTCGCATAACTTACACTAAACACTTCATTTCTCAGCATAGCAAGCGTACTTTGTATTAATTGTATAATAATTTGACAACTGCTTGCATAGTCTATAATTGCACTTTAATTATTTAATAATTAATTTTATTTATTAAATTTACAATTATTTCATTATTAGAATTTTTTATATGAGCACAGAATAAAAAAATTTTGCGAGAATTTTTTGATTGGGTGGAAAGTATTTTCTATCAGAGGATGGAAAACAAATTTGATCGTCATGGCGACGCGCGCAATTTGACGTCATACATGTTGTGTTCTTGTTCTGCCCACTTTTTGAAAATACAGGTAAAAAAGTAAGTGGGCAGAAAAGGAATTGTATTAATTAGATCTAATTAGAGAACAAAGGATTAAAAATTACAGTCTTTTTCAAAATATAAATAAATGTCAAACATATATATGTGTCATTATTATTTTATTATATATTTTTTTATTTATTTACTAATTACTGATTTATTTACTAATTATGCTAATTATGAAACAGACTATGGACACTAAAACAACAATCACACCAATTAAGTTTACACAAGACTAGTGGGCAGAACAAGAATATAAAATTTAAAAAGTGGACAGAAGTGGAAAAAACCGTTGTATATTACTCCACGGGAAACTAACAGTTTTTGTGTTGATCTCTTTTTTCAAAAATGTCCAGTTACAAAAATAAAATTGTTGAGTTTATTCTATTGTTTGAATTTATTTATAAGTATTAACTACAAAAAATATTTTCTCCATCGAGGGATAACAAAATTTCCGTTGTGCACATTTAATATAATCCGATACGCGGATTATACAATGTGCAAAACGGAAATTTTGTTATCCCTCGACGGAGAAAATATTTTTTGTAGTTAATCCTTAAAAAAAAAATTATTTCTTTTTTTTATTATAACTTTGCCATAGATTTCAGATAGATTTTCCAGGATTTACTGTAAAATGCTTAAAACAACATATTTGATTGTTGTAAAAACAACAAGCACTCCTATTGTTCATTTTATGTTGGAGAAACGTGAATAAAATTTTTCAAATGTTGGAGAAACGTGAATAAACCGGTCTCACATGTCACTACCAGTTATCGTTCTTTTTTAACCAGTAATCGTTTATGTCACCACCTAGTTTTGGACAAACATATATTAACTAGGTTTATTTTCCATTAATCAGTCAATAAATTATAGCAGCAACTATCTTAGAGGCTATAAAATGAATTATTATACATTAATTTTCATATGCTTCGGCGCTTTTCGTACATAAAACAATCTTAAGTTACCAGTGATACTATCATTTATTTACCACCATCTTGTATCTATTTCTGTTGACTGGACAGAAACAGTATTTGATATATATTAAACTAGTATTAACTGGTACCCAGAATAAGTGACCTTTTAACAGCCATTCCTTTTATGTAAGCTACAATTGCTACATCCTGTCCATGTGAAAATACTATTATGTGAACAGCCCTTGTTTAATTTAGTTTTCCATTATGTCAAAGTCTTTTGAATTATAATGTTAAGCTCAAAATCATTAAATTTCACCTACCCCGGTATATGATTCCAAGTGTGATATCACAACACGTAGTATATCGTCAGACAAGTTACACTGACACAGATTTTGTAACATCTTGAGAACCAACTATTTGGCTCAAATTCTGACTAGCAACAAACTCTGCGTACAGAAATGGTTTCTAAAGAATTTAAAAAAGAATAAACTGAAAATATTATTTTATAGCTATTTTGCAGTATTTTCCTTTGATCTTTATGTGCGGTATTTTTCCATCTCACTCTACTAACGTCAGATGGGACCATCTCACCTCGCTGTCAAGACGTGGTTAGTAAACACTGTGACGTCACAATGTAACAAAACAGCGATAAACAGATTATATACGTTTTTTGAAAAACGTTGCATTTCCTCGCCATCTCATCTCGGGGCTGTCGCCCTTCGATGAGATACCGACGAGAAAATGCATCTCGTTTCCCAAAAAAACGTTTATAATCTATAAATTCTACAGAAACATAATTAATACAATTATGATATATTGATACAATTACGATATCTGATCCCATTAACATGAGAGAATATTACCTATATAAATTGCACTTTGATTGTATGACGCAGCAAGTACAGATGTGTGCGCTATATAACTATATAAATAAACATAATCCTCAATTAAACTTCACAGTTCAATCAATTACTAAGAGACAGAAAAGATCATCACAAATATTTAACGCCACTTTCAGCAATGTTTATATCTATATCGTGACGTTTAGTTTCTATTGGGGGTAGAAACCAGAGTACCTGGAGAACATCCCAAACTTCGGTAGGAAAACTGCATAAAAATCATTGTCAATTAAGGTTGGAGTCAACGAAAACAAATAACAGAAAGATAAATAAGTCGTAACAAACAGGCGTGGCCGTAAATTTCTTAGAGGCATGCAGGTAGTTGCCTCCTATTGCGTACTTCAGAAATAGGTTACTGTCTCAATCCTTGATGTTACAGACACATAAAACGTACATGTTTGTAATGTTGTACCGGATAAGGGGTTCTTAGCTCTCTGCCTTTTAAAAATATTTATTGTAATAAAAATGTTTTACATATGCATTATATATTTATGAACTTCTCTTTTGTGGTTTCCTTTGACATTTCTGGGACCATACTAAGAGGGTTTCCAGTGCTCGACCCACAGAGCAGCACAGCGCGTCCCCGGATGGCGGATAGGGGAGACCCTCTCGTTGGGGGGTTGTCAGGTCATAATAGGGGAAAGCCTGACCGCGGACCGTAGTGGGTAACGTGTTTGGAGAGTGCCACGCTCCTTGCACGATAAAGACCCCTTTTGTAGATTTCGAAAAAGAGTAGGCTCATTGTAGCCGCTACAAAAGGCTAAATTTTCCGCCCCTACCCAAAACTCCATACTTTTCCAGTGGCAGCCAAAATTGTATTTCCTGTGACCAATCCCACCCCCATTTTCCATTGATTTATTGTTTGTTAACTTGTTCCCGTCCTGAATATAGCTGAAATACTGCTCGCTGGACGTACAGCAGACATCCAATCAATCAATCCTTTGACATTTGATTACGACAGCTGTAAATGAAAGCCAAAATATACGGAATGTTTTGCAAATTTTTAAAATGCTGAACATATAAAAGTTTTATTTTTGAAATCATGTCGATCGTATCATTTTGCCAACGGTCTACAAAACTCGGAAGACCGCATGCATTGTACTAACATTGGGCTTACTTACGAAACAACATCTCACAGTGAACGGTGCTAAACAGCGTAAACATAGTTAAAGAGTATGAAATACGTACTGATTAAATTGTAAATAAACTTATAGAACATTTAAGAAATTTAAACTAATTATATGCGGTGAAACGTCGGATTTCGTTTCGCTATTCCCAGACTAAAAATAGAGCGACCGTTTAGGAAGGAGTACTATAGGTATTCAATTTCTAAATTGCATATCTATACAACTACTCTTTAGTCTTTTCCTGTCGAAAGTTAGAGAAGTTTCATTTGGTACTCGTCCCAATAAAAAGAGACGCAAAATTGCTGAAAGTGGCGTCAGCACCATTTAGGAATATCGTTTGCCATTTGTTAAAACTGCAAAACTGATTTTGCTTGCGTGATGTTAAAAAGATTTGCTGGTGAATAAAACCAAATAGGAAACGATTCTTAATAGTAGCAAAACTGTGAGCAATGCTCATTAATTAATACCCCCGCTTCCCTATATATGTTACTGAAAGGAAAAGTCCATGTTTTTCTATCAGAATCCCCAAATATCATCCGATCAAAATCACAAATGCATTATGTGACAAAGCTTCTGTTAAAGTTTCATGAAAGTCCATTTAGTGGTTATTTGGATTTGCGGACAAGTTTTGATATAGAAAACCCAAAATATCATTCCGATCAAAATGTTACATAATATGGTCTCAATGCCAATATATATATATATGTGACATTGACACCATTAACAGACGTCTACAAGAAATAGAGGCTATAGAGGAAAATAAACAGAAACAAATTCAGTCAAAAAAATTCAAAAGAGACGGCGTACCAGAAGCAATTTCGAGAGTAAATTACCAAACACCGAGAATAACAAAACAATCAAATAAAAAAAGAAGACGTAGATTTATTCGAAAGCGAAACGAAAAAGACAACATAGTCGTCAATGTATCATCTTATCCTCTTACTACACACGAGGAACAAGTTCTCAGCAAGGGTCTCAACTTCTGTCCTGTCCCTTCAAACATCAACCAGCTTCAACTTGAGACAGACCTAAACAACTTTGCCCGGAGACTACGAATAAAGGATTTTTTTCATCGTCGAGAAAAGAAACAACTTCAGGAAGCCGAAATTACCAATTACGAAGATGACTACAACGTTGACACGCCCATACAAAAATTTAAGAAAAAAAGCAACTGGAATCCACCTAAAAGCAAAAATGACAATCTGGAGGCTTTTATTAACATAGTTAATACAGATGTGAAATCGTGCGTAACTAACAAACGGAAACGCAACATCTCTAAAAATGAAAGTGTGGCTATGAAGAATCTAAAGTATAGACCAGAAATAACCATAAAACCAGCCGACAAGGGGAGTGCTGTGGTTGTCATGAACACGGAGGATTACATTAAAGAGGGTGTCAAACAACTGTCAAATACCTCATTTTACAAAAAACTTCCATCTGACCCTAAACCTGCTATAACAAAGGAAATACAGTCCAACTTATCCAAAATGAATAAAGGAGGTCACATCGATAATGACACATTTGAATATTTAATGCCTGAAAACTGCTCTGCGGGTAGATTCTATCTTCTACCCAAACTACACAAAGAAGGCGTTCCTGGAAGACCCATTGTATCTGCTAATGGACACCCCACGGAAAAGATTTCGGAATTTGTCGATCACCATCTAAGACCGTTTGTAAAAGCCCTTCCGTCCCATATCCAAGATACAACAGATTATCTGAAAAAAAATGCAGTCCCTAAATCCTCTACCTCAAAACACATTGCTTGCTACTATGGACGTGTCATCTTTGTATACAAACATACCACAAAATGAAGGAATTGCTTGCTGTGAAGCTGTATGGAACACCAGACAAGAAAAATATCCCCCAACAGAATGTCTTGTTAAATTGCTCACTCTCGTCCTTGAGAACAACAATTTTGTTTTTAATGACGAACACTACATCCAAGTGAGTGGTACTAGCATGGGAACCAAAATGGCACCCTCTTATGCCAATATATTTATGGGAAATCTTGAAAAACAGCTTCTGTCTGGTGCACCATATAAACCATTGTCATGGTTCCGTTTCATTGATGACATTGACATTAAATGGAATGAAAGTCAAGAACATTTAATAGATTTTTTTTAACTATTGCAACAATTTTCATCCCACCATCAAATTTACTTTCGAATTCTCTGGTCACAAAATATCCTTTCTCGACACTACTACCTCCATCCAAAACGGAATGATGACAACAGATCTTCACACGAAAGCAACAGACAAACATCAATTTTTATCCCCCAAAAGTTGCCACCCAAGGCATTGCTCGCGCAGTATTCCTTACAGTCAAGCCATACGTATCAAAAGAATTTGCTCAACAGAAAACACCCCAAACCATCGTTTAAATGAGCTCCGTAAACATTTACTCAAAAGAGGCTATAAAAACAAAAACATCGCCGAGGCATTTGGAAAAGCTCACAATGTTTCCAGAGATTCGTTGCTGAATTACAAAGATAAAAATATAACAAACAGCAGAATACCATTAGTCGTCACATACCACCCTGTTTCCTAAAAAACATTTCAAATGTTTTAAGGAAACATTGGAACCTTATCGAAAATGATCCGAATTTAAAAAAGCTTTTCCCTGAACCACCTATAATGGCATACCGTCGACCAAACAGTCTAAAAGATATTATTGTAAATGCTAGAGTCAAAATGAACTCTCCTTCAAAACCTGGTGGATACAATCCATGCAATCGCAGTAATTGCAAATGCTGTAAAGCAGCAAACGTCGCTAGCACCTTTCGAAGCACAACAACCAACGAAAGCTTTACAATATACTCAAATTGTTCCTGTAAATCCAGCAATTGTATTTACATACTGACCTGTGGGATTTGTAACATCCAGTATGTTGGAGAAACAGAGACAGCTTTCAATATGCGACTTAACAACCATCGCTCCTTTTTCACGAAAAACAGAAATTGTCCACTAACTCGCCACCTTAAAACTACAGGCCACTCTTTTGATACTGTAAAATTCCAAATTATTGATCAAAACCCAAAGTGGAATACATCAACCAGAAGACTTCGAGAAACATTTTGGATACATCAATTAAAAACGCTAGAACCTGATGGATTGAACGAACGTAATCCACAGGTAGAATACTAAAAATGTTTATGACCCAACAGTAATATGAAAAACAAAAATATTTTAGATATCAGCATCAGTATAGATTTTTTGCATAAAGTGAACAACAAAAACATTTTCTATTGTTTGAATTTTTGATTCAGTCAACGCCTGATGAAGCTCTTTGGTAGAGCAAAATATTGCGTTCCATATATATTATTTGTACATAGTAGTGTTGTTATAATTATTTTTATTAGACAACTATATATATATATATATATATATGTGTGTGTGTGTGTGTGTGTGTGTATGTGTGTGTGTATGTGTGACAAAGATTCTGTGAGTTTCATCAAAGTCTATTAGATATTTTCTAGGCCTTTTAGAATATTTACATTCTGTTTTAGTAATCTACCTTGCACGTGTCATTTTGTTTTTAGACAGTAGGAGTAGCGGGTAAGAGATATTGTAACGGACAGACGGAAGGACGGACGGACACCACTACATACCTCTGCCCCACTTTTCAATTTGTGGGTATATATAAAGTAAAAGTATTCCTAACAAATTTGGTGGGGCTAAGGTGAAGAAGCAATAAACAAGAAACAATTCTTAAATATCTGCATTCCCTGCTATGTAAGTCTGTTATTGCTGAAGTAACTGTACAAAAAACTTATCATTCGGTATTATATGTAGACAGTGTGACAGGCAACACAATCACACAATTTTCAGTCACACATATAACAGGGTTTCTGCACTCAATTTGCAGAGTAGATTAAAAGAAAAGTGTTGCTATAATTGAAAATTAATTCAAATTTTAAATGATTTTTTTTTAATTTTTGTACTTTTAGTTAATAACTTATATTTTTTCATTTCAATCAGAATTTCAATTATTTGTGACAGCAAACAGATAATAAACGAATAAATAAAATAAACAGTTGACAAGCCTATGACACAACCATCCTCAGTTAAAATAATCGTTTTATGAACGATACAAGTAATAACCGACTTTTTACAACAACCCCGCCCATTTTATTAACTGCACAACCATCATTGAGCATTATTTCATTTCAAAATAAATCAAAGTAACTAGTTTGCGGTATTTTACTCGTCCGGTTATGCAAATATACGTCTGATGTTAATTTCCAATGAAATTTCGAGTTGGATGACCTAAAATTGAAGTGGTGCAAGGAAGCGTGACATAAATTTATACCTGTTGCGAAAAGGACACGTTTCATTGTTTTTTTTTTACATAGAAAGATTTGTGCAGGTTTATTTAACTTCTTGTAGTTTTCTCTAGTCGATATTTGCTTAACTTGTGTCAATATATTCTCAGGGATCGATAGATTTAAAAAAATTTTGGACAAAATGGCTTTGAAACGTTTGATGTTTCCGCTTTATCTTATAATATTCCAAGTAATTTTTGTGATTATCTTCGGATTATTGGCGGACTATGAAGAAAGTGCACATGCAAAATCTACCTCGACAGACACACCGGTTTCCGCGCAGTATCCGAGTAAGTACAGAATTATTTTTTTAAAGTTTTATATCATTAAAATTGTTTTCGTTGTTGTTTTGCGCTTTAATCATATCATTATACCTTGTCATAAACACCTAAAGTATATTCAGTGTGCACTGTATTTTAAGAGAGTTGATCAGAGTTTGTTTGAGCTATTTTTTTAGCTGTTTTATAGCGTCCAGATTTTATTCGGGAGGCGGGAGTGGAAGGGTGTTCACGTATTCATGTTACTAAACCATAATGTCGCAAAAAAGTTCGTGCCGGAGCATCGGCAGAAACACTGGGTCAGCTAATGTTGAAGTCGAGTACACCCTATATTTTTGCATGCGTCCGACTCATAAAACGTCACATTTATCGTATCTCATTTAAGGAAATTTGTTTTAGTTCCATCTTTAGGGAGAGAAAAAAATAATTAAAAAAATGTTAGTATTTTTATATTTGTTGTACATAAAGATATAAAATGACAGAAGTTAGTTTTCATTTGGGTCAGTTCTTCGTGTGAACGGTAACTGTTTCAATCACAGTAGTATTTACTTGTTGATTTATCACACATTTTTAGGTCGACCATTTAAATGTCAGAGGTAACCACATTTCCTCTATAATTTAAAATATTTAAGTAATTGGATAGAGATTAAATTCGTAACACATGTAGAAACTACTTGATTGCTTCCTGTCCTATTAAATGCATAAATGGTGTAGCGAAATCATAATTTTGTAAATATGGAAAAAAATATTTTTTACTATATATTATATATTATATTTACACAATTTATAAAGCGCATTATATAAAATTAATCACTCTAAGCGTTTAACAGTACATAAAATACAAATAGTACAAACAACATAAAAAAAGAAAAATATTATAATAATGAAAGATTCAATAAGGAAAAAAACATGACCACTAAAACATAAAAATTTAAGTACATGTACTAAAATGGGAGTATGAAAAAAGCAATTGAGCTACGTGAAAAACAAGCAACTGAGACTTGAAAAAAGATAAAATAAAAATAGTCAGTCTTAAAATGCAAGCTGGACAAATAAAACAATAAAAACGACTAAATCAGATCAACGTATGCCAGTCTAAACAGGTGTGTTTTAGCAGTTTTTTTTTAAAGATTTCATTGGAATTGCACTCCCTCATCTTGGACGGGAGACTGTTTCAGAGTGTGGATGCTGCCCTGTCAAAACGTCGCTCCCCAAAAGTTTTTGTTCGTACATTTGGCTTTACAAGTAACTTCGAGTTGCTGGATCGGAGTGTCCTTCCTGGATTGTAGCGATTTAAAATTTCAACCAAATAAGATGGAGCACAGCCATTTAAAACTGTAAAAACGTACAACATAAGTTTGTATTGAATTCTGAATTCAATGGGTAACCAGTGAAGCTCTTTTAATACAGGAGTGATGTGATCATGCTTTCTAGTGCATGTGATAAGCCTTGCCGCTGTGTTCTGAACACGTTGAAGTTTTGCGAGCAATGTCTTATTTATACCAAACAGGAGTGCGTTTCCGTCGTCCAGTCTTGATGTTACAAGGCCACATACTAAGGTTTTACCGGCATTGTCAGTCAGATAAGGTCTAATACGCCCAATGGCACGAATCTGAGCAAAGCATGACTTCGCCAAAGCACTAATATGTTTGTCCATGTTTAATGATTGGTCCAGATGTACACCAAGATTTTTAACACAGGTACTATCACTAACAGTACATCCATCAAGATTCAAAGTACAGTCCCGAAATAGATGTTGTTTATTTCTGGGTGCAAACACTATCATTCCGTTTTGTCCTGATTTAGTTTGAGCATATTCATTTTCATCCAAGAGCTTATTTCCGATCGACAAGGTTCCAAACGTTGAGCTACACTACTCCAGTCAGTGGATGGTTTGATGACAAAGTACAATTGCGAATCATCAGCATAGCAATGATAACACAAGTTATGGCGAGAACAGATAGCACCTATCTAACAAATGAAACGAGACATTTCTTTTGATAAATCTAATTTATATTGCATCGGATATGATTTTAATGCAGATAAATGTCGATGTTTACCAAACGCATTGAACGCAACAAATTTCACTGTGATGAAAAAAACTTCCATTTCTTCACCCAAGTAGTGTAGTGGCGGATCCATGGGGGCCCGGCACCCTTACGAAGCAGCAGTTAGAAAGTTCGTCTATGAGTCCCTGTGATCCAAATACATGTCTAGAGCGCCCCCTCGAAATGAGAAGTCCAGATTAGCCACTGGAGTACATATGTTGCTAGTTTTTTTAAGAAAACAAGAGATCTAAGAATGGTGTTTAACGCCACTTACAGCAATTTTTCAGCTAAGGCGCGAGTCGAACACATCCTGACCGCAAGAAGGCTAGAACCCGCAACCTCAGAGTAGACATGCAACGTAAGAATAATGGTGTGTTGTACGTAATATTTTTGTCATCTGACAAGAATTAAATTCTCGATATATTTTAACCTAAATTTTGATCGGGATTTTGTCAACTTTCATAGGTTGATGCATTTTGTATACAATGGACCATAGTGAGAATAGCTTGTTTCAATTTTAAAAGAAGAAAAATAGCTTGAAATCTTACTAAGAACGATTTTTAATTAGCACATACTCTTCATGCAGTCGTTATATTTCTGACTGTGTATAAAACTAGTATTGTTACATCAATGTAGCGTGTAATCTAATTGAATATCAAGATGCTGAATTCATAATTTTGAATCATGTGACGCACGAGTAGATTCAATTCACAAAGAACTTAATTCCGTGGCAACTCTTAAGTTAGATCTGTGCTCTAATTGCTGTTTCATTTCTGTATATTCTCACCTCAAAAAACCCAATTCATCTACCTTTGTAGGTGTTTGCTAACAGAATAACAGAAGATGCGTTTTAAGCGCTTAAAAACAAAAAGAACATAAAAAAAACCAAAACCAAAAAAAAAAAAATAATAAATAAATAAATAAATAAAAACAAAACAAAACAAAACAACAAAACAATAACAATAACAACATTCAAAACAAGATTCCAAACCCAAACTTTCCATACTTTATTAGTATCAGCAAAAAATTGCTGTCCAGTATGTGGTCCATCCCACTTACGCATTTTTGTTTATTGTGAACTTTTTCTTTTCGTAAACATGACTGAAATGCCGCTAACTGGAAATAAAGTAATAAGTCAATCAATCAATCAATAATTCAAATATCTACTATAAGTGAACTTAGAAAATGCATTGGTTCATGTCATTGTTAAATAACCTACTTCCTTAAACCGGACATAGTATTTATACCTAAACAACATTTAATGTCCCGCAGCGTTAATGTGTGTATTCAGAATAAAAAGATTGAATGACGCTACACAGACAATCAAAATAGTTCATGAGATGTTTACACAACGTAGAACACCTTTGGGCAATACAATGAATACAACGTAAAATTGTAACAATAATTCGACTATGACGGCCTTGAACAATAATTGGACTGTGAAGATCTTGATGTCTTCGACAAAATTGCTATAGAACCCTTGTTAAAAGAATAATATTATACAAGTACTGACTGTGATAAAGGTCGGTATTATACAATTAATGACTATGATATAGGTCAATATCAGGATTTATCAGCCAGAGAAAATGTAATATTCACCGAGCCACTAGGCGAGGTGAGTAGACATTTTCAAGTGCTGAGAATTCAATAATTTTATTCTTACATTTTTAACAGTATATTTTATAATTTATAATTACAGGTGATCAAATTAAATGACCATTAAAATTAAAATTTATCGTTATATTTGAGCAGTCATGTCAAATAGGCTTGAACTAGTAGTTACCACACAATTGGACTCTTTGCGATTTATTTTTAGTAAAAAACCAGGTCAATATCGGATTCCGCTTGTCAAATGTTCAAAGGACACGAATTTCCATATTTCAATGTAGTTTAAGTACTGTTGCGATTTATCGTAACCCGAAAGTTATTTTTAGACCAATGAAAAGTTCACAAAATTCTATTCATGTAATAACAGAATTTATCAGCCATGTGAAATGAATATAGATTTCCATTTTAATATGAATATAGACGCAGCCTAAAATGCGAGCATCGCATATTTTTTGGTTATGACATAACTTCAGAGTACCCTAACAGTGCCTTTGCATTTCATTGGTGACGTGGATTCTTTCTCTTGTGTTTTGGTGACGTCACAAAAATGTCTTCAATATTTAAATTCTGCTACCATGTTAATATGGATCACGTGACATTGTTTACACACACGCATGTAACCGTATAGCTGGCACCCGCGATGCTCGCTATTACATAAATAAAATTACCATCTTTCTTGATAAGAAAAATAGAGGGATGCTACCACACAATTGTACTTTAAAGTTTTCTATTTATTTTTTTAGAAAAACAAGGTCGATATTGGATTCCGCTTGACCACTGTGCAGCGGAATCATGCAGCGAACCAAAACATTATATTATTTTGATGCACTTTTAGTACTGTTAAATCGTGACCCGATTTCAGACCAATCAAAAACACACAAATTGTTATTTATGTAATAAAGATGTATAATTTAAATTGCTTCCATGTCTTTACCAAATGTCATGCCTTCCAATTTGTTAACAAATCTAAAAAAAATATATTGCGTATTTACCATTTTCACACTTAGGATGGTTTTTAGTGTTTCAGGATGTCCAAGTCACGATCTCTATTGTATAGTACGGCTTATTGTAATACACTAAAGTGAGTTAAATATATGGTGATTTATTAGTTTTTATTAGTTTTTTTAAAATGTTTAAATGAAGAGTCAAATAATGTATTTTAGAAGAAGGTTAGTTTTAAAAATAGAACTCGTACTTTAATGATTGTACACAGACGTGAAGCTGAAGTATATCTAGAACTGGATTTGTTGGACCTGAAACAGATACCTAATACTAAATCATGTAGATTGGTTCGCGGTAGACGACAGGTCAAGGTTGTAAGTCATATATATGTATTGAGTTCGAGCCATACTCAGACATTGTGTGCTCGATTCCAGAGTTAATTGACAAGGATTGTGAATTTTCCTGTTAAACCTGGTATTCTGGACGGCTTGCTTTGCTACACAGTCAAGCAGGACGCAATGATTTAGCATAATAGCACAATTGCAATAACAAGTTAATGGCTAAAAATGACTTTGCATCAATAATTGTAAATTACCTATATAATTGTGAATGGCTGCTATTTTAAAATGTATCCAAGTCTTTCCCAAATGTTATGCCTTCCTAAAAGATATATTGCGCATTTACGAGATAAACTAACATTTTAACACTATGGATGGTTTTTAGTGTTCCAGGATGTCCACGTCATGATCTTTATTGGGTTTGGGTTCTTGATGACCTTCCTTAAGCGCTACGGATACTCTGCAGTCGGCGTCAACTTACTGATAGCAGCGTTTGTAATACAGTGGGCTTTAATTGTACGTGGATTTTTGCATAGCGATGTTACCAAAGGAAGAAAATTTACAATAGGACTTGGCGAGTAAGTGAAATTTTGTGTTCATGTCAAATTGTATAACATCGATTCAGATTGTGATTGACATGCCCATACATATTGCATACGCAAATACACATTACATACAATATGTGTAGGTACAACTACATGTATCACGTCGAGACAGCTGTGTACATTCGTATCACTACGAGTTGTACCTACCCTGATATGTATGCAACAAGTTAAGCTAAAATTAATAAGTATTAAAAAAAATAACAGAACAAAACTGGATGTCTTAAGTTTAAAATGTAATAATAAACGGAGCATTTTTACATAAAATTTAGTCAATAACGTTATACGTATTGTGACGTCACATTTGCTTTCGGTATCATTGCTGTAGTTACTCTATTTTTGGTTTGTTGTTGCTGGAGTTTGCCTGTTTCTCGGACTTTGATTTGTAGATTGTCTTTTTTTAACAGTTTCATCGGTGTTCGTTATTTTGTTATTACCTTCATTTCTATAGAATCAATGGTTATACCCGTCATTGTGACGTCAAATAGTAGTTCGGACAAAAGTACATCTTGTATTACCTATATAGATGATACAAAGTTTTCCCTAATTTTTTTAGATTTTTACAAAATACATACTTAATTTTAGATAAATATTTAACCGCTACATGAACTGTTGAGCACTGAACTATGTGCACATAGAGGAAACAAAATTTGCCCGACATTAAACAATACAGTATATTTCTTATGATTGATGCAATACATCGTTTAATTCAGACATCTTCCAATTGTATCTCATCTACTCATCTACCGGTAAGTATTTTGAAAAAAGATAAATCGTCCAAATTGCATGATCGTCATTTCCTTCTTTTAAAGCTTGCTGAGTGCAGATTTTGCAGCAGCTACAGTGTTAATATCATTTGGCGCAGTCCTGGGTAAAACAAGTGTTTTACAGCTTCTGATTATGGCGACGATAGAGACGGTATTGGCACAGGTCAATGAGTATATCGGTCTTGATAAACTACATGTAAGTAATGTGTTTTCCTATCAAACGCTAAAAAGTATTGGAAAAAAAACTTATTCAAAATAAACACATGGTTACATGTATAGGTAACTTGGCAAAATTATGAATCCACTTTATGTATAGTCCTCTGACATTTTATGTATGTTATTATATATGTACATAATAGTCGGTCGTAGTCCTTGACATATTTATAATTTCGAGTCAATGTTAGATAAGCCCAGACTAACACGGGAAGAGATCATTTATAATTACATTCCAGAAGTTATAATTTGTACTATAACATAGGACGGCATTTTTTCTTTGATCTTTTGTGTGTTTTGCAAAAACATAAGACGTTTCTTGTTGTCACTTGATAAAAAAACCCTTTCAAATACAATTGAAGTAGGCGTTTGCTTAGCTATGGTACTATCAACCAACTGTTTAGTTATTCCATAGTGTACCCCCACCTCTTGCCGTCGTTAAAAATACCAAATAAACTACATAGATCATCTAGACTGACCGTCTAGCACGTTACAACAATAATTTCACGTTCATTTCAAATTCTATTGATTGATTGCGAGACGGGATAAATAATCAAAAGCTTAACTGCGGAAACCAGTCGTACCTCGAGGATAACAGATAAACAATGCTGTGTCATGATCGGCTGCTAAATCAGGAGATAGCAGCCGTTTAGCCAACACATAAGCAGAGCTAAATTAGGGATAAAAAACCCGCATGATTACGGGGCGGTAGCAATCATAATAGGCCCACCGCTGTTTGTAGCAACTCCAGAGAAGCATAGCGATCACGAATCGGTTACCATGAAAAAAGGAGGGAAATATGCAAGATAATGGGAATCAAACTATTTTAAAAGGAAAGCCTCATTGATTTGTGTATGTTTATCATAAATGTGTATCATAAAGCTTAAACGGAGAAACACACACGGAAAGTCAACATCAACTATATATAGTTATGTGTACACATATAGATACAAGGTGCAAAATGCATTCTTTGGATAATACTCCGGACTTACATTTTACGGTTAAGCAACTCTATTTTGGAAGAATGTTAAAGCGCATTCTCATTTCAGACCAGGTCTACATAAATTTTATTGGTCAATATGCTGCATCTAGAAACCAAACCCCAATGCATTCTTGAATACAACCTCTGATCTGTACTTTATGGACAAATGACTTCGGTTAGGAGATAAATTTAATTCTTTTCCTGCTTACTGACAAGGTTCACATCAACTATCTTACTACGAGAGATACATCTAGAGATGTTTGGCAAAGCGCATGCTTCTATTGCTGCCTCGGACCAATATTTTGCGGTTGCCTGATTTGGCTATCTGAACATAGTGTACATATAATGAAGTGATGTCAATAATAAAAAATGCATATTGCCATTTATCATTAAAAAAACAGTACGTACTTTTGTCCACAAAGAAAAATGAAGCTTAGAGACGGCTAGGTTTTTAGGAAAGCTAATACTGTTAAACGCAAGAAAAAACAGCAATGCGACCAACTACAATTAGACCCAATACTGTACAGAAAAACTCCGCATTAATTACGTCAAATTTGATTTTGATTTTCACTGCAAAACGATAGATCGAGCTTCGAATATCAGCTTTTCATTTGATTGGTTGAATATCGGTCGCACCATAATAAATTCCACCCTCTTTGTTAATCATCGATTATTAATGGGATCTATAGGGGATTATTCATTTTACAAGTAATTTATAGCTCCGCCATCCTCATTACACACATTTCTCACGCTTCGCCTTCGAAAAGGCATTTGTCTAATATAACAGACCACGGCTTTTACCAGTTAACATATTTAAACAACTCGAGTGTGTCTCGCTGTTGAAATAAGTTAACTGGTAAAAGACGTGGTAAATAATACCAGTTCTATATAACTGTTGTTTATTTTATTTATTTTTTTGCGATTATTTTACAAAATGGGGAAATTGGAGTGAACAGATAACTGTAGCACAGATTATAGCACAGCTAATATGACATTAATTATGTTGACAGGTTGTAGATGTAGGAGAATCTATGTTTATCCACGCTTTTGGTGCATATTTTGGATTATCTGTGGCCAGAGTACTGTACAATAAAAACTCAAAAGGTCATCCGAACGAAGGAACAGTTTATCATTCTGATCTCTTCTCCATGATCGGTATGTTGGTAGTAAGAGTGGATACACGAAAGACTACATTTCATAGCAAGTTTCAGCTCCAGACACATTTCTTGTTGTGAACAGTTATAACGGAATTACTGCTGTCTTTATTATTGTTTTGTGTCTTAATTGCTATGAGATTGTGAGTCTTGTTTTATTGCATGGGTTAATTCTTTACTAGTCTCATGGGTTAGTCTAATGCGTTTTATAAACACTGAAAAGAATGAAAATTTTTAATAATTATGAAACAGATCTTTAATATAGTATTTTTTTTAACAATTAAAGGATGATTAAAAATCAGTATTGTCAAGACATTTCTATATCAAATTAACAGGAACTGTGTTTCTTTGGTTGTACTGGCCAAGCTTTAATGCCGGAGCAGCCACTGGAGGTGAACAGTACCGGGCTGTAATTAATACTTACCTCTCATTGGTCGCCTGTACTATTCTTACATTTGCGGTATCATCCTTGGTTGACAAAAATGGGAAATTGGAAATGGTAAATATGTCTGAATTACTTGAAGTAAATAAGTTTTTTCCGCCACAGCAGTTGGGTAGCCAAGCGATAGCTTAGACGCCAATTATTCCACGTCGTTTTTTTAAACAACCCCCACAGCAGTCGAGAAAGATTGAGTCATATTTAACAGTAATATCACGACCATGTCAAAAAATGTTAAATCTGTGGAGATTCGCGAAAACTTGCCCCTATGGCTTTGCACCAAAGCTCTCACCAAGTAAAAGTCTTCATCATTCAGACCCTAGCTACTGACCAACGTCTACAAGTATTTCAATGTACTTTTCAGGCTATATTGCAATTGATTACATTAAGTTGACCACTTCTGTCATGGCGGTAAATGTGTATAAAGATTTTAAATTGATTGCAAATTCAATAACTTTCATAAGTATTATCTCTGTTAACGATGATACAATAAAGTTGTGTTTTACACATATATTTCTAGGTGCACATCCAGAACGCCACACTAGCTGGTGGTGTAGCCGTAGGAGCCACAGCTGACATGCCAATGAATCCATGGGGAGCACTTATTCTTGGTAGCGTAGCCGGAATACTGTCTACTTTAGGGTTTAAATTCTTAACGGTACGTGATGCTCTGTTCATTTAAAGGTTATCGTATTTTAACATCGGTGAGTTTTAACACTATTAGTATTATCATATTTCAGACAAAATTTTATTGGAACATAAATTTAATGCCGGAAATTGGGGAGTGTTCATGTTCTGATGTTGGACATAATTTTCAACTTTCAAATATTTGATTTGATGACAATGTACCTAAGCAGTTTCACAAGAAAAGTCCTTACGAATTAAAGCAGTAATAAATGGTCAGTAGAGATACTCTAGGACAGATCTTCAGACCGCTGTAGAATTATTCTTGACCAGACGGGCGCTAACTCAGAACAATTATATGACAAAACAGTTAGACCTCAATGATATCAGTGATTTAGAACGGCTGACAGCTTTTTTTTTACCTTTTTGAAAGGTTAAAACTGACACAACTGTCAACAACGGGATATTATGACAGAACAAAATGTTATTACATGCCACAACAACAAACATGCAGATGATTGTGATATTCTGTGTTTGTAGAATTCTTGACAAAGTACAAAATATTACAAACAAACTACAAGTATTACAGAAAAATAAGTTGGTATAATAGAACTTTAATCGAAAGAGTTAATGGCACGTGTACACCTGCTTGATCTTTATGACTTTTTAGCAACATTTTTCAATGTAATGTCAGTATGTATTTTGTTTAATTTACCCGCAACTTGTTATATGTTGTATTCTAATTTTAAAATGTAATTTAAAAAAAAAATTACTAGGTGTAATAAATTTAATATATTCGTCGTATTTTAGCCATGCCTATCATCAAAAGTAAAACTCCATGACACTTGTGGTGTTAACAACCTTCACGGAATGCCTGGCGTTCTAGCGGGTATAGCTAGTGCCTGTCTTGCAGCCCTGTCCTCGTATGAAACATGGGGTAACAGGTACAATCTTTACGTTTATAATGTTATGCATCATTAAAATGAAAAAATGATGACGGTAGGATATGGATGCTCTATTTAACTGACAAATTAATATCGAAAACAAGTCCGAAACTGAATAAATGATGACTAATCAAATGTCTTCTATATTGCAAGTTTTCCGTTATATTTAACATGACTGTGTTGTAGGTAAAGACGGAAATGTTATCATGTTTATAAATAAATATATTTAAAGGTAAATTTTTTAATCTGTGAACAGATATAAAATATGACCTTCTCAGAAATTTGAAATATTTCTTATAATTTATTTTTACCTGTAAATCTTGAAATCTTAAAGGTCAAAACAGCGATCTCGTCAAGCAACTAACTAATCAATCAATCAATCAACCACCGAATACATAAGAGAATTTACATTCTTTATAATATTTATAGTGTCTTTGTAATATTCCATGGCCGAGCTCCAGCATACAACAGTACGGACTATTGGAATTACCACACAAATATGTCAACATGGGAACCAGGGCTCGGGCGGAGTGGGGTTGAACAAGGAGGGTACCAGATGATTGCACTTATTATTACCCTAGTAATTGCTATAGTTGGCGGAACTATTACAGGTATACATTAAACAATACATATAGTACTAACGCACAGTACGGACTATAATATTCTTAATGTAAGAACTATCATATTTAAACATGATTCGTTACAGACGTTCGAGTTTGTGTTAATGTAAGAACTATCATGTTTAAACTTGATTCGTACAGACGTTCGAGTTTGTGTTAATGTAAGAACTATCATGTTTAAACTTGATTCGTACAGACGTTCGAGTTTGTGTTAATGTAAGTTTTTGCCTAAAAATTAAATGTTGGATATTTGCATTACACTTAAACAATTTCATGCATCCTCTGTGCTTAAAGCGTGTATTCTTTCATGGTTACTATGATGAAATTTCCTCTTAATCCTTACTAAGACACGATTCGGCAGCTAAATGCGATAATTAGTAGATTAACTAATTTAAGAGTAACAAGGTTACAAGCAAAAAAGTATTGACTTAGTATTTTTGATTTCTACAGTTCGTTTGTTAAAACTTACAAGTAATAGTATACTGATTAATGTCAGCGTAAACTAGCTTCAAAACAGCTCTAAAAATCTATTTAAGGGTTTATTTTGAGGATTCCAGTTTTTGACAGCCCAGACAAAAGTTTGATGTTTGATGATAGGTGGCAATGGAAAGTAGAAACGGAAGATTTTCCTTCCGGTATGGAAATAAATAACGAAAAGAAGAAAGCTGTAGATAAAGAAGATGAAACCAGATTGTAAGTACTATACACATTGTTGATAGCATAATTCAGCACGTATGCACGTGTATACCAGCCAAATTATAAAAATCTTCGGAGAACATGAACATTTTCTTCAACTGTTTTTATTATCCTCGAATCGTGGGATAAAATGTAAATAGTGTTTTTCATAAAAAAAATTCTTAAAACCAAGTCTTATCATTGATGATGAATTCAAAGAATATGAAAAGGCCAAAGAAATGTTGAAAACTTTTAAACACTTTGCCTGTTAAGACAGTCGTCATTTCGTTAAAAAAAGCCTTGAGAAATTTGAAACAATGCGACTAATACAAATTTTAGTTGCTAGAAATACTGTATGATACACGGCTAATATCTGTATCTTAGAAAACTAAATTATTTGTAGAGTTGTGCCGCGTTGTTGATAAAGAAATTATCCGTTTACGTGTCGACGTAAAATTTCTTAATGTAAATAATAGTAAACATATATGGTATTTTTTGTCTTTGTTTAATGAAATGATGCACTAGGTTGAATAAAAAATCAAGTAAAATGCCTACATAATTTGGTCAAATATATGTTGTAGTTATACTAGTTTTATCAACTTTGTTACTTCGGTGTTTTATTAATGTGTATTTAGAATTATGTAGTAGGAATATTTTCCATACCAGTGCACTGTTTTACTCCAACAGTAACAGTGAACATAAAAACAGTTGATAACCGTTGTATGATATTATTACAGTCATTAAACTTCGTTCAGCCTATCTGTCCTCTTAATCCAAAAATGTTCATTTTTAAGGCATCTGGATCTTCATTGCCAACTTTTTTGTCTTCAAGGTTTATTTGGCAGACGTTGTTCCTTTTTGTTACGTAATGTGTCAGGTGATCCAGGTTTACTCCGCCTATTGTAAATGGTGTTAACCTGCCCATCGGCTAAGTATGCTACCAACTATGTGTATATTTAAATATACGAAAAACATATTACCACATGCTACTTATTCTCTCTAAAAATATGGTTCTATAATATGATGGCAGTTCTTAAAGAAACTGTAATAAGTCTTATTTAAACATCCTATTGAGTTATTTATACATTCAGAGAGCAATCCATGCTAAAGATTCTATTTATTTTTTATTCATTGCAGAGCACTGATGTGAGTAGAATTAAAACTGTATACAAAAGAACAAAGATGCATCTTTAATCTTCAATCTTGTTGATTTCACCAACGAATCAAAGGATGTGCTAATACGAATAAAGTTGAAAATGATCTTTGTTTCTAAACCACACACTGTAATACAGAAACGGTTTACGTGGCCGAACATTTATAAAAATATTTTTTTGCGAAAATAATCGATTTCATCTGTATTGTGTATGTTAATGTTACTTTGTTTTATCCTATTATTGAGTTGTTGTATGTATATTAGTATTTTGCACGTTTATGTTATTTTTTATTTTATAGATTATTAAAAATGTAGTACGTTTAAATTTGCGTATGGATAATCTTTTTCACACCAAGCTACTTGCTGTTTTGAGACAAAAATATGGAAAGGTTATTTAACAGAAAGAACTTCATTAAGTAAAGTGTTTGCTTAGTGCGCTCATAGCATGATAAACACCCCGTTTGTAGTTTAAGAAAAGGAATAGGTTCATCGTAGTTGCCACAAAAGGATAAATTGTCCGTAACTTGATACATTTTCAGCTGCGATTCAATTTGTCTCGCCTTTGGCCGCCCCATTTCCCCCATTAAAATATTGTTTTTTTAACTTGATCGTGGCATGGATCGCAAGACTGTTATCGACCATTCATTCACCTAAAATGATTTAGACTTACTTCAATCACACCATGTGAACGATTTAATATTTTGTACGCACAACTATATTATACATGTTCACAGAGTACCTCTATAGAATTACTGTTTATTTAAATTTTTCTCATCCATAAAAAGCAAAGAATCCCATTCTCATCGGTTCGTGTAAGCAAATATTTGTTGCACTTCCGACAAGCAAAGTATAACCATTTTTTTATGTGAAAAGTGATAATAAACATGCAATTTTTGGTCAAAATTGTCAACAAATATCTTCCTTACCTACTGTCCAGAACCAAGAGACTTCTTGCTTTGTTCATGTGTTATCATCTATATTAAAATATTGAGTATTCGATGAAATAAAAGAAGAGAAATCATGGAGACTGTCATCACTCGCCTTGACATGTGAGGAAATAAACTTTGTCCGACATTCATGACAAATATATGTTGTGCCAGCAGATAAGGACCCTAAGAACATTATTTTGGCATTCAAAAACATGATATAGAGTGTTTAAAAAAGAATTAGGCATAGTCACTTACACATTCAATACGCTTTCAAAAAAGGAGATTCTTGAAAATCAGTGTTGGCATCTTTTGGTCTCCAAACCAAAGTCGCAGATTTTGATCTCCCGTTCTTGTATTCGATACCAAAACTTGACAAATTTTCATACAAACTGCATTTCATAGCAGGATCGTCTAAGTGTACCACCAAAACACTATCGCAACTCTTGACCACTATTTTAGCAACAATAAAAGCAGAAGTGAAATGTGGATATAAAAAATTTAAGAGATCTGATAGACATCTTCAGGTTTGGATCTCTTCCCAAAATGTAACAGCATTAAAACATTTGATTTTTCGACACTATACAGGGCCATCGTAGCTAAAACCCAGGATTAAAGATCTTATTCAAAGACCAAATCCGTTAATTGTTAGATTTTCTGATTGACAGCATATTCGTCATGTTTGGATGACATTTTTCCAACAGAATGTAGGCATGTCAGTGAGTAGTTATTGTGCTCCTCTCCTCGCCGACATGTTTTTGTACTTTTATGAGGCCGAGTTTCTAGAAGACCTGCTGAAGAAGAAAGAAAATACACAGCCAAGACCTTTAATTTCACATTCCGATATTTTGATGATATTTTGTCCATCAACAATCTTAAATTTTGTGCTCCTCTCCTCGCCGACATGTTTTTGTACTATTATGAGGCCGAGTTCCTAGAAGACCTGCTGAAGAAGAAAGAAAATACACAGCCAAGACCTTTAATTTCACATTCCGATATTTTGATGATATTTTGTCCATCAACAATCTTAAATTTTGTGACCCTAAAGAGCATAAAATTAAAGACACCACCAATACGGCCTCTTTTAGACCTACTTCTAGATATAGAAAACTACAAAATAGGCTCTACGACAAATTTCCAAGATAGTCTTTTCTATATGACTTTTTCCTGGAATCATAATGAGTATCTAGACGAGTGTCTAATTAGAGACAGACACTGCTTACTCGTCCGGAGCACCTGAGTGCACCCATGGTTTTTATTGGGTCCGGGAAACTCACTTTTTGTTTGAGTGTTTTTGGTTTTTGTTTTGAGCTATTTATCCGGATTTGTTCTTGTCCCCTGACTTTTGGCTTTTGATTTTCTGCCGGTTTCCTTTGCTATTTTTCTATATTAAGGGTTGAAATGCAGTGCTTAATTTGAATTATATGTTCAATTTCTTCTGCCATAACAAGTTTCACATCTACACGAAACATTCCTAATAGTGGGAATGATTGAAGTTTTGTCAGCACAAAATAAATCCTTGAAATCATAAACAAGTTATCAAATATGCCCTATAGCGTCAGGAAAGATGCTAATCAAAAGCGATCCACATTGCGACTTCGAACTTTAGTTATCACAGAATGAGGGACATAAAAAGATAATGACAGGTCCTATTTAACATTATTGGAGTAATACAGGTCAAAATATGTCTAACTGAATCCCATTTTAAATAAGAACTTTTTCTGCTAACACTGTTTTATAAACTATATTCTGTTATCGGAAAATCTGGCATATATTTGGTTTAAATTTGTTTTCTTTAACAAATGGTCGAATTTCTTTTTTATGGGACTTTCTTTCATAGCGGGCATGGAGATCGGATTTTTACAAAAGGAGTCCACCGAAGCATTATGTCAACCAAATTTGGCTCAAGGTTGTGTGGACCTGAGTTTAGATGAGATAAAATCAAATTAAAGAAATTGTAGACTTCTATCAATTCCGATCAAATTAAGTTTAATTCAGGGTTCTAGGAAAAATACTAAGCCTCCATTAAGCTTATGTAAATATTGAATGTCACAGTCACCTTAATGCGTAACATGATGTAACTTAGAACCGTAATCATACATGCACTTTATGATTCATCTAGATTTTTGTGATACAACAATAGGCAGTATAAACATTTAGTAACAAAAAACTTCATTAACTCTATCATTCATTAAAATACAGTTCACAAATCAATAAATTTACAAATTAAATCTATAGTAGGAAAGATTCGCCAGGCCTAGATCTACCCGTGAAATTGTAGATCAAAAACAGACAATTAAAAGCCAGCGTAACCAGTCTGCTAAACACAGAAAGGAGATTTAAATCACGCATAAACAACTAGGAAAAAATATACAAGGTTAAAAGCCATATTTATGATCAATAGGAACAGTTCTGAGCACATAAGTAGAACCTGACAAATGTCATCGAATTCTTTAATACTGACAATATGGTACTAGATATCTGCAATAAACATATCTGTTAAGGACATGGGAAGAGGTCATCCAATTGCTAGACCAATGAATAGAAAAAAGTTGATATTTTAATTAAACGAACAATGTCCAAAATTTTTGTGAAAGTAAACAAAACTAATTTTATACCTTTGTAATCAAATGTTTAGAAATTGTTTTGGAAAAATATACTATCGTGCTTGTATATTTTTTTAAATAAAATTTTAACTAAATTAATGTAGTGTATGAATAAATAAGGTATGTGTAAGTGTTATCAACACTTTGTTGTTTTGTTAGAGCTCAATTCAGTAAAATGCCAAAATTTAATCATCTTGTCTGTTTAGCTTATAGATATCTTTTTTTATTGCCATTCTGTTTATAACAGCCACTGTTTGAGCAATCAATTACTAGCATTGTTTTAATAATGACTAATTTTGATATCTGACATTGATAAATGGAAAATACATATTAAAAGCAGCAATAATTTTGCAAGATTTAGAAATATTCATTTATCTGTTGCATTTGCGCAGCACTGGTCTGATTCTAAAACAGAAATCCGAAATTATTATTTCATTACAAAACTGTTATTCGTTACTTTTCTGATGAATTATGTACATGTTGATTAATGAAGTTTAAATATTGTTCCTACCCATTTGCTGCAACTTCACATGTACACATAGCTTACGTGAAACATGGGCAGACATTTTCATTGAAAACTTCGATAGAGCTTTTAACCAAGAACTCTTGTGCAGCTGTGATGAGGATTTGTATCCTGTGTTATAAGAAAAGCATCCGACTTCTCGACGTGAAAATTTGGATTTAACATCATTTAGAAAACTATGTTATTACCATACTGTCCAGTGTTCTGCCCAATACAACCGGGTTAGTAACCTTGCATGATATGCTCATTATTTTTTCACATCATACATCTATTAGTTTATTCTTATTTAATAACTTTCTTTCACGACATTACCACGTAAATTATTTGTCATATCGTTTGTTTATATACCACTTCTTCAAAACATTATTTTATAATTTTATTGTTGTAATCTTTACTTTTGAAAAATCAAAGACATAAATGAATGACTAAATGAACAAACACCAATAAATGCACAACACATAATGCATATAAAAGATCATTTTTGCTTGTTATAGATTATTTGTAATATACATCAAATAGGCAGCAATAAACATCAAATAGGCAGCAATAAACATCAAATAGGCAGCATCAACATATTTGTTTGCAATGCTACTTGTCAGTTATGTTTATAAATTTCACTATGGTTTAGAATAAAGAACATGTTTTAAATTCTGCATGCAAACACATTAAGAAATGACGATGGATTAAGGGACTAAAATGGGGGAAATATAAAAAAAGGTTATGTATTTAAAGAGAAGATGGAGACAACGGTGTTCCACTGACACGTTTTTCAAATGGAGTCAATCCACAAAGATTACACCAGGCAGTGAACAAAATCATGCAGGGAAACAACAGATAATTATAATTTTATAAAATGATCGTTTAATAGGAACATTTACAGTATTTCATTTAAGGGTGGTATTTTAAAAAGTTTACTGAATTGTAAACATAATTATTTATTGAACACATTATATGCGCAACGAACATTTCATTTACTCCATACAGGTTTTGAGACCGGGTGCAATGAAAGATGGCAATCTTCTGTATGGGATGTTTTGAATTTAATTATTAAAACCGGGCAGCTGTAGTTTGTGCTTTTCGATATTAAAGCTGAATCAATTCCCCACTAGAAGACGATAGTGTGGGTCGATTCATTTTCTCCAGATTATTCTAATTGTATGAAGATAATTTTATACAGTGAGTAAGCGGAGATACAGTAGGTGAATGAAATTAATTAAACACATGAATTAAAATAGTTTAAAGAACTCCAAGGCTTGTTTTTACAACAATACAGAATATCATCTGCGCTGATGCTGATGCAAACAGGTGATAAAAGATATTAAGTGACTATAAAGCGCAATACGTGTATATATAATAAA
Source organism: Limnoperna fortunei (assembly GCA_944474755.1). Lineage (NCBI taxonomy): Eukaryota > Metazoa > Mollusca > Bivalvia > Mytilida > Modiolidae > Limnoperna > Limnoperna fortunei. The sequence goes on along the minus strand of OX104118.1, from coordinate 49,533,839 downwards.
TAAATAGGATAAAGATGATAAAGAAATCCTGAACATTTTGTAATTGTTGAAAAAAACAATTACCGAGATGGACTGACAAACCAATCTTTGAATAAAGGAATAACTTCAAACTTTAGGTGCTACGGAAGAGTAACTCATGTTTCACGCCTGGCACCCGTTGTATCAATTAGGCGAATGGTTATATTATAGCGTAGACATAATCTAGTTGGAAGGAGTTAAAGTGATTACGACAAACTAAAAAAATAATAGTCATTTCTTGGACTTTGCTTTTTTTGGATTGTATTTTTGACAGTTTCCATGATGTTCGGTTTTGACTTGTGGATTGTCTTTTTTGACAGTTTCCTTGGTGTTCGGCATTGTTATTTCCTTCATTTCAGTTATTCCATAACGGCAAATCGAGTCATCTAAATGATTACCTCAATCTTGCCATAATGAACTTTGGTTTAGAAGCTTTTCTGTCACCAGACACCATTTACCACGGGAAGTGGTATACAAAATACAGTCTCTTGAGTACCTGTACAATTACTGTATGTACGCTTCTTATGCAGCTGCTGCTGGAATGTTGCCTCATAAAAATGGAAAATTGACAATAGGAAAACTGTTCACGTTTTTGGTTCCAACCTACCTTTATGTCTAGATCTAACTGGCTCTGTGATGGCATTAATTGAAAGTTCACCAAGGCAGATGCTATCTACATAGTCATCAAATATGTTTTATTCAATAAAAGCACGCCATCTAAATATCGGAAAGTGATCATGAATGAGAGGGCTAACAGTGTGTTCTTGTTTTAAGAAGCCCTTGTATAACATCAGCCTCATGCGTATACAGGAAAAATATGGGTACCAATAAGAAGGCTGACAGTCTGTTGGAATACACGTCTACCAAACATGACCAAAATGTTATAAATGCTGATCATTATAGTAATAGAGAACTCTGTGTTAGAATCATAGTAGCCTTTTACGAAATATGACTTCCTAACGCCAATTTGTATATCTAGGTTTGCCATTAGCTGTAGTTATGCAATGTTCAATCAATTCTGTTAATTTGTTTAGCTTGTTATAAGGAATAGTAGTATACGTATTTAAAAAGTCGGAAGTTCTGGTAGATCCTTTTTTTAAATCTTTGGTCGCACTGCGAAAGGAAACGGGAATTCAAAACAGATCCATGTGTTTTCCAGAATTTCCTGTTTTATAAGTGTCTTCGGACTATACGTTCGGTTGCCAGCTAAACTGTCAATACCGACTTCCTTTATTAATAGATACGTGTAATGCTTGTTTTATACAGATTCTATATTGTTAAGGGCCTTGTTAGCAAGTTTAAAGATATTTGTCATGAAGGTGATGTTCGACAAGAGGCCTCTAAGAACACATTTTGCACGTGTCCTCCTACACCCGTTGAGTTATTTTATTATTCTTTGTAGTAACGATATCACCAAATTACCTCTTTTTCTCACTTTGTTCATTTGCATAATCCTCGACTGATGTGTTTAAAATCATGTTTCAAGTTTGTGGGAGTATTTTTGTCCTATTTTAGAGAAGTTTTAACGATAATGCTGAGGTCACCAGTAAAAACGTGGCTAGCAGGAGTTTATTTAAAATAAATTTTGTACAAGTGCAAACGGTAGTTTTAGTCTTGAACTCAACGTTGAGATCCTGCAATGCATGAATGCAGTTTATAATTTTGGTTGCTATGGATGTGGTACAGGTATAAGAAACAATGGGAACGGATTGATCTTTAAAATATCGATGAGTTATATATTTCACTGATATGTAATACATTATTAAGGTTAATGGCATCAATAACTTTGTTTAAAAACTATAGTTTAAGAAAGGACCGTTTTTCGTAATAGTGACCAGTAGAAAAAGATTGTGATTAGCAACATCTAGGATTACTGCTAAGACTTTATATTGATTGCCTAAACAAAAACTATGTAATGAATTCGGAGCTTCGTACGAATGTGGTGCATAACAATCAACTTTTGTACAAATTTTGCAGATGATAAAAACTATCATCATGACATGTAAGGGTGTATATTTCCGATGACCGTGTATGCGTTACGGGTTGGAGAACCGTTAAAAATATTCATTACTTTAAATGACCTACAGAAGGGACAAGAACGAATACTCAAACAATCACTTGTGTAGATTGAATGATTGAATATAACAAATTTTTGCCAAATTCTATAAATTATTCAATGTCTTCTAATTTATAGGTCAATTGCTAATGTACAACATATGCATCTATTTAACAACTATTAAGCTATTATAAGGTTTTTTTTCACTCAAACAGACGATCGATTCTGCTTTGAAGGGTATATCCAAGCTATAGCCACATTAGAAATGTTATAAAACGGATAAAATCGACAAGACAAAAACATGAAGATTGTTTTACGGACATCCTTTCTCAATCACTGAACAAACCATTGTGTGGAACATGTAGCGATGCAAGTTACCGAGCAGCTATGCAAGTACTTATGTAATTAGATGACCAATATATTATCTCGCCATTGTGAAAACACCCATATATTTTACACAAAAAGTATAAAGTTTATTTGATTAACGGTTAAGACTGTAACCGATAATGTTATTTTACAGTCAAATGTATTTTATATCCATTTTACTACATACGTTTGTAATATAAAAGTCTCGCTGGTGAAATAATATTAACTTTTGGTCTAATTTCAACAGCCAAAAGATCTTCATCTTTGAATTTTTAAATTTATTACATAATAGTTCAGACTGTAATCGTTAATTAAATAGAACCGTTCCCAAATTTAACCATGTCATCGTATGGTATGAAAAATAGCAAAGAAATCCGACCGATCAACAAGAGCCAAAAGTAAAGGGATAGTTACAATTCTGGATATAGACAAACATACACAGAGCAACACAATAAACAAAAACACAAAAACAAAGAGAGAAACCCGAACCCAATAAAAACCATGGGTGCACTCAGGAAGTCCAGACGAGTAAGGAGAGCCTGCCTCTAATTTGACACCCGTCCAGTTATTCATTGTCATGTTCAGATCCTGTAATAGGAAACACTTACCCATGACTCAACCTAGGTAAAACAAACCCTTTTTGATTAGTTAGTAGTCAACAGCAGTGATCGGTCAAGAAAATTGGAATACCGATCGCAGGATATAGAATAACTTATAAGTTGTGAAATGTTCACACCAACGGTTCAAGCTGCTGGAATGTTGCTGTCGATAAACGGGAAGTGAACAATTGGAAAGTTAAAGTCATCATGTTTGTCGTAGAAGGGACTAAACATCATCAATATAGAGGAATGTGAAATTAAAGGTCTAGTCCAGTGTATTTTATTTCTTCTTCAACAGACCTTCAAGAACTCATCCTCATATGAGAACAAAAACAGGAGAGGAGCACAATAAGTATACATTGCAATACCAACAGTCTGTTGAAAAATATGTCCTTCAAACATTACAAATATGTTGGCATATAATAAATCTAATATATGACATATTTGGTATTCAGTATATTAAGTATATGATTTAGAGTCATGTCATTGATGACTATGGTATATCGTATATTAAATCCAAATCTAATCCATTCCACCTCATATTTTTAGCATGGCCCTAAAGCGTAAATTTTATGAACAACATGAATAGGAACCAGAAGCTTATATCAGACCATTATTGCCCACTAAAGCTATAGGTGACAAAACAAAATTCTAAATTTGTATACAAAATACGAAATGCTCATGCTAACAACACCTCTCAATTTATTACGATACTAAATTAAAATGATAATAATATGGTAGAAAGGGCGATTTTAATAAGCACACATGGATTGGTCTGTAAAACAAATTGGCAACATATACATGTAAACTCATGGATCTAAGACTAAGACTAAATAGATGGTTCCTTATAACATGTAAATGAAGGCCTTTCAAAACACGTACTTGTTTTAAAAATATTCATTTTCATTTTGGTGTCAGCTAAGAAGATGCCTGTGTTGCATTTGATGATTTGCCGGCATTAAACACTAATTTGATTGCTGCAATTTATATTTATTATCATTTTTGACATACAAAACATCTGTAATTCTTATCATCTGAAAACCATTCATACTCTATAATAGTAACAAATGCAAAACCCTATTTATGTCGTTGTTGAACAGTACTTTAAATCGTGTCATGACAATCAGAGATCGTGGAAATTGTTCGAGATATACCCACTCATATACGTAATTGTTAAAGTTGTCGTTCTTATTCATGACACATGCTTTAAAAGGGGTTATAATAAATGAGAAATTTAAATATTACATTAATTCATTATAAAGAACAAATAAATTCTTGAACAAATGTCTATTAATAATCTATGACGATATAGTGTTTAAAATACTTTTAACGACTGCGTTGTTTAGGTTGTAATACGTGTTAAATATACTATAAATAGACACAAACAATACAAAACAGATTAATAAGATACATAAATTTAGAACATTTCCTTACCAGTAAATAACTAAAGTTTAGTTGTATTGTTAAATCGATTCCTTAGTACATATAATATATGAATTTGATTCTTTATCGCTCTCTTAAGGTATGTGAAACAAATATTGTACTAATAGGTAAGACATATTTCGAACGTTTAACGATGAAACAAGAAATGCATGTGCATCAGTTTCGTCAAGTGTTAATTTTGTTTTATTCAAAATGATTAGTATTAGAACAAATCTATCTGGAAATCGTGCAATTAATTAGAAAGTGATGGTACATAGGCGTAGCAGCCGGTACGGCAGGTACGGCTTTCGCCGTAGCAATAACTTTTGCAGGTGTGGTATGCCGTACCAATAATTTTCAGAAATAAAAAAAAATGAAATATTGCTCACGAAACCCATCGTTTAAGACCTGATATAAAGTGCTAGAAAATCGTCAGAATACAGGATTTTGCACCATTTAGCCGCAGGGCTTCCGGGGGCCTTAAGCCAACGAACCCCCGCCGTACCAATATCAAATGGGATGCTACGCATTTGTGGTATGTACATTTGATATTTATACTTTGATACAAATGATCAGAGAATATGCTATCGTTACTAGTATTTATAAATAGCTTATAGATAATATGTACGTCAGTCATTTGTTTCATTCCTTCATGTCAGTTCAATCCGACAAAGATGGCTTTGTGGTTATGTAGTGTTATTTCTATAATATTTATTCCTCAATCTTTCGGTACGTATTTTATCAAAAACTCTGTAACCATATTTAAAAACAAGATATTGAATTCGAAGTTGCCATTTTAAATAACATATTTACATCAGTCGTTATTTTTCAAATAAAGACAAGCTTCAAGCAAGGAAAAAACTCAATACAAACTTTTTGAGTAGGTGAAATATACAGAACAAATATTAGAACTGTTTCATTTAGTTTATTTCTCAGCCGTGGCAAAGCACATATTCAGTATAACACTTTTAAAGAAAGACTAACGAAAAACTCCAGATGTGTAAAAAGTATTTTTTATAAATTATTTACCGAAGAGTGATTATTTGTTCAAAAATTTGTGTTTATTAAGGGATCTTGTGCTACGTTTGTCGCCATGAAACAGATTTATCAATGTGTTCAACAATAACTGAATGTCCTAACACTGAGGTAAGTGAAAATGTCTATATATAGTCTTTAGCTTATAACTATCTCCATGTTGCTAAGTATGCAGTAAATATATAGAGGTACACAACTGATCGTGTTAACTAATTGCATCATTATAATTTGATACTATCGAAGTCAAAATCTAAACACATAAATCAACAGATTTCTTGCATCATATGATTCTTTTCACATAAAAATGAATTCATAAGACGAATTTTTATATTTTTATATTATATATTTCCAAAAAGATATGAGTGTAGTTTATGACTTCCACAATTACTGATACTATGGCTTGCACGTCAGATACGACTTTACTACTAAACTTAATCTGATTCATCTTTAAATTTAAGTAGGAGATTTTTTATCTTAATTACAGATATGTGAAGGAAACAGAACCCTGGATGGAATCGGAGGTTATGTATATACGCTGTGATGTAGCCCTACATCGGTAAGATATCAGCAAATAAAACTGTGACTCCATTACTCAAGTGTACCCATAGAATTTCTTTACAAAGTAAAAAGTAGGTACGTATAAATAAATAAATACACATATGTTCTTTTTGAATATCTATGTAAAGGTATTCAAAATACCTTAAAAAACATACAGAGGAATATAATGGACAATTTTGGTTCCTTCCGTTTTTATTATTTTTTACGTAAGACTTCCCTACGATGATGGCGTGACGAACGTTCTTGAACGATTGTCAAATTTTGCTTGCTGGACGTTCGCAAACATTGGAATAATCAGTGAAAATTCTGATGATTATTATGAGTTTCGATTCCTCATATGTAATAAAAAACGTGCATTTCTCGTAACTGTTACATTTGAAAAACTTGTTAATAGGTAATAAATACATTGTTCACATAATGTTACTTTTGTGTAAAAATCTGTATTTCTAATGATTGTTACAATGTTTGTGTATCAATTTTTCACCATGGAAAAAAAGATTAAATAGCTATAAGTACAAACAATTAACATGCATCCTCTTAAGAACGCCTTGACCTAGACAATTTAAATCGCGTATCTGTTGCATTTTCGTTATTCCTAAAACAGGACCAGTGTGATCAAAGAATATAAGCGTTAAAACTTGAGGGTATAACACATATTAATATTTTTTAGGTTTTGCATGAAGATCGAACATGACGGACGTTCGTTTTAATTACATCCATAATACCTTTAATACATGAAATGGTTTTAATTCAAAACTAACGTGGGTGTATGTTATACTATATACAATATCATGCGTTTGGGGGAAATCTATGGTTTAAATTATTTTATATTCATCAGTATAACTTATATAAACCTTTGATCATTTTACCATAGAACTGTGATAGATATGTGTTTGGTCGGAGGTCGGCATCTCTAACTCAATGCTGCAGTACCAACTATTGCAATAGTAAGTACAGAATATAACAGTTCATAACTAGTCAATACTTTGCGGCTACAATCGAGTTTAATCTAGTCGATTCTTAAGACGATGATAAATGTTAGGCCGATTTTTACAGGTAAACAGAGGTGACCCTCTAGTTTTTGACACTCAATCCTGTGTAACTTATAGAAACCATTACATGTTGAATTCAATCAGCAGTGTATCATACCATTATCATGCTAGTTATAAAAGCAATAAAATCGTGTTATTGTTTAGGTTCCGTAATATGTTGTGACTTTTGGTAAAGAGCACTTGACCCCAACCACTGAATAAGACTTGTCAACTTTCCAGTCACAATTCGACGTCATTAGGTTTATTTACCGACATTTATACTGTACCCTGCAAAAACACTTAAAGAGTATAAAAAATAGCTTAAATTTTATTGTAACATGAAGTAATTTCCTTGTATTTTATGCCTTGAATACCTCGTAATCAATGTATTGCTAAAATTGCAACTCCTATCACTCATTGCCATTGCAAACTCCAACATATTATACCTGTTTTAGTAAACAATCTAGGTTATGTTGATTTTCTATTGTAAGAGATCTGTTTTCATAGCTTAGATGTAAATTTGAAAACAGTATAATAATGCACTTGTTGCAGAAAAGTTGTTTAACAATGATGACTTGCTACCTTCCGGTAAGTAAAATTTTTTATTCTAACTTTGAGTTAAAAAAGAACACATATTGAAAAATAAAAAAAGTAAAACAATGAAGGCAGTAAAAATAAAGGAAGTGTTACTGAAATGTTATATTCGCATAAGTTAATAAATAGATGCAACCCACTGTGTAGAAATTTGATAAATCAGAACAATCTATCTTTTTAGATTATTACTTTAATTGTTTTAATTTTTAATAACATAGGTCAAATTATTTTCCAACCAGATAGCCTGCAATATTGTAGGTAAAACGACAATTAAAACACCACTGACCACGACGCCAGAAGCACGTATGTTTTATTGCTAAATCTATTTTTAATTATAAGAGTTGGATGCATTGATAAATCAAAACATAAGCTATCGTTATTTTTCTTTCTTATCTCTATCTACGCGTTGCAAGAAAATCCTCAACACAAAAACCACCAATTGGCATCGGAAATTTAATCCCCTCGTCTCTTTTCTGATTGGTTAAAACATTATTTAATTGTCCTTAAATTCTTTATAATGTTTGACGACATGTGCATACAGAATATATGACAAATTATGGCTCTTGCTTAATTAAACAACTACTGAATATATTTGTTACAGAAAATGTGATTTACAACAATTATATTGAAACTTTTGGCGAGTTTGAATGTTCAATGGATGAAGCTTAACATTTATATCATAACTGATTCAACATAAATTTATTTACTTTTACTCCCAGCCTGATACAAATAATATCAATAATGATATGAAACGAAATTTGTTAAAAGTTGCTAAAAGTAGCGTTAAACAATATTTAAAAAAAAAAAAAACAAACAAACAAACGCACTTGTCAGCGTGATATTGAATCTAACGCTTGCAATGTTATATCGTGTTCAGAATTTAGAAACTGGCAACAACAACTCATTTTAGTATATCTGAAAGTTAATCCTAAAAGGTCTATAATTAGATTTTAGTAATTTCGTTTTTCCTACCCTCAGCAAGATTCAAATACACTTTATTAGGACACTATTACATCCCCTCACATGCACATTGTCCAGGACCCAAAAACACATGTCCAAGTGATTGTTTATAGTATCAATATCAATATTACTATTATTTGTAACGTTATACTAAACTTAATTTTGACCAAATTGCACAGATTATATAATATTCTGAATAAACGATTATTAAATGGTCTAAATGTATTACTTCTTGAGAAATATCAGGAAACAAAATGAGGAACTCTTGCTTGAAAAATATAAAATGTTTAGTTTCACAATTTTTTAGGCAAAGTAATCAAGTTTATATTGAGAACTATATTTGAAGCAAAGGGCAATAATTGTAGTGTCTTGCTTAACAATGTACTATGTCTCTAGATTTCTATATCAACATCTGTTTATGGGGCTATATAGAAATATAGCGGACATAGTGCAGACGAATGGGTATTATAATGTCTCAAAGGTGCGAGTTCGAGTCTTTCTGAGGGTAAGCAAATATTTGATAGTATTTGATTAAAATTACATGTAATATAATTCTAAAAATGATGGGTTAATTTGTAGTCATAAATATTTTGGTATCTACCCTGATGTTTTAGATATCCGCTTAATAAGTATATCAGATGGTTGTCGCCATATGTGGACGTATATATATATATAATGTACTTAATGTGATTGTTTGATAGATATAGATATAATATCTACACAAATTCTCAGTTAGTCAGATTTACCGTTTTGGTAACGATAATGCCATTGTTACGCGCGAAATTAACAGTATTAACAGTGTGGTGATTAAATTTGTTTGCGTGTATGGATATAATACCAAAAAAGTTAGCAATGCATAGCAGGTATAAACTCGAATACAACCTGATTATTAAAGCTTGCATAAGATAATTTTCTGCAAGGAACACAATTTTAAAGGACCGTTCAATAATAATGTCTTTTTGTAATAGAGCTCCATTTTAACATGTCGTTAAGCTTATGACTACTACCAGATAAAAGTCCTTCAAATATAAATTTGTGTCATTTTCTAAAATAAATGTATGCATTGTTCAGTGAAAATCTAAGAAAACTGTTCCAATTAAATAATCAAATAATGTTTAATTTTTAATTTAAAACATATCAATTCATTCATTACTGATATATACACCAGGAAAAAGGTTAAGCACCACCGAATATTTTTTGTTTTTCGTTAATTGTAATAAAATTAACGTTTGATGATTTTGGTCAGTATTGATTCTTTAATGTATAATTAAAAGGATGTGAGTGTTTTAGTGTGAAATTTTAATCAAGCGCTGTTTTCTGTTGACGTGAAACTTGCTCCCTTCATCACGTCTAAAGTGCAGAATTTCGGTATTTAAATCCCGAATTTCTAATTGCCGTATTATTTAAAGTTAGCATTGCAAGGAGGCTGATATTACCAGTAAAGAGATGGCAAATCATCGGCATGCATTCCACTGGTATGTCTTACAAGACAATAGGACGTCAGCTATAATTATAAGGTCAGTCGTTTGGTACAAAAAAATACGCTGCCATGTTAAAGACCGTTCCCAGTCTTGTCGATTATCTGTAACTAGCCAACATGAAGATAGGAGCCTTGGTAGATAAGTTAGGCGAAATCCGTTTGCAACAAGCATCTGTGTCAGCAACAATGGTTACCTGTCAGCGAGAACAGTACGAAATCGTCTTAAAGCTGCAGGATTGAGGTCGAGGAGAGTCATTAAATGCCCAATGCTTGATGATCGCCATAGAAGGAACAGGATGGCCTGGTGCAGAGCAAGACAAAATTGAAACCTTAGAACCTGGCGAATAATACACTGGCCAGATGAGAGCCGATTTTTACTCCATGAAATGATGGGCGAACCCTTGTTTGGAGGCATCAAAACACAGCTTAAACGCCAGAAAACATTGTGCAAGCGGTGTCTTTTGGTGGGGCTCAGTTATGGTTTGGGGCTGCATGGTAACAATCAATGGCAACCTTAATTACGAAACGTACACCCGGGACGTGCGTACACCTGTAGTTGTGCCTCATTTTGAAAACCACCCTGGAATCCCCTCCATGGTACTTGCAACATTTAGAAGCTCAACTACACACCACAACACGGGATTCGCCAAATTAGACGCCTTACTGGCAGTATGCGACGTATTGCAGCAGTCATTCATGCTAATGGTGGATATACCTTATTTTGATCCTTCGACGGATTATTATCAGTTTAGTGTTTATAATTGACGTTTTCAAGTGTGATTGAAGAATTAAATAACAATTTAGAGCTTTTGGTGACAATACTTTTTAAAGACTACTTGAAAGAGCAGAGACTGATATGTAAATAAAGTAATGTGTTTTTTGTTTAAAATAATGTTTCATTGTGTCCAGCCATGCATAATTGTTTTGCAATACAAATTAAAAACGAATGGCAGTCCATTTGTACAAATGTGCTAATAATACAATAGTACAATAATGTCTCATTATTGTCTGAATCTGTCTCGATCTGCCTAAAAAGACTCAAAGAGTCCCAACCCAGTCACGAGTAATCTCAGTATTGTCTGAATCAGTTTCGACCAGTTTTAATGATTAAATGAGTCTCGATCAGATAACAACAAATTGCGTATTGTCTGACACAATCTATACCCATCTAAAATATTTGGTCTCTACCTCACCTTGACTTGATTTCGACTGGTCTTGTGATTGTCGTAATCGGTAATGTCCAGTCTGAGAATTCTTACTATTTTGGACCTGTTCACTATAAGTCTTGTTTTGTCTAAATTAATCTCAACCAATTAAAAAAGATCGTATGATGTTCCGACGCTGTATGAATATACAGTATTAATATATTAACAAGGGTAACACCAAATGCCGTCATTGACACAGAAAGAGAAAATTTCGGTAATTCTGTACTCTAGACGCCGTTAGTTCTATCGCCCAGTAAAGTACAACAGTCAGTTTCGTATGCTCTCACAATTTAAACACAACCTGAAAGTCAGATTTTGTCCAGTTCTTTCGTGGGACTCAACGACTACACTAGAATATATAGCATAAGTGTTTAATCATACTTACGTCATAAAATTAGTATAATCGTTACATGTACGTATATTTTTCCTTTCAGCTATATGCCAGGATAAACCAGGTGTAGATTGTCACCTTTTAAATTCACTTAATATATGCGAAAATCCATTTTCACATATTTACTGTACGGCTTTCTGTGGATATTGTACCGACAGATAAAGGATTTAGATAATGCATTAAACTGAATTGTTGTTATCTGGTTGTCTTTAAGTGCTATATCTTTAGCAAAAACTCTACTTCTAAAATAGAAAATATCTTAAGATCAGAAGTACCGTTTTATGCAGATTTTACACTAATTAAATAATAGAATGTGTTTGTTATTAAATCTAGATTGAATGTAACATAATGCTTTTTATATATTTAAGTTAAAATAGGTAGACGTTTATTCTTCGAAAAGATAAATAATCGATCTTGACATAACAGATAAATATCAACTTTCCTAGTTATGAACTCAACCATATTCCTGGATTTGAAGCTTACAATTATTTAAATTTTTTACTCTTTGCATACATAAACTGTTGCGTTTTGTTATAAGTCTTTGATGCTAACACATGAAGCAAACTGAACTGATTTATTCGTTACGGTAACAGATATTACAGTTATAAAAATACAACAGTTATTTATTTGAAGGTCGGTTGTTGTCCAGTAGTACAGTTAATGTTACACTAGAAGATATAATGAAAACGCGCCAAACTGGTAGACGTGGCAATAGATTAATAAAAAATTTCAATGGAACATAACGACATTTTCACCTATTTTTCATTTTTATCATGGCGTCCATTTTGTATTGGGGTAGAAATCGGTGTACCCGGTGAAAACCCCTTACCTCCGGAAGAAAAACAATAGAGATTGGAGTGGAGCACACTCTGACCGCAGTTAGGCTCAAACCTGTAATCTCAGAGCTGACGGGCAGGTGATCAGCTGTAGATGGTTAACTACCTAAACCACTTTGCCACTGAGGCCACCGGATTTATTTTGAAATGCTAAACACACACTATAATAACGACAAGTAAAGTACTTAAATAAGGTGTTTACGATATCTTTCTGCAAAGTGTCATCAAGAAAATAAAAATGTTCATTTTAAAGAGAATCAAATAACAAAGCATCGTATGTTTAGAAATATACTGAGGAAAAATTGATTTTTTTTGTATGTAAATTCAGTTAGAGTGCTTGACACAGCGGCAAGACTTTTTTTACACATCTTTCAATAAATATAAAGACGCAAGCAAACCGTTTTGGATTTCAAGCTATGTTAGAAAATCAAAAACTTTTGGGTTATAGTATACTCTCTGTTAATATTTTGTTATTATCCTTATTACAGAATTTACTGGCTGTTCAGATTAATTATCGCTGTTTCAACTGTTGAATCAAGTGCTCCAATGATCGATACAAAAGATACAACTCTAATTAGTTCATATAAGGATCAGCATAGAAGTGACTGTTCCAAAAAAAAAATCATGATTTTTAAACCCTTAAAATATATAAAAATTTTGTTGCATATCGGATGGTTCAAAATGTCTTCATATTCTCTTAATTTGATTAAAAAATGAATAATCTTGAATAGAATCTAATGTGGATGTTACAATATTTGGTAATACCGACATTTCTCTTTTATGCGTACACTGTGGATTTCAATTGTATGCATAATGTCACAGGAATTATTTAGCATATCTCTTAGGTTTTTGAAGTGAAATTATATGTGTGCATTGTGTACTTTGGTTTTTAAAGTCATCTAAATAAAATTAGGTCTCAGGAATGTTTTTATATAGTGAATATGCTTTTAATTGCATGACTTATGGCTCCGCAATGATTTTGTAGGTGTTATATGCATTTTTATTCCATCAAGATTACTGGAGGTTTGTTAGATATAATAGCTTTGGTAATGTATTGGGAAGGATGATTTATATGGGTAATATTGGTTGTTTTTAGTTGTATTACTAAGGCTCAAGAGTGAGTTTATATTTGTAATAAGTTTTAATATTGACTCTCTAAGTCTTCTGAAGTGAGTTAATATGGATTACATGGTTTTTAGTTGCATCGCGTAGGTCTCATCGTCAATGCACAATATGGTTTTAAATTCCATGGCATAGGTCTCAGTTGTTTGTGTTATATGGTTTTAAATTTTTTGTTAAGGTATCAGGAGTAATTTTATATGTGTATTATTAACTGCATCGCGCAGGTCTCTCTAGCGCTTTTATATTTGTTTTATGGTTTTTTGTAGATTCCTAGTTTTCTGATCTTATTTATATATGTACTATGGTTTTTAATCAATCACTACGGTCTCATGAGCATTTTTTGTTGGTGCAATATCTCAAAGTCTAAGAAGGGATTTAATGAGCAGTATTTTTTTAATTGAATTTCCTAGGTCTCGGGAGTAATTTCATATGTGTATTATGGTTTTATTTACATTTTATTTGTTTATTGAAGATTTTTGTATTTGTTTTTTTAAGGTTGCATCGTTCAGTTCTCAGAAGTGATTTTGTCATTTTATGCACAACAGCTTGATGAACATTTTATAAGACTGAGTTATTTATTTTAATGAAACTAAAATGACAACCAATATTTCAACGCATTTTGAATATATAATTGTATTAGTCAATTTAATTATTTATTAACCATTTAATTTATTCGTCATTCATTTGAGAAAATATACATGTTTTTTTTAACTTTAATTATTTGGCGAATCAATTCTGTAGTAGAAAAACAAGTTTCATATTTCATTCATTGATTAGGGCCCCGCCACTTTGTGGCGGATGCCCTATAGTGATCAGTCCATCCGTCCGAAACTGATCGTGTCCGGGCTGTAACTTTTTTATCTTTTGAGGTAGGCTTTTGATATTTGGAATGTGGGTAGATAATATCAAGGTGATGTGGCGCATACCGTGGTTGATCACCTGTGACCTTGAACTTTGACCTTAAGGTCACATTATTGCTTTCTGCATGACAAATTCTTGTCCGGGCTGTAATTTTTTTATCTTTTGAGCTAGGCTTTTGATTTTTGGAATGTATGTAGATAATATCAAGGCGATGTGTCGCATACCATGGTTATTAACCTTTGACCTTAAACTTTGACCTAAGGTCACATTATTGCTTTCTGAATGACAAATTCCATGTCCGAACTGTAACTTTTTTATCTTCGAGGTAGGCTTTTGATATTTGGAATGTGGGCAGGGCCCACAGAGACGGATACCATCTCACTGATATCTAGTTTGGATTGTTAACTTTTTATTGACATTCATTTTGTATTTCTTAAATAATTTAAATTTAAGTTTATTTCACATTTTATTGGAGAAAAAATTGCTCATTACTTTATTGCACAATTTATCGTTTGTTTTGCCATGATATAATAAGAGCCACACCTTCGCTACATTTGTAAACACCCAACATTTTTTTTCTTTACATCCCAATACAAAAATAAACGAATAAACATATTGCCCTATTAAGCATGCAAACTATCAAACTGTAGCATATATTTCTATTGCTGAAGAATGCTGACGAACAAACGAACCATTTTTTACTTGAACTGCGCTTGCGAACTAACGTACGAACGGCTTCTATTACTTGTTTGGTTTGAATAAATGGACGAATGAACGACCAAAGGGACGAACGAATTGGCGGACAAATGGAAAACGATATACGAACGACCAGGAAAAAATAAACGAACGGCAAAATGGAAGATTTTTACGTTTCATGAGGTGTTTTATTTTTCTGATCAGCTTGATACAAGCCAGCACGGAACATAATTTTTAATGCGGAAACCACCATGCTAACATAATTTAGATTTTTAAGTTTTGTAGACGTTGAAATCGTAAAATCGTATAGCATTAGCTCAATATTCCTTATCTGTGGATTTAATATTGCCTAACAAATTCGTTGTTATGTTTTAAATAACTCTCACAACAGATACATCAACATTGATTCCACGTCACAATGTAATCAAGACAATATTGTTAAATTTCATTGAGAAGAAAATGTAAGCACTAGATATTAAACTGTACTACCAATACTATAGCCAACTATTACAGGAAAAATATTTTAATATTTTGTTAAGCCCAAACTATATTTAATATAATGTTCTTGTGTTTAACTTTTGAATAGTATTACAAGTATTTCCATCACCTAGAACTGCAACAGTTATATGTTTTAAGATAGCAAAAATATCCTATGTTTCAGTTTTATTTTTATTAATTTATAAAGCCAAAATCTGATGAGATTTTAATCATGAAAATATAGATATAACATCCATATTACCTGGAACATAATGCAAAATCAGTGCACATTAAAATTGTAATCTTAATATTTTTTAACTATCAGAAATGAAATTCAGTTACTAAATGCAATATATATAGTTCATGTATTAGGTAATTATACTAGAAACTATGTTTTTGTGCCATGGTATGAACATCGGCTGGTGACGTTATCGAACGATGGATTGTTTTATTAGTGGCGACATCAACACTATTTTAACATCTAAATACTAGTGTGTTTATTTACATTTCATGTACCCGGTTTTCATGACAATATTTAGTTAATTATTTGTAATACGGCTTTTGGCTTTGGAAAGTTTACTTCTTGCATACGCTTGTTTACGTTCATGTTCATAATACATGTACTTCAACAGTGTTTTTTACTCGACGCATCATCATATTTTCCTATCTTAAACATTGATCATGATGTCTAATGTCTAATTTACGACATAAAAGTTATTACTTTCAGTACACTTCAGCCATATTTAAGATAAATTCTCTGCATGGAGGAAATTTTTACATATTTTATGATAATTATGTTGTTATCCAATTCCAGCCATTCAAGGGCTTTCTTATAAAGTGTACCACTGGAAAAAAATATTGTGAAACATTAATCATAAGGATAATTTTATCTAGGCGTGTTTTGCATTCAAAGCTGGTAAAGTATGTAGTATTGGGTAGAGACGCTTAATTTAGCAGTCCGTAACTGCAAATATGCGCTTAACTTGTTTAAACTAGTAAAAAGAGCCTTTATCATGAATGGCGCGTAGCACTTTTGCGGTTAAGCCTTTCATATTATAACCCGAAAATGTCTCCACACCACCAAGACGAGGCCCTTTCCTATCCTCAACTTAGGGGCGCGCAAACCAGCTCTGTATGTCCAGCCCTAGGAGCTGCTTCCTGATACCAATTTTTTGTATTTACGCCCGTCATACACCTTCTTTGCCATGGTGATCATGTTTAAGTGGGGACGAAATGATAACCTTTAAAATGACTTCACACAGATCGTTGCAGTAAGCCTTTTAGAGAAGATTTTAAAAATGTTTGCTAAAGGACTGCTTTTTGTGGTCTTGTTGTAAACCCATTCTGCTTTTATCGTACATTTATAAAATATATTTACTACGGCAGACGCGCGTTTCGTCTTAATAAAACTATTCAGTAACACTCAAACTAAAATATATTTAAAACATATAAAATTTAAGATATTGTTGAGCTTTTATCACCGAAATTCCAAAGCGTTCTGACAAATCCAGCTATGGCTATCTGTACGAATAGAAAGCTGGGCATAACCTAGGGGACTAACAATCTGTGAAATAACAAGTTTGCTAAAATACTATCAAGTATTTGAAACTAATGAATAAAACGAAGTTGCGAGGTTGACAGAATGTATTATGCAATATACGTTAAACTTTACATGTATTCATGTTTTAATTCATGCTGAATTAATAGAAAAAACAGCACTAATAATGTTTTGAAACAGTGATCGGAATCGGTTTAAGGAATGTCTCATTCAACTAGAACTGGTTTTATTGGAGACTGCACTAAAATAAGTATTTCTTAATAAATAAATACGTGCTAAAACTTCTATATAAGCAATGACAATAAACAGCGGTTGTAAATTTGTATGTCCCACATATTCTAATTTAGTTAACTGCGAACATTACATCCAATCTAAAAACAATCGGATTGTATAAATAACCATTAATTTATGTGCAAGTTCATTTTCCCCAAAAGAACACAGTTCCACTAGCCTCACAAAAGCTTTAAGAAATGAAGGTTAATTTTTATTGGTCATCAACATTATCAAGTGGTTCCTCGTAAACCAAATACTCTGATGTCTCTGCAACACCTCCATCAAAGGTTTTGATCTCCTGAAAAAATATCACGCTCATCTGTTTTTTGTAACTATCTGGGACCCGAAACATTGGTCCGTGACCAGGAACAATATAGTCAGCTATCTGTAAAATACCAATACGGTTTGCTTCCTGATCTTCTGGGTTCTCACTATTCTCCTGCCAGATGGTAGGATTATCAAGATCTTCTAAGCACTCAAACAAATCTCCTAATTCATATAACAAAAACATCGTTAATTTATGTAACAATAACATCGTTTATTCTCAATATCTCATTTTTTTTCCAAAACTATACTTAGTTACTCCTCCGTGTGTTTTGCTTGCATTTTTGTTATTTAAGGAATACTTCAAATTTCTGAACAGGTTATAGGATATAATATGGTTTGGGTCCGTTTACGCCTAATAAACCGCAAACAACTTTTATTGTAAAAACGTCTATGACGTCATGGAACTATTTGAATTTTAACGGCGTTAGAATAGGTCATAGGTCACGCAAGTTACATCTTATAATATGGGTTCCTTGATTTAAATTGACCAATCAAATTTCAGCTTACAAAGCAAATTAAATTATTTTTCCACATTGTACCTTTGTAGTGCTAAAATTGAATTTAAAACAATAAAACACGGTAACACGTCTATATTTTATGTTATGCCTTTGTTGTTAACATGTCCCAAATCGTCCTTTACATTTGCTACGGTTATTTTCCATAGGAATTAAGTCAGCCATTTGAGTTTCTAAAGGGACCTAGCGTTGTTTTCAAACAGATCGTCTGCTTTTGTAACGTTCGATGTTATTCGACGAACCGAGAGACTTTTCCCGACTTAACTGTAGACGACATTACCCGAACGATTTCGAATAGACAACAATCGACCCTTCCAAACAAACACTTCTGTTGTAATTAAGGTCAAATTTTACTATAGAAAACTGCTCTATCAAAATGAAAATTTGCTAAATAACTGTGGAAATAATGGTTGAATTCAATTTACACAATTCAATTTATTCATTTCTGGATCTACAAAAGGAGCATAAGCTGGACCAAACACTGTCAACAGTTTTTAATTGTCATCAGAAAAACCGCCGCAGAGACACGGCAACATTTAGTATAAACAAAACAGACAATAAATCGATAAACCCTTTAGTACAAAAGCTCTACATCTTATGGAGGGTATAGTTCTTATCCTACAAAAAAGAATGACCGACTTTAAACTTAAGTCCTTGCTTTATAATGCATACATGAGACGCAGGTCCAACGGCATTATCGAAAATATGCTACAAAGATAATTCGACTATAGCTTAGTAAAGAAAAAGTACTTTGTATTGACAAGATTATTTGTTGTAATTGAAAAATATTGCTAGAGAATTTCTTTTTTAACAGGAGCATTGAACACAGTCGCTCACCTTTTGAAAAAGTTACTAAATAAAAACGAAGAAAAACCGTTTCCTGTTTAACTAGATCATTTAGTAAAGACGTTCAATCGTAAAAAAGTTACTCCAAAATAACGGATTTACCAAAAGAATACTATTATTGATATTTCCTAGTTATATAATAAAGTTCGTGGTATGCTTTAAGAATTGATGTCTCATTGAGTGTACCTGTTATTGCAATGGTTCCTTTTTCTGTTTCTCTGACAATGACCGACACATCACGTCCTGTATGTCCTGGCGTTGGTAATACTTCTACAAAGTCATCTATTTCATATGGTATTCCCTATTAAAACGGAACATAATTCACAGATGGCATACAAAAAATACAAACAATATATATAGGTTATGACGTATTATGATATAATGTGTTTTCTAATGAATGTACATGCACCTCTTATTGTGACTAAAGAAGTACAATCAGAATGCAAAGATTGAGTGTTGAATTGTTCAACTCAACTTTGGGAATAATTCAAACCGACTGATTGCCAAAAGCCGAAAGTCTAGAGGATTACAAATCCTGATTTAGACAAACACAAATGACACACACAATAGAAACACAAAAAATAACAAAAAAAGAGTAACAGAGTCGTTTCGTACCATTTCTATTTCAAGATTTTGTCAGTTCGTGCGATAAGCTATTTCGACATTGGCAGTTTCGTACCATATATGATTAAAGTGTGTTACTTGATTATTTTATTTTACATAGTAGTGTTGCTAAGTTGACGAGTGTGTGTTGATTTATGAGTTTCAATGGAATACGAAAAACGTATATATAAGAATTTAAGCATTTAACAAGAAACTGAAGAGCTTGTTATGGATGTTTGATCCAAAACAAGTTTCATTAAACCAAGAGTCAATCCGAATGATTGTTTTACCAATCGTTATCACTCTTCATGACCAATCAGACTTAAAGTTCTGTTTAAAAATAAACTTAATTCAAAATAAATAAATTTTGCGAGAATACTGAATTTTGATTGGGGGGGAAAATACTTGCTATTAGAGACTTGAAAAAAATTAATCGTAATGGAGACACGCACCATTTGACGTCAAATATTACTGCGCGGGAAACTTACAGTTTTTGTGTTGATCTCTTTTTTTGAAAAGTGTCCAGTAACAAAAATAAAAGTGTCGAGTTTATTCTATTGTTTGAAATTTATTTATGAGTATTAACTAAGAAAAATATTTTCTCTATCGAGGGATAACAAACTTTCCGTTGTGCACATTTAATATAATCCGCGTATGCTTTGTAACCTGGTTCTTTGGTGCAATATTTTTCAACTGCCATTTTTAGCTAACGTTTCGCGCGTTGGAAATTTCTGTCAAGACACAATTTAAATAAAGTAGCTACCTGCTTCTTGTTTTACGTATTTCGAGTTAAACGGACTATTCCTTTCCTATTTTCATATTGTACAAAATGGTTTCTAGAATAATTTTACATTGAAATTTCCATATGGCACGAAATGGTTACGTAGTAAATTGTCAGTTGCATGAACATAACATCCACTATTAAAATTTGCATACCCTGCTAAAATGGCAGAAACGATATAGACATGGTACGAAACGACTATAAACCAGTAACAGGAACCCAATAAAACTATTGTGATTATAAAGTGCTTTCCAAAGTAATTCAAAAGATACTGAGACGTAATCAATAGTACAAAGTACAAGAACGTAATTACCAATCTAACAGAAAATCCGAGAACACAACAAGCTGCAAAATTAACAAGACCTATGCATGGTAGGGACTATAACATTCATATAGGAAGAATTTTTAGAAGTTTAAGAAACGCTTACTCTATCGGTATTTAGAAAACAATTCAAAGAAATTAATGTATGTGTCACAAGGCAAATGAATATGACATTATTTAGTAAAGATTTAACATGCTAGTATTTGAAAATCGCATGCCCAGGAATATCTATGACATTGACGTAGTCAAGATTCAACATATTTGACATGAACACTATTTTTAATCTAACAACGGGTGTAATGATAATAACAAATAACACCATTTCGTTGCTGGAATAAACGTCAACAAACGTTCTACCTTATCAAACTGGTGTAACAAATACTGTTCTCCAACACACACATCATAACACATTATATGTACTGCATTGGGAAACAAATTATTATTTCCAACATGAGCGGAATGGCCCTGCGTACACACCACAAAGTTTATTTGCTCAGGTTTTATTTCTAACTTGTCTAAGCCTGAAAATATGAACGAAAATATGGATTTGTTATCAATTTGGATTTGCTAAAAATGAAAAAGCTGTTTTTCCGCGAGATAATTTTACATCATTATTTATGCAGGCATTATAAAACAATCCTTTACAAAGCTAAAATGTCGTTTACCGTGTCAACAAAAAGAGCTGAAACAAAGGCCATGCAGTGGCTACAATGGCTTACTCTCTGCTACAAAAATATCTACACAAAACGTTATTTGATCTACTGACTTGTCTTTGCTAAAAAGGTTATTAGTTTCGTCATTAAATAAGAGTTCATCGCATTTTATTGTGATGTGTAGAGAAATGTAACAGCGGTATAAAGGGTATGTGTCAAAATGTTTAATTGCATGGCAATGTGTAAAAATTTTACCTCGTTGCAAGGTATTAATGTGCAGGAATGTATTACGGTGCGACACGTCAACCGTTATGGTCTCTATTATACAATACGTTACCGTCAATAATTAACTGTTTATCCCATGGACTTCCAGTGTTAACCATAATATTTTGTGGACCTTTCACCAATGTTACAGTACCAGCTGCTTTAAGAAGACCTACAATATATGAAATGATACATAAAACATAGGACTTTCTTCTCGTACATTATATGCATAAATCAAATTTATAATACATAGTAAATCAGCAACTTATATTTAATTCCTTAGCACCACCATACTATTATTATGCATTAAGAGCTGTTAATGAGTGAAATGTGAAGGAATTCCAATTGAATACTTCAGGCAGAATTCTTCAACAAGAGGCTCATAAAGCTACAAATACAACATCAATCATTAATGCAGTGAAGCTATCGTGGAATTTTGATAATTATGTATTACAGAATTAAATATGAAGTATTTGTTTGTAATTTAATTATTTCTTCTTCATAAAAGTCTAGTGAATAGCGTGGGCTGAGTGAATGTATAATGTGCATCTTTAGTTCGGAGAGACAGAGCCAGAACTAGACTGTGATGTGCCCGTATACAGTCATAAATTGCCTTAGTACTAGACCAGAATGCTTAGCTAGAGTGTAACGGTGCTAGCAATAAGAGGTGTCACCCAACGATGACACATCAAAACCTAGAACGATTTTTTTTCTTTTATTTTGTTTTTGAGAGGTTTATCCGAGAAATCACTAACTAACATCGTATTATAACGACAGTAAAATGCGGCTCATCAAAACCACGATATTACTAAACTGTGGGGAGTTATGGAACGCAATTAAAAAAACAATAAAATAAACTTAAATAGCACTTGGCATACGATTACATAGTTTTAAAAAGCTGATATTATTATATCTTCAATACAAAGGAATAATGTTCAACCTAACGTTGTACATGACAGTAGAAACATATTCTTGGAAGAAAAATAACATAACCATCTGGATTAAGTTCTATGCCTCAGATATGCATATTTTGACACGTGCCTGCTTCTTAACTGTGCTAAATGCAGTGTGCTTTGGAGAGAGCAATGGCTTCTGACATGGTTAAAATTGACAATTTTCATCTGTATAGATCTTTTATCCTTAGGTATTTTGAAATTATTGAATATTTCCTACGATTAATTTTATTACTATTATGTTCTTTCTATTTTCAAATATTTTAGAATTGCATATCATTAATAAGAATTAATCATGCAAATCAAAACCAACCTTTCTTTTACAAATATTAAGAAAAACATATGTACCTGGTCCATCTGGAATATTGTAGCCTTCCTTCAACACAATAACCTCGTACATTTTACATGTAAACACCTTGAAGAAACAAAAAGTATCATAAGTACATTAGTTTCAAATCACACATAAACAATATGAAAGATTCGCTATACACTTATTGTAGTGTAACGTACACGTATGCTTTGACGTAAATAATGAGATTTAGTGACCCGTCAAAAAAATGTAATATGGCACCAACATGTTAGCTTTCTAAGCAGGTTTAACTGACGATTCTAATCAAGATAATTATATATCAAGCTGTAGGTAATGGTTTAGTTCGATCAAACATGACACATGGTACTATACTGTAGTATTTACTAGTGACATGATGCAAGATTCTGATATACTTTTCATTCGTTGTGAGCGAGGAAAGATAAAGATCTGCTTTATTACTTAAGGTTATAGTCATTTATTAAAATTATGCGTGCGAGGAGTCAAGGGGGATAATCAGATAGTCCAGACTTGTTTAATTATAAATATCACTATCTACCATGCAACTCTATAATGATCTAAAACAGTACGTACTAACATGAATAACTGGGTTTCCAGCCCCGACAAGGATCCCTTACCTCCCATCCCCTTTAAACCAAAGCTGTCGTAATTTTTACACTTCGTTTCATACTATACCAGAACATGTACTTGTATTACTATAATTTAATGAACGTACAATAAAAATGCCAAATGCGTAAACCTTTCGATTTTTTGTGGATCAAAATTGATAGAGTGAAAATAAGAAGAGTCCAACCAACATCATAGACCCCTCCCTCTATCTATCTACCCTACATTCACTATACAGAACCATGAAACGCAGTTGAGAGCTGATGTAAATTATGCTTCGACGTACCATTTTTAGACCTCAATTGAATGTTTATATTAAGAATCAATTAACTTACCTTGTAATTTAATAAGATCACTTTGAGTTTTGTAACAAAAACTGATACTGTGTTAACGAAATACAGATATACTATAATTAAATCGTGAATATGTCCTGAATATATACATAGGATGTAAATATACTTCCACTATAAAAGTATTAAACATATGCTCCAATCTAATTAAAATTAAATCTTTCACTTGCTCACCCCTTTTTGTTATTGCAAAAAGGGGGGAGCAATGTCACGCACATGTCAGAAGCATAAGACTGCAAGATCATGCCATAAAATGATTCAGTCGCAACAGAAGGGGGGGGGGAGATTAACAATTATATATTGCACATTGAATTAAATCGAGTTGTCAGCATATTCCTAAATAAATCTGGAGGAGGCTAAGCAATATAGCAAAATCCATGACAAACTAGAGGAATTGCTATGCCCGCTATGATGAGTGGTAAGTATATTTCTGGGTAATAATAGTATAGTGCTTTTTATACCCTGTATTTGCTTAATTTATGTCCTTAAGTCGGTGTTTTATGTATGTTTTAAGTATTTTCCTTTCTATTGCTTTAGATTTTATGCCCTGCTAGAATATATTTGATTGTTCTTCACTTATAAGCTTTACTTAGTTTATGCTTTTAATGTGTGCATGCTTTTAATGCTTTGATCGGTGAATGTTGTTATGCATGTTGACATTGTCATGTGTGCATATACATTTATATATGTATTGTTTGCTTTTATTTGGTCCAAGACCTATTCTATAAGCTATTTAAGTCATTCATTTGAACTGCGGGTATTTTGTCCTAAAGTCGAAGACTGTTTTATGAGTTAAAAACATATAAAAAACATTCAGACTGAAAGAAAATTCGCAAATTCGCAATTTGGTTATTTCTTAATGTCTGTCTGTATTAGTATGAAAGAAAACAATAATTAACTATACAGTATATATTGTTTTTGATTTATACTATGGTATGATTTATAATTATTGTGTGATTTTAACTAACACCGCAGATCCCATAAGAAGATGTTTTATTTTTTAGGATGTCGTTTTTAATTTTGTTTTCTAAACATTTTCGTAGTGAATGTACTTTATTGTCAATGAGGATGTGCAATAATAAAATAAATGAATAGGTCCAGCTGATTCAACAATTCAAGATTAGGTCCAGTTTTATAACGTCCAAAAATACATGAAAAGGGTTGGTTTTCAAGTCGCCGTTCGCAGACATGTACCTAAAGAATCTATAGTTATCCCCCCTCCCCCCCTTCCCCCTTTATATCATTTTCACCATCATATACTATTCACATGTATACAAGACACGTGCATTAATATAGCAAAAAATCAAAAGGATTTGTGGCAAGTCTAGGTATGGCACACACTAAATTTCACTTGCGCATGTTGCGTTTCGTCGTATGTAATGTAAGCAGATCAGATCTATGCAGTAATTCAATTTTAATATAATTGGATCAACTTACCGTGAAAATTCCTGCTTCAAATGTAACGAGAAATACGATAAAACTGGAAATTTACAAATCTCTTTCCAGCGGTTGTTCGTTCAAACTCTTTCTACTTGCTTACTTGCTTTCCAAAGTGAATTGAATATGTGAGATCTATAATCTGTACAGGACTCTGTAATCCCAAGACCGAACAAAACAAATAAATTTAGTGTCCTATAATTCGAACTACGTGACAACGGTACGAATTAACTTAAATATTAATGACATCCATCTATACTAAGTAAAACAACTATCAATTCAATACCTTTGTAACAAAAATTCTGTTATAAAGTGGTATGGCAAGATCTCGAATTTTCTTTATTTATCGATCTAAATATAGGAACAGGGTTTTCCCAAAAATATATAAATAACGAACTGCCTTGTCGAAGAGGAAAAAAATGCGTAACAATAATTTATTGTATAATTACATTTCAAACATAAAATACAATATAAAAAATATATAAATAACGAACTGCCTTGTCGAAGAGGAAAAAAATGCGTAACAATAATTTATTGTATAATTACATTTCAAACATAAAATACAATATATTAATTAGAATATATTAATATTTAATTGTTATTTTGACACAAGCGCTCAAACTGTGACAACATTAAACTATGATAAAAACTGATTGTAGCACTGTGATTAAATATAAGATTTATAAACATTTACATCGTGGGGTGGAGAGGACTGATAGATAATTTAAATATTTATCAATTTACCTCCGATGGTATTGTCTTGTTACAGAAACTTTAAATGCACGATCACAGCAATCACGTGAGGGTTTTTCACGAATCACTCCCGGCTGCTTCATTACCAGTAATGGAATCTGTATGTAGCTACATGTACGTCCATAAAAAAATTATTGTAGCTAAACAGACACCAGATGCAACTTTTTAAAAGTACAGCGCCAGGAGAACTTAAGAGCTTCTCGATTCTAAAAAAAAACGGATAAACAACACGGTGTTCAAGTTAGTGGAATTTTGATCGATATTTATGTCTAGCATTCGTACAATGCTATGATTTCCAAAACAGCAGTAACCACTCTAGATACATGGTCACATGGCATATTGTAAAAACATATACCCTAGTGATAGTACGGCATACTAAAACATAATACAAATGTATATCTATGTTTATTACTGAAAAAGATTCTGAAAATCTGTAGAGACATGCCTAACTGCAGAAGGTGAGCACCAGAAATGATAGATGTAAGGGGCCTACTGTGGAAATTTTCTTGAGTAATCGGGCAACAAGCAATGAGACAGGATTCGAATAATGTTTGGGATCATATGCATATATCACTCTGGCAGTTAGTTTTGTTTAGCATATTCATATGAGGAACAGATGCACAATCTTAAAGTGTAAGGTTGCATGCCTTGCGGCTGAAACTTACTGTAAATTGCGAGCTCCTTCGGAATAACATGGTTTACTGAAGAAAGTTTACTCGAATGTGTTATTGAGGGTTGGATAAAGTTGGTCTCAAGCTTAAAAGCAAATAGAACAATAGGAATCCGAATAATGCGAAAAGGTAGTTACATACGTTAGCAGCCGGGGACGGATATAGGATACAACAAAGTTGTGTGGTCGCTTGCCATACATACAGAAGGTTACTCAATTTTAGATAAACGATCGAAAACAATGTATGGTGTATCATGCCTAAATTTACAATAGTAATAGTTTCGGTCAGTGTTAGGACAGATACGGGATTCGAATGAAGATCAGGATTACGTGTTATTAGCACAGGGTTGGAAACGGGATCCAATTACAGTCTGGATCCACATGCCATACTCGATTCCAATAATGTGTGGGATCACATGCCTATGTATGTAAAGTTATTTGGGTGTGATAGCACTTAGGAAAGAAAAAAGGTCCAAATAATGTGTAGTATTACAAGCTAACTGCAGAAAGTTACTAGGTTATGTTAGACCCGTGAACAGATACAGTATCCAACTCATGTGTGGGGTCAAATGGCTTACTACTGACAATTACCTCTAGTAAACGTTACCGCGTCTGTGCGATGGTTTTATGCCAGACAAAATAAAATCTGCTTACCGCGTTTGGTCTAGTTTATGGTCCTTTTGTAGATTCCAACTATCATTTCTTTTTAATTCAACAATTATTTTCCACAGTTAATCAGCGTTTTGAAATGCGGTGGAATTTTCATTTTGAGAAAGCGTGTGCTTATAATGTGTTTGCACTGGGGCAGATACAAAATATTTTTTTTAAAGTCGGAAAGGGGCGTGCAAGATAGTGGTCTTACAAAACAAATAATTAATCAGTGGGATATTCATATAACACCATTTTCTTTTACCACTTTTATTTTACCGTATTCGCCAAAACTGAACACAAAGTTTCAGACAATTGGTAGAGATCTGAGCTATAGACTTCTTTAAAAGAATACAACAAAAAGAGAATCCATCATATATTGACGCATGGCTTGTATCCATCACACAATATATTTCAAAGAACTGCTCAATCGGTGTTCACATGTGTGCAATCAATGGTATTAGTTTATATAATTGTTCTAACATCAAATTGTGTTAACAAACGATTTAAAATGAACTGTCTTTAAGATCCAAAACATTTAGAAATGTCCTTGTTGATCTCAACTAACAAAAGTTTGATTTTACATGTCAGTAAGTAGTCGATCGGCATGGTATGTTAACACAGGCACGAAAAACAATATATTCCATCAATAATCTATAGATCCTTCATCTGCCGATTCCTCATAAACCAAATACTCTGACGACTCTGCAACACCTCCATCAACGGAGATATGACTTTTAATTTCCTGAAAGAAGACCACACTCATCTGTTTTTTGTAACTGTCGGGGACCCGAAACATTTCTCCATGGCCAGGTATAATATAGTCCGCTAGCTGTAAAATACCAATACGGTTCGCTTCCTGTTCTTCTGGTTTCTCACTATTCTCCTGCCAGATAGTAGGGTCTTCAAGATCTTCAAAACACTCAAATAAATCTCCTATTTGTAATATGAAAATATATAAATTACAGTAACTAGAATTAATACAACAGTATACTAGACAAAAAATTTTCTTTCAATTAAACAAAATTGCATAATATTTTAGAGTACCAGAGCTTACGACATATTAGTTTTAACTGCTGTTTACAAAAATTCTCTTCAACTTGTGCAATTCTTTTCAATCATGTTTGATACACAAAATCAATGTTTTATTACACTTTTTCGACCTGAAAAGAGCTGACATATTACTACCATTAATCAAGGATTCGACCATATTAAATGTAACGTACCTGCTATGGCAATAGTTCCTTTAGCCGTATCTCTGACAATGACCGACACATCACGTCCTGTATGTCCTGGTGTTGGTAATACTTCTACGAAATCATCTATTTCATATGGTATTCCCTGATAATTAAACATGTGATAATAAATTACTTAAACAACACAAAATCAAAGCTCTGAAAGCAACAATGTTGATGAGCTTTTGGGTATCGGGAATATCAGCATTACAAAGAAACAATCAATATGACTGAAACATTTATATTACATCTATGACAATAAGTACACATTTCATTACACATTGATTACAGGAACAGTAATTCAAGTCATTCACAGGCACCACCTAAAATATTGAAGCAAAGCAACAAGTGTGCTCCACACAATATTTTTTCCAATCCACTATTTTACATCTAACACATTTAATTTCTTTTCTCACTAAATAAAAACACAAATACAGATTTAGATGTGTTTAAAAGCCAACGTTTGGTTTATATAGATCTAGTAACTTTACGTTCTCTGTAGATGGGTTAAACAGAGCAATACTTGTCCACTTTAAAAACAAATCAATTTAAAAAAATAACTAATATTGCTGAGTTGTTCTTTAACGTTAAGTTTGCAAGACAATGCATTGATTGATTGATTGGATGTTTGCTTTACGTCCAGTGAGCAGTATTTCAGCTATATTGAAGACGCGAACAAGTTAACAAACAATAAATCATTGGAAAAATGGGTGGGATGGGACACGGGGAACACAATTTTGCCTGCCACTGGAAAAGTATGGAGTATTGGGTCGGGTAGGAGAATTCAGCCTTTTGTAGCGGCTACAATGAGCCTACTCTTTTTTGAAATCTACAAAAGGGGTCTTTTTCGTGCAAGGAGCTTGGCACTCTCCAAACACGTTGCCCACTATGGTCCGCGGCCAGGCTTTCCGTATTATGACATGACAACCCCCAACGATAGGGTCTCCCCTATCCGCCACCCGGGACGCGCAGGGCTGCTCTGTGGGTCGAGCACTGGGAACCATCCCAGTATGGTCCCAGCGCATGAAAATTGAAAGGTCTTCTTAAACACCTCAAAACACTTCAGCCTCTGAGTTACCTCCAGTTAACAGAAGAAAAGTTCAGATTGTTTGTAGATGTTTTTAATCGTGATTTATGGAAGAAACTTTTGTTGACATATTCGAAATGTCGGTATTTTGTTGCATCAGCATTGGAAACCATCCCCACATTACTTGGAACTGCTATCACTGCTACTGTTTCCACTTTGTGTTACTACTTTCTTAATGACAGTCCCCAATATAGAGAAAGGAGGAATCAATACATGCATAATACTATTTATTTGTGCCGTGTGAAACAACATTTGTCAAAAACGGTCAAAAGAGGCAGCTGCAGTACCAGTTCATTTATTCAATAGCATTATTAAAATGATACATTTTATTTACCACGATTCTTTGTAACCCGAACTCGCCCATAACCCCTTGTTTTTACATTTTTTTTCAAATATATGTAATTTCTAAAAAAAATGTATTAGTCTATAGTTAAACTAACATTGTTTACCTAACTCTTGACACCAACATCAGTGGTATGACGTAATGCCCACAGTGAATAAGACGCTCATAAGCACTGTAAATTCAAGCCTTTAATAAAGCACGTTTAAAATATTTACATGCGGAAATTAAAATTTTTTTCGCTAAATCCTAGTTAAAATTCCCTTTCTTAAAGCCACTTTTGCAGCTGTGCAAATTTGAACAGCCCTTTCATGGCCTATTGAATTGCAGTGTACAACATTATTAAGGTTCGCTTTCCTCATCTTATACAAGATATACTCGGTTGAAAGTTATGGACCTTCGAGGCGAAATTATAGAAGAAAATTGGCTTCGGCACACATTGCTCAATTTCAACTGCCTGTTATGGTTTATATCTGCTGCATAGGCCCAAATTTAAAACAAAGTTTTAAAACATATCAAACCGCATTGGATGAAATTCCAAGGTTACAGAGTGTTTATAGTCGCCAGAAGCTCCTATAGGATGGCACTCGTGTAAAGTAACGTTTCCACTCCATCGCAGCAATATTGCGTTTTGAAACTGTCGCCAAATCATGATACGAGCATGTGCACTTAACTGATAAAAGCCTTTTTACAGACATTTATTCGCCATTATTTGTATTTGCAGTTTAAAGTCTGACTTTTGGCCAGGGGTGCTTTGTTTCAATCTAATCAATTAAGTTAAATGTCAGTTTCCTGCCGAAAGTCTGTGTTATCACCGGTTTCCTCCCAAAATGAAAACTGAACGCCATGTATTAGCTGAAATATTGCTGAAAGTAGAGTTAAAACCGCAAACAAACCAATAAATGCAAATTCCAATGATGCAGATAAAGACGATTTCCCACATGGCCTAAGAGACAGATCTGAATGTTTATCGCACTCTCCTTGGCAGCAATGATCAATTAAACATTACTGTTCATAAGATACTGTCACGACGTTAATTTATATGGTGTTTGTGCCATATTAGAGTTTGGTTAACAGTCTTCGTGAAATCTTCCATCATCACTGGACAAAAACAGGCACAATAAAAGTTGCAAACAACACGAACCTTTAATGTGCAGTGTGTCTAAGTCAAGCTTTACAGAATCAATCATTAACCTAGAAAATTGCCATTTCCGCAAGCTATAGCTTTTATAGTTTCAAAGCGGTTGATAGTCTTGTGAGGAACACATTTTTTCTTTCTATCGTGAGCGAAATTTCTTAGACAAAAACAAAAAGAAATAATTTCAACAGAGGTCAGAATTACCTGCAAAGGTCATGATGATGAAAACGATATACAGTGAATAAAACGTGTTTTACCTGATCAAACTGGTGTAACAAATACTGATCCCCAACACACACATCATAGCTCATTATATGTACCGCATTGGGAAACAAATTATTATTCCCAACATGGTCTGAATGACCATGAGTACATACTACAAAGTTTATCTCCTCTGGCTTTAAACCAAACTTTTCTAATCCTGAAAAAAAATTATACAAGAAAATTGGCTTCTGCTCACATTGATCAATTTCACCTGCCTGTTTTGGTTTTATACCTGCTGCATAGGCCCAAATTTAAAACAGAGTTTTAAAACATAGCAATACTGCATTGGATGAAATTCCCAGGTTGCAGAGTGTTACGAGTTCATTTAACTACATTCTATCATATGTGATAAATAACAGTATTTTCACAGAAGATTAAAGTTCTTAATCTTGCCCTGGAAAATGGTAAACAAATTTGATGCAATAAATTTTGAACTGAAATCAAGTGTTGTATGGTGGGTTCAGCCATATCTATCGTAGTATATGTACTTGCTTTACTGGCACTTACACAAAGTATATGTTGATTATTTTAATTGTTTAAGACCATACCGAATCAGTTTTCTAGAATAACAAACTGGCTTGAACCTTGAGCTTTTTACACATACGATTCCATGCACTAACGGAAAGTATGGATATCAGTTAGTGTTATTTTCGTTTACTTGTACATGTCGTGAAGCACATTCATCTTTACCAAAACCAATTACTAAAAATATTGTTGCTCGTGTGGTGTAATTGATACATGCTTCCTCGAATGGACCAAACACAAATAATGGTTACATGTTTTAAAATGAAACATTTCAACATTATTATGTAATGAACAGTACACATAATAATGACATAATTTTAACAATCTGTACATTCAAGCCTGGCTAGATTCCAGTCTTTACGCAAAAGATTTAAATATAAAAATCTAAATTCTGAACCTGAAGATGAAGAGATTCTAAGAGGCGCTATGATATCTCGAATAGCCTTTGAACCCATTATGCTTCATTAACATTTTTTGAATATTCAAAATAAAGAATTACATTGTTTACCATCAATAATAAGCTGTTTATCCCACGGACTACCTGTGTCAACTATAATATTTTGGTTACCTTTCACCAAAGTGATGGTACCTGATGCTCTCATCAGACCTGAAAACATAAAATTGGTTAATGAAATAAAACAATGATTTACTAGCCATAGGTTAGAATCTGACGTAATCAAAGGAACATGTATATAGTATTGTATTGAAATTTGTACAAATCAAACATTTATAACGGTGTATGTAGAGCTTTGGTAAATAAAACCACATGCCGTGGACTATATAAAGTGTTTGTCATGTTTGGAGAATCCCGCGCTCCATGCACATTAAAAAAGTTTGAACAAATGGCAACATTTTCTGTCCCACTCTTACGTGATACTTTCCAAGTGGTTATCAAACTGGACTTGTAATTGGTCCGTCCCGTATGCACGTACATTTATAGTATGTTGACCTGTTATTATCTTGAGCTATAAATGTTGTTCGCTGGACTTGATCAATCTTCATGCCATCACAATTCTGAACATACGGTTATTCACTGTATGGTTTTTGTATGGTTGTCTGAATACGGATTTATAATCGTCCCTTAACACAGTTGTTATTTAAAAATCGCAATGAGGTATCCTTGATGATTTGTATGCGAAGAGTATACGTAACTGAGGGAATAACAATACTGCTAAAAATGCCATCTAATACAATCAGATTCCTCCGAGCAACATGTCGTTTTCACCTAATTTATGCCGCGATGTGACAGTGGGTATTTTCTTTAATACCCCGTATCACTGGTTCAACTCAATTTTTTTCTAGTATAAAATATAATTACATTTTACCATTTCTTTACCCTTAAGTTTTACAATGTAGAAACAGAAAATGCAAATGTTTTTCTAGTCTATTTATCAAAAAATAAACTGTTCGATACTGAACACATAGGTAAATCAGAGATGCTGAGGCACAAATAAGCAACACGCAGTGATATCAGTTTTACCCGATAATGGGCATGTCATACTTAACTAAAGCACCAGTCGTGATACTTGTGGTACAACTTGGTGCAATGTCATGAACAAGAGGAGACGCAAATAAGTTACACAAAAATATCTATCACCATCTCAATCAGCATCAACCACCTCATGGTAGCGACAACAAGCCTCATGTAGGCACGACATCAACTTGAAGTCAGAAGTCATTGCTTTTTATCAGCCTTTGATTAGGTAACAATCCTTAAATCAATGTAAGTAGGAATTGCAGGCCTACGATTCCGGAATATGTTATAATTAATTACTTTTATAGTAACCGAACATTACAAAGCAATAAAAATCTGCAATATACAGCATGTACATGTACCTGGTCCATCAGAGATATTATAGCCTTGCTTCAACACTATGACTTCGTACATTTTACATCATAAAACCTGTAAATCAATCAATCAATCATAAATAAGGAATTTCAAAGTAATGTATACATCTTATAACACTAAGATTTCTACAAATTATTTATTTCTAAGAGGGGTGCTAAAAACAGCTGGTTTTAATACATACCTTATAAGAGAAGCTTAGGCACTCAAAAGCCTCTTTTGCTCACCTGATATATCCATAAACAACTTTGTAGACGACTTTAAACTAATTATGTCTGCAAGTTGCTAAAATGAATAGAAAATGAAAGGAATAGACTGTTTGTTTGAATGGTGTTTAACGTCACTTTCCAGCTAGGGATGGGGGCAGCTATGTCATGGCGTCCAGTTTTTATTGAGGGGAGGAAGCCGGAGTACCCAAAGAAAACCCCCAACCTTCGGTAGAAAAACTGGCAATCCTTGTCAATTAAGATTGTAGTAGAGTACACCCTGCCCGCAGTGAGACTCGAACCCGCAACCTTAGTGTTGACAGACCACGTGATCAATAGTAGACGAACTACCTTAACCAATCGGCCGCGAATAGAGTAATGAGCGGACAGTAAGTGGGACATGTCCATGAGTGAACACTGATAGGAATATGGAAATGAGCGGATAATGAATGCTAAGGGACAGACCATTTTACTTAAAGGGGGCCATGGTTTTTTGTTTTTGTCAGGAAAAATATTTATTTTTTGAAGGCGTCACGACAGAAAATTTTTTTTTTCATTATTAGCATTATTTTGTATAACAGAAATCCTTCTTCAGAATATTTTTTTCTTACCCTCTGCTTCCAAAATATTTTTTTCATCTAAAATCATTTTCAAAATATTTTTTAGGAAAAAACCAAGGCCCCCATTGCAAGTTAAATGGTCGGTCCCTTAGGGTTAATGAACGGGTATAAAATGGGGTGGGTAAATACGCAAAACCTCAATGGGATATTTAACGAGTGTTGAAACTGGCGAAGTGATCTACAAAGTTCCAATAATCACCCACGTGTCAACATTGAAGTTGGGAGTTTGAGTCCGACTTCGGTTGATCGACTCCAACCTTAAATTGTCAAGGAAGAAAATTATTTTGCCAAAGGTGTGGGTTTTCACTGGCTTCTCCACCACCCCCTTCCGACCAACCCCAAAAATAAAACTAGACAAAGTCGTTCTAGCGATCGCTGATACCCCCGCTTTTGTGAAAATTTCTAACGTTTTTCGTGGATTGTGACCTTGAAATTGGATGGATTTCCACCAAAATCAATAGGCTTCTTACCAACAAAATATATAAGAATATTTTACAGTTTCATTAAAATCGGATGAAAACTTTTTGAGTTATTTTCCGGAAACAACTTTTTGTAAAAATTTCTAACATTTTTCGTGGACTGTGACCTTGAAATTTGACAGATTTCCCCCAAAATCGATAGGCTTCTTACCAACCTGATATATAACAATATCCCAAAGTTTCATTCAAATCACATGCAAACTTTTTGAGTTATCATCCGGAAACAACTTTTTTGTAAAAATTTCTAACGTTTTTCGTGGACTGCGACCTTGAAATTTGATGGATTTCCCCCAAAATCAAAAGGCTTTTTACCAACCTGATATATAACAATATCCCAAAGTTTCATTCAAATCAGATGCAAACTTTTTGAGTTATTGTCCGGAAACAACTTTTATGTTAAAATTTCTAACGTTTTTCGTGGACTGTGACCTTGAAATTTGACGGATTTCCCCCAAAATCGATAGGCTTCTTACCAACCTGATATATGACAATATCCCAAAGTTTCATTCAAATCGTATGTAAACTTTTTGAGTTATTGTCCGGAAACAACTTTTTTGTTAAAATTTCTAACGTTTTTCGTGGACTGTGACCTTGGAATTTGACGGATTTCCCCCAAAATCGATAGGCTTCTTACCAACCTGATATATAACAATATCCCAAAGTTTCATTTAAATCGGATGTAAACTTTTTGAATTATCATCCGGAAACCAAATGTGGACGGACGGACGGACGGACGGACATGAGGACCACTATAGGCCCGACTCTGTCGAGCGGGAGTATAAAAACTGCACACCATGATACATTTAGCTTAAAATCTGCTGCAAGTTGCATAATACCCTTTTCAAAAAACCGTTAGCAGAACATAAATGAAATAGGTCTAAGAACAGACTGCATGGAATGAGCCAATTTACATGTACGATAACTGTCAAATAAGAAAACGAGTGTAAACCGCAAGGATGAGACATAGTAAGCATGGTCAGGAAACTGGTGGAGAAAGGCCAATAATGAAAACTGATTACGATGAGCAAATGAATGGAAGCTAATAGAAATGATGCAATAAGTGCAAACTAACCAAGATTGGCCAATTAGGAGAAACTGAACGTGTATGGTTAATGAGTGGCAACTAAATTGAATGGGTTAAAAAGTAGAAACAATGAGGAATAAGTCAATAAACAGAAACTGAATGGGATAGGCCAATGAATGGAAAATGAATGCGATTGGCTAATAATTGGTAAATGAATGGGAAGGGGTAATGAGTGGAAACTGAACAACATGCAATTAGGGTCAATGAGCAGACACTGAGAGATTTGAGCTAATGAGTTGAAAATGAATGGGGTAAGCCTAATGAGTGGAAACTTAGTATTATGTACAAATAAGCAGTCATTTTTTAAATTTTTTACTGGTATTTTAGGGAATAAGGCATACTTAGGATACATGGTATAAAACTTGTAGCATAAGTACACACATCTTTTGTTTCTTTAGTTGTTATTTATAACATTCAGTTGGTAAATTTTGTACTGCAGAATATGAGACCTGTAAGCAAGCTTTTCTATCACTTATTTATAATGGTTAAACCATGCATCTTGCAGACTTAACACTGAATGTATAGATCTTATTTGGGACAATTATTTCTTAAACAACAGCCTTGAACCCAGAGAATTATAGGGCAGACATAACCCACTACACATGTATACATAAAATTTACATGTAGATGCTGGAAATGGATACAAATAAAACGTACTGGCTGCCTTAATATTTAATTAAAATACATGTACAAATCTTTATACTTCTAATACATGAAAATGAAATATGCAAACACAATTTTTTCATGAGATACAAAAGTCCACCACAAATGTAGTTCATAAAGCCTCTGCTGTCAGTTTAGTGTTGTTTTTAAAATATTGCCGGTTGTTTAAACTTCCACCAGGCATACTCTGTTGAACGCCAGCTGGGCTTGTAAAATCATTTTAAAAAAAACCAATATATGCTAAATAAGGTCCACATTTTGTAAACAAAGCTGTGAATTATCAAAATTTGCAATAATTTAACTTCTTACATGCATGCAGTGTGGATACTTAAAGGCTGAAAATAGAGTTCAATTCAAGTCGCAGGCAGTCCTTCATCTTCCAGAATTTAACTTTTTCCTAGGCATGGCAATCAATAGCTAAATGGGTGTGTAACTAGAGACACGCTTACTAATCCAAAGCACCTGAGTGTAGCCATGTGTTTTATTGGATTCTGGTTCCTCACTTTCTGTTTTCTGTGTTTTGTACGTGCAGTTTATGTATGTCTGAATCCAGATTTGTAATTGTCACTCGACTTTTGACTTTATTGTTAAATTGTCATAATTCCAATTAAAACTGTAGCTAAATTAGGGAAATTAGTCAGGTAATGTACATGAAATATTTTGAAAATTACCTGTGTACATGCATTATCCAATACAATTAATGTGACCCAAATTTCATTGTGTTTATTTTGGCTGTTAGAACTAACGTAATTTGTATGCGGAGCATTTTTATGTCAGTCTATTAACATCTTCAATGTCAATCTTTAAAAATGGCAAATACATATAATTGATTATTTCATTTATTTATTTTTGCTCAAACCAATACTGTCATTATTAATGTCCTTTTTTTAATTATTTATTATATGTGCATTTATTTTAATAATGATATGATGATTATATTCAGAGAGAAAAATATCTAAAGAATAAAAAATATCAAAAATGTTTTATAACATCTAGACATGATGAAATATGTGGACTTGGACGATTGTCACAAAATCCACTGTTTTGTTCATGGAGAGCTCTCTGACCACCAACACAAAAAAAAAGCATTGATTGGATCAAGAGGATTCTAGGACTAGAGTGTATGTGTAGTGAAGTGAAACAAATTTTTACTGAATATATTGCTTCTGAAATTTGACGATGCTTGCTACACTTTGGCTTCATTTTTTACACCAAATCATCTCATTATAATGCATGGACGGATTTCTGGACAAGATCATACAAGATGTAAACACAGGTAAGCAACATGTTTCGTTAATTTGCATGGTGTTTATTGATGGTTTTCGTTAAAATAATTTCACAGGCAATACAGCTCAAATATCTATTTTAAAAATATATTGAAAAATAAACAATTTATGAATAATTGACGACTTTCCAATTTAAAAAACGCCACCTAGTGTCCACTTCCGGTACTAAAAACTGCGGCTATAGCCGCAGTTTGTCCTGTTGAAAACTATTGATATGGACAATTGTCTTTGATCAATTTTCACGCTTCAGGTGAATGACAGCTGTCAATATCTGAGTGAGGATATAATAAAAAAAAACCCTGCTGTGTAAACGTGATAGTTAATTAATTAACTGATGTTTATTCCCCCATTTACCTGATGCTAATCTGAGGTGAAACCCCAGCTGTTTTATAGCTTGATTTAACAAGCTTACCGGTGACATCAGTGTTCTAATATTCAAATTCACCTGTTGCCTAGGACTATAGTAACATCTACTAATGAGGTTAATTAGATAAAATTTGATAGGCATTGACAAACAATACAAAAAACTATGCAAAATCTTTATTTCATATCATAGTCTTTTAGTGATGATAGCCGTAGTTTTTTTAACAGGAAGTAAAAGGGGAGATAAATCATGTAAAACTGGAAATGGGTCAATTGTTATGTTGCCGCGAGTCACGAAATTGTATGCTTATACTGTATTGGACGGATTTTTGGAGACACACTAGTAATGCAACTTGATTTTCTAAGGAAGTAAATACCACCAACCAAGGGCTACAGTTACTGCGATTCTTCAAGTGAAGAGGTTTGTAGTTCTGCTAGTGTTGGACAAAATCTTGGACAATAACTTCTACTTATAACACACACAGTTAAACTTTTAAATTTCCATCAGGGGAGATCATAGGGAAAGGGGAGGGAAACAAGGAAAGTCAATGCTAGAACATGGCGGATGCCATACTCGATGTCTCTCGGTTTTTTACAATAACATCCCAAGTAACGGCGGAAAAATCGTATTGCGAGATCAATTTCATTGGACTGTGTACTGACCCCTAAACAATACAGGATACTGCCGATGTTAGCCGGAAAATATCGAAAACAAAAAGAAGTCAATAAATAGGTGAATGGGTGGAACCTAACACGTGTTGAAATTTTCTTTACACCACAGAACATCTTGCATGCTTTTAAAAAAAAATTCAACCAAATCATGTTTCCGTTGAAACCTTATTGAATAGAATGCTATATATACTCTGGTAAACGTGATTTATTTTAGTCTAGCAGTGGTTCTCCAGCGTGTAAGTTTAGCAATAGATTTTGTGCTAGTAATATTAGCTGTTATAGTATTACTGTTGCGTGATTTTTTATTTTTGTTATTTTGGATTTGTTCATTCTACTTATGTGAATTATTGATATATAATATCCTTGTGCAAAGGAGAATGATTAACAATTTGTGTCTTGTTTTGTATTGCATTTAAACAAAATTGTTTTGGTTAATTTCTGCATCGTTTTTGGTATGGTTTCCTGTTTACATTTTATTGCGATATAGAATATCCTTCTGGCGGAGAAGAATTATTTACAATTTGTCTCTTGTTTTGTATTGCATTTAACAAAATATTTTTTGTTAATTTATGCATTGTTTTTGGTAGGGTTTCCTGTTTACATTTTGTTGTTTGCTTTATTTGTTTATATAGTGTCAGTAGGGTAGAACTGACCAAAAGTCATACTAATGCATACATGTATTTGAATTCATTGTAAATTTGTTAATTTTTTTCTTTCTTTTTTTTCATATACTGTTACTGTGCTGATACGGGTATTTGAGCCAACAACACTCAGTACAGAAATTTAAAAAGTAAGTAATCATTTTATAATTTGTTTACAATAACAAATACATGTATCAGCTTGGTTACATAATCTGGTCTATGTGTAGATACATGTTATCATTTCTGGAATAACTACGGTTCTCCATAGATAATGCATTGAAATTTGCATAGCGAGTCTATTGTATGCATAATATTAAGTGATCAATATTTGTACCTTTATTAATTTAATGAACCCCTAATGGGTTTGGGTTCTGCAATACTTAAGTTTAACAACCAAACTGACATACCTCGATGTGAAATATTGCTCTCGCTAAATCTCAATTTCTCTTTTACTATACTACATAGTCAAACAGAAATTTATCATTTATCAACAGCAATGCAATACATGTACATGTACTAATACATTGCAAGCAGGCATGTCAGAATGGATACAAAATGAGTGAATACACAATATAAATTAATAAATTATAATTTTGTAAAATTATCCTGACCCCAGTGCCTGTGCGAACAACTGATAATTGAAACTGCAACCTGGCTTCATATTGCAATATAGCAAAAATAGCTTTAATCATCATCTTAAATCAATTACCAAGCTCATTAATTGTCCACATCTCTTGAAAGAATGGCGAATTTAAACCAATTGCAGTATATACTATGATTGTATCACATACTCTGTGAGGGTATGGCCTGTTAACACTTAATTTGGTTAACCATTTGCAGTAAAAGATGTTAAAAAATGTATCGAGTATATCTACCATGTTTTTGTATTAAAATGTTAATTGTTTAGTTTTCAATACTTTAACAGCATTTCAATGCTAGCTGCAAGTATTTTATAAAATACCATTTATATATTGAATATTTCAAATGCATCTGTATACATTTTTATTCCTGTTAAAATCTTTTAAAAATAATTTTGTTTTTAAATTGACAAAGTTAAAAAAAAATATCATTTTCTATACTTTGACATTTCCAAGGGCAACAACTCTTATACTTCATCTTTTGGCGAGGTAAATGGTGAAAAACTATATACAGATTTTAAAACAAGGGTACTAGTCTGCTTGATGAGTATAAAATCCAACAATATATGAAAAATAATAGCAATATGTTCCAATGAGAGAAATTAAGTTAAGAAATGTTCCTTTTGACACTTAAAACATTTTCAACAAATTAATTAAAAAATCAAATGTATATGTACAAATTCACTGCTTATAGAAGTCTTTGAAATTTGAAATAATATTTTTTTAAATTAGCAAAAAACTACTTTAATTGATTTTCTACATTTTTTCCCCAAGGGTAGCTATTCTTTAATTTCTAAAATAGTTCAAAATAAGGTAGAGTCAGAGCACAATCCAATAAGAATAATCTTTTACTTGCTCCCCTTTTGCCATTTGGCAACAATAGCAAAAATGGGAGAGCATGTGAAAATGTAAATTTTATAGTCAGAGAATCCTCTGCCATCCAGCGCTTTTTTTTGTGCGTGGGACGTCAGAGAGATCTCCACAAGCTAAACAGCGGATTTTGCGACACCGGTCTGGGTCGGCACGTTTCATTGTGTCAGATTTAATAAAACATTTTCATCCAGTTAATCTGCAAGCGAATTATATATAGATTAACTGGATGAAAATGTTTTATTAAATCTGACACGATGAAATGTGCCTACTCACACTGGTCTAGCAAAATCCGCTGTTTTGCTAATCAGGAGCTCTCTGATGTCCCATGCAAAAAAAAGCGTTAGACGGCAGAGGATTCTAGGACTAGTAATTTTATAGATTGAACAAAGTAAATAGTGAAAGCAATGTAATTAAGTGCATGGTTGCCAGAATGCATTGAAGGTTCATCTTTCCAGTACAACTCGAGTGTATTGGCAATTATATTCTGTATGACAGATTTTTTTTGTCCTGAAGAAAAACTTATCTTTCTTTTCAGCCCATTCAAATAATGGAACCAAGTACCAGTTGGGAAGACAATTTTTCAAAACATCAAAGTGATCAAATATTAAATACAAATACATACCAAGATTTTATTGAAACTGAAAATGAATTTCAAGATTTAGCTGAAGTTTACAATTCAAGCCAAACTTCTGAGAAAAAACATACTTTTAAACACATGTTAAACATTCTATATGCTACAGAAATTTTGAACACATTAATTTTGACAATTTTCTCGTTTTTTTAAACTAAGAGCAATAAATAAATAAATTGTATTGTAATCATTCCATTTTACAGTCCAACATGAAACGAGGAAAGCAGAGTCTGCTGACTGAAAGTGTTCTACTGTATCCTCAACTGAGTAAAGTACTGTTCTTCTGTTGTATAACCCAACATAAATCTTTGAGTATTCCTGTTAAAATCTCAACATCTGGTTTGCTACTGTCCACCACTGGAAAAGAATATAAATCATTTATTGACTGGTTTCAGTCTGAATTCATACCCCTTATTCCTGAAAATGAAAATAAAAATTTTTATATACCCCAAAGTAATCGGGATTTCTTCACACAACCAGAAAGAAAAGGATATTCATTTGGATGCTTAATTACTAAACTAGACTAGAGGCTCCCAGGAGCCTGTATCGCTCACCTGAACCTGAAACCAAACAACCCTTTTTTATCCAGCTTTTCTTTGCTATAAGGAATTGCCCAACACTTCTGCAAAAATCATTAATTTCGACCTTTTAAGGGTAATAACTCCTATAAGGAGGAGCTTTTGATGCTTAGAGGGAGAAGGGAAGTTCAATTCAAATTTGCTGTACCTGTTGTACTTTTTTAACTATCAGTCGAAAACTCTCTCGACTCCCCCCACCCCCGCCTTTTTTCATTTTTTCTATTTCAAGCCAACGTAGCTATATAGGTAGTCAGGTGGTAGAGGACGTCCTAAAGATGATGTGTGCAATGTTTCAAAGAAGTCCTTTCATTGGTTAAAGAGGAGAAGATTATTTAAAATCAAGTAAAATTGATTAAAAAAATGTTCAAGGAGAATAATTCCTAAACGGTTCATCAGACAATCTTGACCCTAAAGTCATTTTTGTTACCCTCATAGAGCAGAACAATTAAGCAATGCTAACTTTTTCTCTAGTTCTAATAATTTTCAAG
Organism: Limnoperna fortunei; assembly: GCA_944474755.1. Lineage (NCBI taxonomy): Eukaryota > Metazoa > Mollusca > Bivalvia > Mytilida > Modiolidae > Limnoperna > Limnoperna fortunei. The sequence continues at coordinate 49,490,588 of OX104118.1, read as the reverse complement.
ATTTTGAGGCAAAAATGTCAAAAATCATCAATTTCGACAATTAAAGGGCAATAACTCCTATAAGGAGTCATCATACAACTTCAACCCAATGGAGTGTTTCGTAGAGCTTTTGATGCAGATGAAGGCATGTCTCTTCGGTTTTCCTGTATCTGTTACACTTTTTTGAATATAAGCGAAAAACTGTATTTAACCCCCCCCCCCCCCACCATCCTATTTTTAGCAATGGTGGCCATGTTGGTTAATCTGCAGCCATGGTTGGTGCAAACTTGGTTAAGGACATTGGACGGATGATGTGTACAAAGTTTCAAAGCAGTACTTTCAGTTGTTTCAGAGGAGAATATTTTAAAAAATCAAAACAAATTAAAAAAAAACAGTTCAAGGGGAATAACTCTTAAACGGTTAATCAGACAATCTTGACCCTTAAGTCTTTTTTGTAGCCCTCATAGAGCAGAACAATTAAGCAATGCTAACTTTTTCTCTAGTTCTAATAATTTTCAAGATTTTGAGGCAAAAATGTCAAAAATCATCAATTTCGACAATTAAAGGGCAATAACTCCTATAAGGAGTCATCATACAACTTCAACCCAATGGAGTGTTTCGTAGAGCTTTTGATGCAGATGAAGGCATGTCTCTTCGGTTTTCCTGTATCTGTTACACTTTTTTAAATATAAGCCAAAAACTGTATTTAACCCCCCCCCCCACCGTCCTATTTTTAGCAATGGTGGCCATGTTGGTTAATCTGCAGCCATGGTTGGTGCAAACTTGGTTGAGGACATTGGACGGATGATGTGTACAAAGTTTCAAAGCAGTACTTTCAGTTGTTTCAGAGCAGAATATTTTAAAAAATCAATTAAAACAAATTAAAAAAAACAGTTCAAGGGGAATAACTCTTAAACGGTTAATCAGACAATCTTGACCTTTAAGTCTTTTTTGTAGCCCTCATAGAGCAGAACAATTAAGCAATGCTAACTTTTTCTCTAGTTCTAATAATTTTCAAGATTTTGAGGCAAAAATGGCAAAAATCATCAATTTTGACAATTAAAGGGCAATAACTCCTACAAGGAGTCATCATACAACTTTGACTCAATGGAGTGTTTTGTAGAGCTTTAGATGCTGAAGAAGGAAGGTCTTTTCGGTTTTCCTGTATCTGTTATACTTTTTGAACTATAAGCAAAAAACTGTATTTTGACCCCCCTGTTCTATTTTTAGCCATGGCGGCCATGTTGGTTGGTCTGAGGCCATGATTTGAGCAAACTTGGTAGAGGACATTTTACTGATGATGTGTGCAAAGTTTCAAAGCAATCCCTTCAGTGGTTTTGGAGGAGAAGATTTTTGAAGAAAAGTTAACGACGACGACGACGACGACGACGACGACGACGACGACGACGGACGACGACGGACGCCAAGTGATGGCAATAGCTCACATGACCCTTCGGGTCAGGTGAGCTAAAAAGGGTGATACAATTGAAGATATTTTAACAACAGACAAACAAGTTTCATTTTGTTCACTATCTTTCAGTTCACCTTTAAACCATTATGAACTTGTATTGTTCAGTCTATTTAGAATTTCTGGTTTAGATGTAAATAGTTATAATCATCAGCATTTTGCTGCCAATTTTTGCCATTTTCAGTCTTTTATTAAGATTGAAAACTTTGCTTTTGTGTGATTCTTTCCACATCCCAGTCTTTATTCAGACTGATTTATATTACTGCTGCTGCAGTTATTTAATGTTTGCCCTTGCAATATGTTTTTGCTTTTTGTGTACATTTGTTGCCAATTTTTGCCATTTTCAGTCTTTATTAAGATTGAAAGCTTTGTCTTGTTGTATAATTCTTTGCCACATCCCAGACTTTATTCCGACTGATTTCATTTTCTGCTATTGCAGTAAATTTTGTTTGCCCTTGCAAATGTCTTTGCTTTTTGTGTACATTTGTTGCCATTTTTTTGCCATTTTCAGTCTTTATTAAGATTGAAAAATTTGCCTTGTTATATAATTCTTTGCCACATCCCAGTCTTTATTCAGACATTTTCTGCTATTGCAGTATGTTTTGTTTGCTCTTGCTAAATGTTTTTTCTTTTTGTGTACATTATTTGCCAATTTTCAGTCTTTATTTAGATTGAAAACTTTGCTTTCGTGTATGATTCTTTGCCAAATTGCAGTCTTTATTTAGACTGATTTAAATTGCTGCTATTGCAGTACGTTTTTGGCTTTTGGGTATATTTTACTTTTCAACATTGCAGTTTTTTTGCTTTTATTACAATTTACTATGGATTAGTTACAAAGTGAATAAATACATGCATATATGATGATTGTATACTACATCCTTTTCCACTGCTGCTCTTTAGTTTAGAATTTACAAAATCAACTTCTTTGTATTAATACAGTTAATATCATCTGCAACATGTGCACATGTTTTTTTGCTTTGCTATTTTCTCAGATTGTCAAAATATTATTTAACGATGTACTGCTTAAATTTACAGCTTCCCCCAGTGATATCATGTCTAAGCATTCGTTCAATTAAAGAATCTTTGACACTTTTATTGCTGGGGGTTAGAATTAACTACATAAAGATCCGCATACCTAGAATAGAGATCAACATCTTTACCTTTAAAGCCGACAAACATCTTATCTGGTTTCACCGAGGCATGTCTGGGATCTGAAATATTGCAAGAATAATACATTTAGTTGAATGAATGTACTGATGCTATGCATGGCACTAAGGGTTAACAAAAATAGCATAATTTTTTGCAGACAATAGATTAAAATTTATTCTTTGTTTCATTCATGTTATTTGTAAAAACTATAACAAAATAAAGAATTTCATTTTTTTGTTTGTTTTGTTGTTTAATGCAACTTTCGGCACTTTTTAATCTATCTCATGGTGTATTTTTCTATTGGAGGAAACTGAATACCCGGAGAAAACCCTGACCTTCAGTGGAAAACTGGTAATTCTCAAATTTAATGTAAACTTTAAACCTTAAAACCAGCAATGACATCATAGAACTATTTTAATTTTAACAGTGTAAGAATGACCAACGCAAGCTATATGGTTTCAAATAATATAATGTAAGTTCTTTATTATACATTTTAAGGGATGCCAAAAAGATGCAGTCAAGTTTATTGTGACACAAAAATGATGCACACACAAAAGTACTGAAAATTATCTTCTGTTTCGTGTAGTTATACAAGTACTAGTTCATATGAACTGTGAGATGCTGGTGGTGATTAAGATTGCACATGTTATGAAGCTGTCAGTATAAATGTATCATATTGAATCTACATGTCCCTAATTAATAAATTAATTATTTCTAAACTTTGTATTCAATATTGAAAATAAAGGTAAGTTTTACTACATATACATCCTCACAAGTCACAAGATGCCAAAAAGATTGTTTGTGTTTGATGGTGTTTAATGCCACTTTAAGCAATTTTCCAGCTATATCATGGCGTCCAGGGGGAGGAAGCCGGAGTACCCGGAGAAAACCCCCGACCTGCGTTAGGAAACCTGGCAATCCTTGTCAATTAAGATTGGAGTCGAGTACACCCTGCCTGCAGTGAGAATCGAACCCGCAAAAAGATGGTAACTAAATAAATATATATAAATATATAACAGAAACATATTCTAATGATGCTTATTATAATATGCAATTGTAATACTATAAATTGATTGGAGGGTTTTTTACGTCCTACACCAAAAACCTAATGCCCTTGGCTTGATCGAATTGAAATACTATAACTACTACAACACTAAATAAATAAATAAATATATATATATATATAAATAAACACTATAAATAAAGTATGGCCAATTGGACCTACATGTGTATGGCCAAAATGTCCAGATACCTGTTTATTACATCAATGCTCTAGAAAAAGACTACTTACTTAATAACAAATTGTAGTTTTACTAAGTTGAAAACATGTGCTTTTAAATATCCATTAACAGAATTTGTATTAATTTATAAACCGATGTAAAGTCCATAATTAATTGGTATTAACCTTTTTTTCATCTTCATATACATGTATAGTCTACTTATCCAGGAGCTAATGAAAATTAGCTGTCCAGTAGTTTTGTTTCCTTCATCTTCCTCTAGAAAACACATAAATATGTTTAAAAGTTTGTAAAATATTCTCCCAAACATGAATGAAACCCAACTTTCTGACAAGAAGTTTCATGCTGGTATTACATGTACATGTACAGTAGTAGCGGTATCGTAACGACTCGCCCCACATTTCATAATGATTCGCCCAACTCAATAACGACTCATCCCACATTTGTAAAATATATAAATTTATAAATTTTATATTTTAAAAATATATTTAATTAAATTTATAGTATAAATTTTTATTTTTGCATGATATATTTTACTGCTAGTGTTTTAACTAGCGGTGGATCTCTTGAGATTAAAGTGAACTCATGTTCACTTCTTTAATTAATTATGATAATTATAATTTAATGTTTGATTGTTTACAATCATGATTAATTTTGATAGTATTAACAGTTTCAGATAATTTTAAATTATTTGAATGTTTGATTGGCGAATAGGCGTCCCTGTATCTGTCTGGTCTGTTCAGTCTGGTAACGTCTAAGTTTCTTTCCGTTTACAAGTTTGCACTGTTACTGTACGTTTCTGTCCTCTTGAAATAGTAACGTCATAAGAAGATAGAAGGTGAGATTGCCTTTTTCTTGCCGTCCTTTTCAGTCTGTTATGCCACCTTCGCAGTCAATCAGGTTCTTTCAATATAGGCAAAGTAGGCGTCTATGGCATCGGTGTTGGACTACTTGTCTTTTAGTATGTCAATTATAATTTCCATAATTAGAACATCACTTTAATCTCAAGAGATCCACCGCCAATTAAAACACCTAGCAATGAAATATATGCAAATATTAAATATACAAACTTATATATTTTACATATGTGGGGCGAGTCGTTATTGAGAAGGGCTAATCGTTTTTAAATGTGGGGCAACTCGTTATATATTCGTAGTAGCATATCTAGGTTTTTTTAATAAAATACATGAAGGCTAGATTTATTAGAACTAATATATACAACAGGTGGTTAAAAAATTGACAACTAGTTTATAAGCATCAATAGAAATTGTTGTTACTCACAACTCTGAGATGACAACAAAGTAGACACCTGCAGTATTAAGGGCTTTTAAACTATTAATTTAATTCAATTGATAAGGGTTTTAAAAAATACATGTACCCCCCCCCCCACCTTTTTTCTTCAATGTGATGTTGCTTTTTTTTAGTGTTCACTTATTTTTTTTCATTCAATGCGATTTTCCTGCCAGACCATGTAATGCATCGATGTTGTTTGTAAACAAACAATGACGACATATTTTGCATACATTAAACATCGTAAAAGGTCACAAATTATAAAATAATATAAAATTTTAAATAAATTATATATATCGGTTATTTTTTTGTTTATTTCAACGAGCAATCTAGAATATTTCTTTAAAACATAAAAATTAAAATGTTTACACTGTTAGATTTCATATGCCGATTACCAGTAATTTACTTTAAATGGGTTACCCACTTTTATATCAAAATATGATAAATATCCTTACCTTGTTTCGAAAAATAAATATGTACATGAATTTCCGAAATATAGTCCTACATTTTAATCCATGTTTTGGCTAAATTACTTTCCGTACCACATGTAAATTTAAATTTTACATCAAAATTTGACAAAAACCACGATCTAGTGGCATAGTCGGCCATCTTAACCCAAGTTAGATAATCCGATTCCAAGTCCTGTTTCCATCTTCGTCATTAGGGGAATACATAGGAAAGGGACAGAAACGTGTAATATCAATAACAAACTATATTGAGGAACGTTTCCCATTAGAAAAATCCGGAAAAAATGGTATTATACTTAATTAGTTCTTACTAGTGATTTATATGCATGTTCTTTAACCTTGGTGTAGCTTTTATTAATATTTTTGGGCCTTGTTTGCTTTTGATGTTATGTTATTAAAGTAATTTTCCAACTCTTAAAGTTTGATTGAACAGCAAATATGACAAGAAATCAGTCCAATAAAAAAGAGGCTTGTTTTGTAACTGGTTACAAAACATTTACATAAAAATACTATTACATAACAGTTATAATTACATAACTGCGAATTACGAAAAACAGTTACAAATTGGTTACATCTATATTTATTGAACAGTGACACCACCGGGTATTTTTCTGAATTATCCATGTGTAACTAAGTGTGCAAGCATTTTTTTTGCAATATAATATAATTTCAAAACTGAAATTTAAGAGGTATTGGTGATAAGTTAGCTAATTGTACATAAACTTGAATAATGACCATTGACAAATAATTAATTTAGTTTCCGAGACAATTACCTCGAGACCTTTCTTGTAAGCTTCCGTCTTACTATATACCAATGATAATTTCAAATACGTAAGACCAAATATACTTTTTTTTAAATGGTCGTATCATAATGAAAAAACCTTAATAGTATCAGTTATTTCTTTCTGCGTTTTAAAAATATTTTAATATGTTCCGCAATTTTCTACAAATACTTTACTGGTATATAAAGTGCAAACATCGATCATTTCAATTTCAATTAATAACTAAATGACTGAACAACATATCTCTAAAAATTAACGAATTTAAAAAAAAACCCAACAAAATAAAGGACAAATATGAGGGGATAAAATACGGATATGAAACAGTTTAAGTAAGTTTTACTTAGAACTGAAAACTCGAACAGGTTGTGTTCCAAAAGATAGAAATACACAGCCTCGTCAATTTTACTTGAAGAACTGTACATGAAATTTACATACAGGTAAGGCATAATTCGATATTATTTGACAACTTATTAATTACACCAAGATACTAGTGCGCAGCTCCGGGGTTTTCTCCGGGTACTCCGGCTTCTTCCTCCAATAAAAACTGGACGTCATGAAATAGCTGAAAAATTGCTAAAAGTGTTGATAAATAAAACTTATCAGGTGTGACTGTTTATTAGAAAATATAATCAACATTAAAATTGTTGATAACTAAAAACGTATATTGCAATACATCTAAATGAATTACACCTTAAAAGTATTTCAGAAGATATTAAATGCATTGATACAATACATTGAGATTCATGTATTGATAGTTTAAAAAAATGAAATACAGCAAATTATGCAGTTTTTCTAATATAAAAAAGCTGTATAAAAAGCTACATAACAACATTCTGTTGTTTTTTTCTGACATTGCTAAAATTTTAGAACAGTTTTCTGGTAGTTGCAAAAGCTAACTACAATACAGTAGTAATCTTTATCTAAAAATAACATTTATAGACTCTGAGGAGATAGAAAAACAAAAACCCATACTGCTATTAATGCTGAAATAATTTTCAGCTGTGGACTTAAAAAAATATATATGTTATGTTATATTATTCCTCCGTAATTGCACAACCAACCTATTGAGGCTTAAATCTATGTTTAATTGGTACTACTTATATATTAGTGTTAAAGTAAACGAATAAGGGTTGGTATAGAATGTCCTTTTTGACAGATAATGTCAATAAAAAGGTTAAAATTTTTGGATTTGGACATCTTTAACCCGTATCAACTAAAAAAATGTTTCTGAAGGAATACCACTAAAATATGTACCTATAAAAATGCATCTGATTCGGATAAATATACAAAAAATCAATTAAAAACAAGGATTATCGTCAAATCTATCTTAAAATCCCAGCACACACAACTAAGCTGTTGGATGAATAGGAATTGCTTGAAAGTCACACTGTGGCCATGACCTTAAATGTAACGAAACAACCGTATCGTCACCATATAATGTAATTAATAGTTCTAGACATTAACAACATGAGAATAGACAAGTTGACAAGTTCTCTACTTGTTTGCCCCAAGTCACACAAGGAAACAACTCCGATTGTTCCACATTATATTGAACACACGACGATTATATTGTCTTACATATTAAATATAAAAGTGAAAATGTTGCCTTATGTTTCACTTTTGTGTTGTTGTTTTGTCTACAAGGTTGTTCTCTGCTTTGTTAAAATTTGAAAGAGTGCAAAATAATTGTGTACCATAGAATTGATGGAGGGATCAAAATGGTCTATGGTTGAATGCCCACTACACAAACCATCCTGATTAAAAGATAACAGTGAAATTTCATTTGCAAGAAACGTCAATCTAGATATTATTATAAGTCCAACGTTTTTCTAAACAAATGATTAAAACGTTATTACTCTAAAATGGTCAGCGTCTATTGAATTTCTTGTTCTTATTTACGGGTTTTATAATTTTGAGAGTCAAGCTTTCGGGAATAATTCCTGTATCAAAAACCTAGTTAAATATAATACAGTATACTTGAATTAGTGAGAGGAAAATCTTTAATTTAATCATTTAAAATGTTGTCCAAACCTAGAAATTGTTTTTCAGTTCTTTTATATCATCCGTAATCTCTGTTACAGTAATCACATTATTGAGTACATAATCCAAAAAAGGTTTTTACTAAGAGCATCAATATCTGTTTTTAAATAATTTTCAACAACAAGATTATTTAATTTTTTTTAAAGAAATCGTGAAAAGAATCAAAGTGTATAGTGAGTGGTCCCCGAGAACTTCATTAGATTCATTATAGTTGTTTTGCAAAAAGAATTGTGTCAGACTGCGAAAGATCTTAATTTGTGTGAACATTTATTTTGGTTTAAGAGAAAACTATTATTAAGTTCTTTTCTAATTTTTTTTTGCTTTCATTAAAAAATGATTAAGTACATTTCATTTTTTTCATATTTGAATATGTTCGTAGCCTTGTGAAAATCATTTCGTTTTAGTTTACCCTGTTTTTAAATCCTGGATAACTGTTACTTAACTGATGCCTAGGTCCATATCACTTGATAGAAAAAAGTCGTAAATCATTTACTTGATCACTTTATCGGGTAATCCATCACACCCAATGTAAATTTTTTAACTGTGTTGGGATGGTTTTCCAGTGAAGTCATGTTTTTTTTTAAATATTTTTTATCAACTGTTTGCTTGGATGTTTGCTTTACGCCCAACGAGCAGTATTTCAGCTATATTCAGGACGAGAACAAGTTAAAAACAATAAATCGATTCGGAAAATTGGACCAAGGAACACACATTTTGAATGCCACAGAAAAAGTATGGGATCTGAGTTCTTATCGACATCTACAAAAGGGGTCTCTAGGTGCAAGGAGCGTGGCACTTTCCAAACTCGTAACCCACTGTGGTCCGCGGTCAGGCTTTCCGTATTATGACCTGACAACCATCAGCGAGAGCACATCCCGTATCCGCCACCTAGAGAAGCGCTGAGCAGCTCTGCGGGTCCAGCACTGTGAACCCTCACAGTATGGTCTCATTCGACTGTTTGCATTTATATTAAACATACAATCAACACTATCCGCTGAAAATATAAAATGAAATGTATTCTATTAAGCACATCTAAAAATAAAGGTTAAAATCAATCTCCAAATCAGGTACCATAGCAAACATACATTATAAAAGTAACAAATAAGCAATTAAACTAATATTTATACAAGTAGTATGACCGACACTTCTGTAAAAAAGTAAACGACCATTTGCTATAAACAGATGACATATTTTATGAAAAACATCTATAATTGTGTTCATATTTATTCACACAACCACTATCTTGATTCTATTTTAATGATATTTTTTTAATTTGTTATCGGTAATGTTTATATTTTTCCTTTGATGTGTGCCTCTGATAATGTCATTACATAATTTATCGGTCATTAGTTACCAATACAGGAAATATAGGATTTGTTTTTTATAGAGACTATCACGGCTTAACGTATTCGGTGAGCACTGCGGGCTGAACTTATTCTCGACGTGAAAAAGACATTATCAAAACGTGAAGTAACTACAGATTTAATCAACATTTTAAATATTATCAGTAATTTATCTAATAAGTTGTAATCTATAATCTTATAGTCTGCTATGTTAGTGGTTCGTGCATTAAAATCACCTATTGTAAAATTTTATGATATATGGTCGAAACCATTTCAGTAAGTGTCTCAGCTGATGAGTTTTAAAAAATGTGGGTGTGATATATGTACGTCCTTGTAATATATTAACATGTTTTAAACCTATATCTTTTGAATTTTCTATCAACTATCAGACTCGATACAGTTCAAGAATTTACTAATTTAGTACATTATCGTTTTCGTAAGCACAGTCACCTGATCTGAAAGTCATGCTCTCATTGATAAACTATTTAACTTTGTTGCGTTTGAATGTCTTTATTATTGTCCTTTTCCTGTCTCAAACCAGTAAGTTCCCTTTCGAATTTGTCTTACTTTTCGTGTAATTTGTCAACCTTAAATATATAGTTAGGACAATTTGTTCCTCAGAGGCGTTTAATTGCAATTTTTATTGACGATTAAGAGTTTTAATAGATAACAGCTAAAGAGAGGTGTTGTTATTAAGTGATGTAGGTTGAGGCGGCTTTGACGCAATTAGGTGAATTGACATCGGGTGTTGTGTGCTGGGGGCTAGTGTACTTTGGATGATACAGAACTGACGATTTGATGGTACACACGGATGCAATTGTATTTACTAAAAATACTATATTGTTTTCTGGTACTGGTTACAAAAGTCGCTAAATGATGCATGAGGGCTGCTGTACATGTATGAGAACGACTGTGTAGGTTGAGACGTTGGAGCGACCATATGTTTTATGATTATACATATATATAAAACACATTCCACATTTTCAAGAAGCTTTATGAATAGAATTAATCGTCTATATTGTGAACAAGAATTCACATCACATCCGTTTTTTCGCAAACAGTTTTGTTTCTAAATTTAAATTAACATTCTGTAAACTAATAATATTACATTATAATACGAATGATAATTCTTATAAACAAAAGTATAAAGATAAATTATGTGTATATATAGAATAATTATGTCTTTATATTGAAAGGTATGCAAATATATAGAAAAACTGTGCAATGTGCATGTAGAAGAAAACCCCATGTGAATATATTGAAAAAAGAAATGCATATATAAAATCTAGTACATATATGGCAGTTAAGGCGTTTCATATATCTAAATATATTGACAACTTTTCATAATCAACAAGTGGCAAAAAATAATTTAGCATAGGGAAACATATTTGCAGTATTCAAGATATTTGCAACGGTTTATAAAATGAGTTAAGAACAAAATCTCTCCCTTGGAAATACTCTCTTCTGTGTAACATAGCACAAATGGGCCCTTTCTAAATATTCTCCATTGCGGTCTAAATTCCTCCCTTAATATATTCAATGCTGACAAAGTGTCTATAGCTTTTACATTCAAATATCTTCCATTAAATGAACACTGTATAGGCATACAACAAATTGCACCATTAAGATGTAGAATCTTCTATCCACTGTAATATACAGATGTAAATTCCGAGACTGTCGTCTTATACAGACTTAAATAATTTGTCGTCCTATTTAACCATTAGTGTCTTACATTTTATAAATAAGGTCTGGTACGTATAACAATAAAAGAACTGTACAGCAAAAAAGATGGCTGATATGTCAAAACCAAAGTACACAGGGCTAACGTAAAATCTATTCATAAGAACAATATTTTAATACAAAATATTATAACGCAATATTTTAGCACATTGCCTTAAATGAGAAGTTTCTACCGCACTGATTAACAACACTTTGAGGTTGTACAACACGAGATTCAATTGGAACTTCATCAACTAAACCTTAGGAAACTGTTTTGGAAACAAATTATTGGATGTGTATGTACTTCATTCAGTTTCATTTTCTTTATGCTACAACAAGGAACAGGTTTATTGTATTTTTCTGATCAAAAACATATTTGTTACTTCTGGAGGATGGTTTTTTTCAGCAATGAGTACAAACTTTGCCCCTCATTTTGCCCAATGTTCCTGTTTTAAATTTATTCAACTTCTTTTTAACGAAAAGAAGATAACGATAACGTAAGCTTGCTCGGTCCTCTATTTTCACGTATATATATTGATGATGTCCTTTTAATTAACAATCCCAATTTGCGAGTGGTTTCCGTTAATATATCTTTCAGAACTGGAAATTAACAAAACCACAGAACAGTTTTATCTACATTTATTTCGCATGTCACGCCAATGGTCATCTTAGCAGATTAATTTGGGACAAACAAGATTATTTTAATTTTTAAATTGATTGGTCTGGTATCATAGATGGATATGTTTACACTGGGACCATACTGGGAGGGTTCCCAGTGCTCGAAGCAGAGCTGCCCATCACATACCCTATCCCTCTTGTTTGGGGATTGTCAGCTCATAATACAGAAAGCCTGACTGTGGGCTCTAGTGGAGAACGTATTTGTATACTGCTACCACGATAAAAACCCCTTTTGTAGATATCGATAATAGACTTGTAGCCGATACAAGATGCTAAATTTTCCACCCTCATATTATTGCAGTGGCATTCCAAAGGTTCTGCTCCTTAGTGAATCTTTCCCGAATTGATTCGTTTCTTAACCCGTTTTTGTCCTGAACATAGATAAAATAATGTTTGCTGTACGTAAAACAACATCTAATTAGTCCATTTATGGTACAATACGGTTTCCGTTGTCAACTTTAATGCGCCATATTTCTGCAAAAGGTCGGGGTTTTAACGGTTATCCATGTCCCATCTCTAATAAAAAATAATATGCCGAAAGCGACGTACAATCCCGTTCAAACGTCTGCTAGACAGCTGTTCTTTATCATCGCTGTCCAGTGATATATCGTATAAATTGACATAATTGACCGACCTGCACGGTGACCGACTTTGTGGTATCTACTAGTCCAAGATAGGTTCTGCCACTTTCAGAATAAAAATCTTTTCTGCATCATGAGCAAGTTTCGAATATCTTATTTATACTTTAGCCTGTTAAATGGCAAATTATTGGAACGCAAGATGAAAGGATGTCATCGTTTTTTTGTGGTTTGATGGTCATACATGTGAACAAAAGTTGTACACATTTTTAAAACTTTCTAACATATTTTGATACAACATTGCAGATGTTTCTGGCATGTTTTGACAATGCTATAACAATCTTTGACAACAACAGAAAAAATAAGACTTTCCATGTGTGACAGTTTATTAGAATACATTTAAATATTTTACTACTGTATAGCGTTTGCTGAAGATATGTTAATCATCGATACATTGCAACCATTGAGATTCGTGTCTGATACTCATTGAATTATGCATATAATCATCGATACATTGCAACCATTGAGATTCGTGTCTGATACTCCTTGAATTATGCATATACAAGTATTATTCTGCCAAATAGCATATTTCTATTGGTAATGTCTGTATTAAGCAGCTTTATACATAAAATAACTTACATGTATCAAGTAACTTTATACAGTACATAAAACAATTTAATCTAGGATGTAGAAAATAACCCATACAGCCGTTTATGTTATCTATAATTTTTCAATTGTTGACCTATGTTTCAATCTCATCAGTAAAGAAAAATACATTTATTTTAATAGCATTCCCTTAGAATAGCACAACCAACCTATCGACACTTTCAGCTACTATAATTAATGCAAATCTATTGGTACTACCCTTATTAAAGTAAACAGTCTGAAAGATCGGAGTAGGTATAGAACATGCCTGGCAATTTTAAAATAGGCAAAATACTGCAAATAAAAAAAATTGTAATTTCAGATCATCTGAATAGAAAGGTAATCACTACAGGGCTTGTTATCATGAAGTAAAGTGTGTTTCTTTTATGCCATACACATGTATAAGTAGCATAAAAACAAGATTTTAACATTTAAAATAAGCTCTTTTTGTGATTAAACAAATCTGACTTTGAAATTAGCATCAGGGTTAATGTAAACATGGTCATACATATCCTCCAATGGTGGTTCACTGTCTGTGATTACCTGCTTCTCAGCTTCACAGACTTCTCACTTCATTGTCTACTTTCTGCAAACAGAGGAAAACAATGTAACTGTTACGTAGACACTAGTTTTTTATATAGAGGGCATAGTCGTATCTTGACTACACATGGGAGAGTGGTATTTCTTGAAACATTGAAATATTGAAATGCCCGAGCTAAAGCTTTTTTTTTTGTTTTACTGTTGGGGACCATTTTACGATTTTAAGAGATGAAAAGCACCACCTATGACGGAATGTACGCGATTTGCCTCATTTCTAACAGCAATCTTCTCTATAAAACATCATGGATATTCACGAAGAATAACACAACTCACAGTTTTCATTGATAAGTATTTGGATGGCAAACATAGCATCATGCTGTGGTGTGCGTCAGTTGCCGTGGCAAAAGATATTTTTTTTTAAACCAGCTGTTCTGTTGTCCTGCTGCCACTTTTTGAAGATGCTGTAGGGCTACGGCCGAAAGGTATTGAAAATGTTTACCACTGGTTACATTGCAACTCATTGATATCTGCTGAAATGGAGGGTTCCGAATGATTGTAAATTCAACCAGCGGCATACATTGGTGAGAAAAACTGCTTCACCTACATCTTGAGGAGAAGATGCCTACACCTCAAACAATCACATGGACTCAAGCAGCAAGAATTAGCCAATACTATTTTTTCGAAATCTTTAAAAGAGGTCTTTATCGTGCGAGGCACAGAATTTCTCCTTTTTAATAATCAAGTAGGTAATGTAGATAAGCGACTAAATGTATAACATGTGTGTATTGTCATAAGCAATCTTTTGAAATTAGCAAAGATAAAATCATTTGGCTGAAAGATGATGATGATGAGGAGGAGGAGGACTACGACGATGATGATTCGTTTCACCCAACGAAGGATTGTAGTTTTATTTATAGTACTACTGAGTTAGGCCAGTACACTTTCAAACACACAATATTTTGAGTCCTAAAGTGCCCTAAATATAATCGCGTAATATAATACATCTCAAACTTCTTATCGTCAAAAAACAACTGACGTAATAGTGAATGAATCACATGATTCATTCATTACAGTGTCTAGTGGAAGGCTGTTCCAGTTTCTTATGGCACGTGAAAAAAAACACGATTTTTGTCATAGTTGGAATTGAGATTGATGTATCTTGAATGAGATTTAATTATATTTCGTGTAAGTCTTTTAGGTAACACCAGCTTCTTTTATTCTATTGCAACTTTGTTAACCTGTTCAGTGACTTAGACTGTATTTAATCAGTTTGAAGATCGTTCTATAATTTTGCGATGCCCGTCCAAATTTCGCTCTCCATACGTTTTAGTACGAATATTTTGAAATACAAGTCTTGACGTGGTCTCTAACTGTAAGGATTTCGTTGGCTCTAATGCTGTGCTGTTAAAAATAAATTTATCCATCTTGCTTGACCAACATGCAGCTAGACGTTATTATCTTGATTTTGAGAAATCAACTAGTCTCAGATGAGATATGCCATTTTGAAAATAAATATATACTTGATTTACCTTACAGTTTTACTGCTCACTGCTCAAGTTTTCAATATTCGATATAAGTACATCTAATTTTTACATTATAAATGTAAAACAAATGCATATGTTCATGACAATAATTCAAAGACTTTTCATGTTTGTTTGCTTAACTGACTGTCACAGTCACATCACTATTATGACAAATCTGTGACAAATTATAGTATTATACTTAGAGATCCATATGGTTTTACTAAGAATTTTTATAGAAGTTTATATTTTCTTTTGTTTAGTTTTGTCAGCTTATTGCTTTTGCCTATCCTTCGGATTGTGAGAACTTGTTTCCCAAATATGATAAAGGAGTTATTCCGGTTCTGAAGACATGATAGGAGTGTTCATACTAACATTCAGCTAATTCGTATTGGTAAAACATGATAATCTGTAAGTAGGATAACAGTGTCAGATCCTAAATTTTTCGATATATATGTGTACATGTCCTTGTCTGTCTACTTATACTTTGTATAGAAACGTTTTACTTTTCATGTTCATGTTCATAAGAATTACTGGCAAGACCATTAGCTATGGTAGTTCGGAAAGTCACAAGATGAATCCTGTTACAGCTATATTTGATATTCGTGATTATTGTTTTCCTTGTTAAGTTCAATTTAAGTGTAGTGTAACATTGCCAAAAGTTTTCTGAATCACGACAATGTGATGAAAATTCTATTACAATCGATGACATCAATATTAAAAGCAAAAAATGTTGATAAATAAAACTTTCCATGCGTGACCGTTTATTAGAATATACATTCAACATAAATAAGTATTGATAACTAAAACTGTATATTAGTATAAATAATTGTATCACAACTTAAAAGTAATTGTTGAAGATATTGAATTCACTGAACATTGCAAATATTGAGATTCGTGCCTTTATAGTTTCAAAAAAGATGAAATACAACAAATTATCAGTTTTTCTGATATAAAAAATGATGTATAAAAACCTACATAACACAACTTTTGTGTTGTGTTTGTCTGATATTGCTAAAAGTTTAGAACTCTTTCCCAGTAGTTGCAGAAGTTAACTACACTATAGTATATATCTTTATACTGACGTACGCAAAGAAGTGCACAATTATAAAAAATACTCTATGATAAGAAATAGCATATACATATTGGTTATACATGTATAAAGCTGCTATATACTGAAAAAAAAACAAATTATTTTCAGGAGGTATAAAAGCAGAAACCCATACAGCCATTCCTTATGTTTTTATCTTATCAAACACAAAAAAATGTACAAACAAAAAATAGATATGTAAGTTATATTATTCCCCTCCCCCCCAAAAAAAATTGCACAACCAAGCTATTGAGAGAAAAATATTTGCATAATCAAGGCAAATCTATTGGTACCACTAGTATATTAGTGTTGAAGTCAACGAATAAAGGCTGGTACAGAACATTTCTGATAAATTATTTTTTTGCAAAATGTCGAAAATAACCAATTGTACTAAGTTCAAATTAGCGTATAGAAATGTCATCACAACTTTGTTATTATGAAGAAAATTACGTTTCTTTTCTACCATAAGCATGTATAAATAACATAATAAAAACAAGATTTTAAAAATTCAAATAAGCTGTTTATCTGGATTGAACCAATCTGACTGGATCACATGTTCTGACTTTGAGATTGACATCAGGATTAATATAAACATGGTCATACATATCCTCTAAAGGTGGTTCACTGTCTGACATTGCCTGCTTCTCAGCTTCAGAGACTTCTGTTTTCACTGCAATGTCTACTTTCTGTAAAAAGGGAAGAACAATGTACACCAGTCAATATCTGATCATATATATAATGTGCATTGTTTAACATCATTACATGTATAAAAAGGTTCATCACAGACACAAATTCACAGTTAGAAGAGTAATTGCCTTATCCATGGTTGGGGAAACAAGCTTTGTAGACTTAGTGTAATTTGCGAATGACTGTAAAGGGTTAGAATCTTTTAGATAGTGTAGACTTCTAACCCTGATACTTTTAATTTGTTCTTAAGAAGTATTTAATTTCTGTGTTTAAGTTTGGTTCAATAAGTATTTACGTCCTATGTTGTCGAAAAATATCCAGTAGTTCTTTCAGAATTTTAAATGGCAGCCAGCTTGAATTACTCAACGCAACATGTCAAAGAGTGCTGGCTGTTGTTGATTCATTTGTAAATGAATTAATGTGATCGATGTTTAATTTCAATGAAATGATCGCAGATAATATAAGACATGAACTCTTGTTTACATGCGTTTTATCTTGATTTTCAAGATAAAAATTGTTGCCATGAAAAAATATATGAACTAATCTTTAAATGTCTAAATCTGGCAAATGTTTACTTATTCGACTTTGAATTACACTAATTAATCATGAACACTTATTTTAATACTAATCATGTTAAAAGGAAGTTTCTTAATTATTTTTATGCTGAAAATTAAGCGAACAAGAATATTGGTATAATATATAACCTATAAAACAATGTCACCGCTTCAACATTGTAAAGATTATGTGCAAGGAATCAAGACTGTCGAATGTTTGAATAATATGTGGACTACAATGACTTACATTTTAATCTTTAAATAAACAGACCACTGATAAGGTACAATTTGTCAAAGCTAGACAAATGTATATCATTGTTGTCACTGTTAAGGTCAATTTGAGGCACGCCAAGCCAGTTGAAGATTGCAAAATGATAAACCAAATCTAACCTTCCAATATGCTCAGTAAAAATGAAGCAAGTTGTTGAACATATACAAATTCAGCACATCTTTCAATATTAACAATGCCCTTGAATTTAAGGAAAATTTATAAAAGCTTTAATTTGAAGTTAAATTCTAAAAAATTATAAACAATCTCACGGCAAATTCTTTTAACTCTATGATGAAAATCAGAAATTGATTACAACATATGTTGACCATGAGGTCAACATACAAAGCAAATGTAGAAAATCTACAAGCATTCTCATTCTACAGTGAGATATGTTGTCGATGGACGGAATACTATTTGTATAACATAATAAGAACGTCATAGACGGGCGTATAAAGTCAAGAGAGCACTTACAGTACAGAATAAATTATAGGCGCAAACAAGACACAGCTAATATACTGAACGAAAAAAATCTGGGACCACATTTTAATTATATTTCAAAATTTAACTACATACAGTCTTACTTGCTTGTGTTAAACACTAATAATCAAAATACCACGGATGTTTCAAGTTTGAAGGTAGTCTATTAGTTATCCTGCTAAACAGGTCATATCAACCCTAATTTGCTGAAAACTGAAGAAATTGATGACATCCATCAATTATATCAGTCTGATAATTACAATCCAATGTAACTGTTTTATTTCCGGCGTTTAACTACTATGTTATATTTAACATTTGCTCATGGATTACCCATTTCAAATCCCTAAAATATACTACCTACGTATGACACATGTAACATGTTTAAAAGAAACTATAACAGATATAATAGCAATTTTATATAGTAAAATACTAATCTAATTAAAATTAAATCTTTCTTTTAATTACTGTCGCTGTGAAAAAGGTACAATAATGCCAGAGAGATTCCGAACAATGACAGAGGATTCCCCAACATTAAAGTTTGGTGAAGGTAGTTTTTTATTGGTCAATACAGAAGTTCATCATGAGATGACCTGTAATGGGATGTTGTTAAATCTTCACAGTGACAATAAAAAAAGAGGAAGCTAGTGAAAGATTTAATTTTAATTAGATTATCAAAATACTGAAGAAAAGGATTTGTAATCTTCAAAGAAGTTGATGTTAAAATTGTGACGAGTGCTATTGTAAGAAATGTCGGATAACAATGGTAAATTACACTAGATTTTATATTATATGTCTTCATAATAAATTAAACACCAAACAATGTAATAAACTGAAGTGTTAGGCTAATCTGCATTTAATTACCAGTGTTACTAGGGCACATATCAGGACTATGACAAAAACACTGAAGCAACATAATATTCCATTTATCAGTTGGTTGTAGATATTATAGTAAGTCCAAATCACAAAGACTTTTAAACAACCATAGATAATAAATCAAATTACAGTATCTATTAAACTTTACTTAAGTTTAATAAAATTTTTACCTTCAGATCATCTTTTGTTACAAGCTTAGCTTCCAGTATTTTATTTTCAAAAGTGGTAATAGGATCTCTTTTTTGTTTGACTTCTTGAACTTCGTCTCTATCTCTGTAACTAAAAATGATAACAAAATGGTTACTAATGGTGATAACATTAATAACTTACATTAATCTGACCAGAAAAGAGATGGATCGACTATACATTGTATCAGATATATTAATTTATTCATGGGTTGAAGAAGGTAAGCAAAAATTTGTTGACATATTCGTTACAATAACATCAAGTGGAGCACTATCCTGCAAGAAATAGACTTTGAGCTATCCCTACAAGATAGGGCGTTCAAATAAAACACTGGATGACTTAAAGGTATAGCATGTCTTGCTGATCGTATTTGCTGTTTACCTTTTCTCCCAATATAAAATCGTTTTCAATATAAAAGCAAAAACAGCACAAACAAATAATAAGAAATAATCATTAAAAGACATAAAACTGTATACAACACTAATGTTTCCTCGATACTTCTAGCTCTTTATCTGCATATGATGAATTGTCCATTACCTGTATTTTAAACCAACAGACACCTATCAATACCTTTTACCTAGTAGTTGCTATCCTCCTCTTGTGACAAAGAACATTCCATAGTCAATCTCTAACACTCAAACCATTTTATAAGAAGAAGACTAGGGAATTGAAAAAGTCACCGTAGAAGAAAGCGTCATAAAAACCACCATCATGAGGAATTTCCAAAAGTCCCAGCATAAAAAAAGAAATGTAAATAATCTTATGCATGCTCATTTTCCATCCTTCTTTTCCAAGCCTAACCCTCCTGTGGGCAAAACTCAGTCTTTGGTAACAAACGCAAATGTTACAAACATATGCAACCCTCGTCAGCATTCAACAGCAAGGGCTTGAGTGTAATTTACATTCTTGAGTGCTCGATTTGTCACCCACCGTATATTGGCGAGTCAAAACAGCCATTCCACAAACGCCTGAATCTTCATAACTTAAGTAAAACGTTTTTGCTTGTGACCCTACAATTTAGATTATTATACTTCATGCAATAATTCTGTCTTTTTATTGGACAGTAACCATGTGTTAATTTCTACTGATTCTCGTTTTAGCCCCGCCCATTATAGCAACGGGTGTTAATTCCTCGTGATTTCCTACCAACGGGTGATATAAAAAAAATTAACACCCGCTTAGACCGGAGATTGCCGAACTGGAAAATTATCACCCGCTCCAGCCAAAGTTTACGAATGATATAAAAAAATTATCAGAAAGAAAATTGCCAATCTGGAAAATGATCAGCCACATCAGCTGAAATTTACTTACAGGTCTCGTGTCTTTCCGTGTAAACATGTCAAAGACACAACAAATACAGGAAAATGGGCAATTATTATTTTGAAAAAGAACTAGCAGACTAACAAGCATTTTCCATTAAAAATATGATTCAGTACACTATCTATGTGGAAGTTTACATTTCTTCATTAGATAATAGGCATTCAGTATAATAAAAATCATACTGCCTTTGAACTCAGGTGTTAGGGTAGATTATCACATGAAGAAAAAATTATCACCCGAGACGGAGTCTCGGGTGATAATTTGTTTCTTCATGTGATAATCTACCCTAACACCTGAGTTCAAAGGCAGTATGATTATATTGTCCTTCAAATGACATAGACCACATCAAATCCTTATCATTGAGCCTCGATATACCCTCAAATCAAACAACAACACAATTAATTAACATTGTTACCTATTGCCTGGGTCACTCGGACTGTGTCCGTAGTATCTATATGTAGCACATTCAATTAAAATTGGTCCATTCTTTAAAACATAATCCTTTGCAAATCTTGTAGCTTCTCTAACTGCTAAGACATTCATCCCATCAACCTAGAATGCAACCAACAGAAGAAAGATCTTTGTTAAATATGTCACACAATGAAGGCAATATTACAAATTGGAACTCAATTTGTGCATGTCAATAGCTATAGCACTGCAAGCTAAAGTAAGTTTGGATTTATCATATGGTTTGCCTTATGGATGTTATCACAGTGCTGCCACTTTAACCCAAATAAATTGATAGGGAAACGACAATATGCGGAATACTACTAAGAGATCTTTAAATGAATAATTTAAGGATTCCATACAATTGAGTTAGAAATAAAACCAATTTACAAAAATAGGGGAAAAAAATAGTTTCTACCGCTAATATCTGCAAGAATGTAAAAGATAAAAAGAATGTTTTTAAACTAATAGGGAGAAAAATACAATAAAAATCGAATGATAATGAGATAAAACAAATTATTTTCATAATTAGTCACAACAAAATCGTGCTCTTGTTGAATAATAATGAATATTTTGGGACTTCTTTAATCCGTTTCAAGTCAAAATAGATCTGATGGTATACCACTAAAACGTGTCCCTATTAAAAATGCACATGATTCGGATAAATAATTTTAAGAAATCAGTTTCTCATATATAAACCAGAATGATTATCTGTAAAACGTATGGATGCTACCCAAAGTTCAAGTCTTCAAATTCCAGCAACTAAGTTATGAGATGAATAGGATTTGCTTGAAAGTCACACTTAAACCTTAACATTAATTGTGGCAACGTAAATTTTGTATGCTACTTCTTTTCATGAAATGGTGGTAATTTGGTCAAATAATTGCAACAGTATATTTTAAACCCCCACAACTGGGTCGAAAACGACTTCAAAGTCGCATTTCAAACTTAACCATCTAGGTAGAGATCAGAATTATACAGTGACATGATACCTTGATGTAATGATCACTTGTCTGACATTATTTGGCATTCTGTCAAAAAACAACAAAATTAAAGGTTGGAAATAGATTTGCTTCAAAGCTGCATTTTAACTATAAACTTGCTAGTAGCGACCAGAATGTTACAAGCGATATGTTAACTGAATGTGATGATCGTTTGTGCTAAATAATTCAAAGATTCGCCCAAAAAACAATGTTTTGGGACTGGTCACATATTTTTTTAATAGCAAAATATGGACTTGACCTTGAAGGTAGCGACCCGATAATTGCCTGCAGCAATGCGTGTTGATGTGACGATCACTTGAAGAGTCCTTAATTAACAAGAGAATTATGAAGCATGGATTTGCTTCATTCTGCACTCCGACCTTGAATTGCAAAGCAGCAACACAAGCGATGCATGTGACACTTCATGTTGATGCGATTACTTAATTTTGATGTGTTAATAAGTAACCAAGTTTTGTGCTGGACACAAATTCAGAACTGACAACATGGCGACTAAATCTAATAAACACTAATGTTTGCCCCTTTTTCAAAATGGTAGGGCCTTTGTACCCTTTGTCAATCCTAACCTTAAATTTTTCCCAGGGACCATTTTTGGCACACAAAAAGTAAACTAGATCAAAATGTAGAGCATAGGCTTTAGGCTGTCAGCGTAGGACGATGACGATACACGCATGCCATACTATGAATTTTTTATTACATTTTTATTATCGTCAAACTTGTTCATATTGGCAATGTCACCAAACGACGTCCTCAATGCATACACAATATTGATAAACTCTTGCAGATGAAACTAAGAGGTTTTCAATTAAGGACATTGTTAAATTTGACTACAGCATACTTTTTTACCTTGATACCTGGCATGTAGTCACCTCTGGTATAATACTCTGTAGAAAATGAGGATCTTTTTGTACTGGTTCCCATAGCATAGCCATTGTTCTCACAAACAAAAATACATGGCAATTTCCACAGCATGGCCATATTGAATGTCTCAAACACCTGTCCTTGATTGGCTGCCCCATCACCATACAAGGTTAGACATACGTTGTGGGTATTTTGATACTTAAGTGCAAAGCCAATACCTCCTCCTATCGGTACCTTTAAAGAAACACAAAACTGATTTCAATAAAACAAATTACCACAAAGTCTGTAAATCGTTCAGTCATCTGTTTGTTTCATTTGAAAGCCAGATCGTAATGTGGTCTGTCATATCTGCCTACAGAATGTGGCATAAGATTTAACAGGTAAATATGTACCGTAAATTTAGTAACACTGTAAGTAGTCCTTTACAAACATCCTTTGACGGAGAAGTTTTTGCCATCAGCAATTAAGCTGATGGACATTCACGACCCAATCAAAGGGAATGATCCCAAACGCCATAAAAAAGCCTTGACGTAAAAGTCCTTGTATTGTTTGATTGATAATGACAAACAAGGTTTAAAATGGAGTTCTTTTTCAAGAATTTGAAGAAAATGACGAAACGTTAGATGCATTTCACGCGAATTTATTTACAAAACCAAGGTTTTACAAGTTATTATTCCAAATCCAAGGTGTCAATTAAATGTTTCTACATAGATTATTAAAGAAAACTAAATCAACAGACATTTTGGTTTGTTGTTAATTTATTGGTTGCAATAACCTTCAAAGCTGGGGGTTCCTTGGCAGTGTTTTTAATACAATTAGAAAGGTAAGTTTTATTTACAAATATATTTTTTCAATAATTAATCTACAGTCAAAGGATAGTGTCATAAAGAACAGCATCTTGTTTAGTTGTGAGTTAAAGTAATATCAAATGAAACCAAACTCCATAACATATTTTAAAATTGATCAGTTTAAAAAAAATTTGGACAGAACAAGATACAGAATTTAACTATCCAGTCTTAAATATCCCAAGTTATTAATGAAACAATACAGAAAATTAAATTTGACACGATCAATCGTTATCCTAAATCCGCCTTCCAGAATCTCATGATTTCAATAAATATTCGCGTATCATAATTGAGACTAGTTATATGAATAATTGCATAAATGAGTAAAAATTTTATGTGTGTATGTCTGTGGGCATTTGTATTTTTTAAGAAAATTAGAAATAAGTTAAACATTTTATCGCAACATGTTCTGTGTTGGCAATAAAAAAACATATATTGCTTTAAACACGAAGGCATACTTCTTAATCTGCTATTTCTATATGTAATTATTCGTCTCGGCAAATAAATTTATTCTTTAAAGAAGAAATGCGGTGAAACCTACAAAAACTTAATTGTACTTTTTAGCAGAAATATAATGTAAAAAAATTGTCCCAATGGAAACCCAATTAACAACAATTTACCAACTCGAATTCGCTCTGGAAGCATAGTTGTTAAAGACAATAATTTAACATTGAAAGGAGAATATTTTTTCTTTACTAAACAGCATACACAATTTAAATTTGGCTAAGTTTCCTGTTACTAAGTACAATTTGTTTTGTAATTTTCACATATATTAAAACATACATTAGTCGATTTTTCAATAGCTTAATGACCTTAGGCATCTAAAGATCAGATAAATAAATTTTTATCTAATGTTTGCTTACCTGTGCCCCAACTATTCCATTACCTCCATAAAAGTTTTTTGTATACATGTGCATGGAACCACCTTTTCCTTTGGCACATCCTGTCTTTTTGCCTAGGGGATTTGGACATTTATAAACGGTAATTAGTAAATGTATATATTAAATTTATATTAAATACAATATCATTTGTGATCAAAATATAATATCATATTTCAAAATTATGTGTACAACGAAACTTTGTCGAAAGAGGTCAGTAGAAACAAAACTATAATGTAGTGAACATGGTTTAAATACGTAGAGAAAACATGAGTACATTACTATTCACACACACGTTCAAGTTATTCTTGGTGTGTTTCTTATTCTGACAGTTTAGTATTATCATATTTTAAGAATATTAATCGAGACTTTGATTTCTGCGAATAAATGCATTTTCCATAATGACCAATAGAGCAAACGACAATTATTCTAATAGTCCACATAGACCTTTACCCCCGAAAATATCATAATGATATTCTTCTTCTACATTAAAAGTACATTATGACACACATCACACATGTACAAACCCATTAATTCTGCAAGAACACCATGAACAGATACACCCCTGGTATATGTCCAACCATGGGCTCTGTAAGCTGTGATAACAGCATCATCTGGTGTAATTCCTGCTTCCATACCTACACAGCATGCTTCCTGCAAGGGTTAATAATCAAGTGAATAATACCAGTAAACGTTTACCTAAATTAAAAATTCTTTTATCTTCCTTCGTTTTTTTAACATTATTAGTCCTGAATAAGAAAAATAGCAAAGAAAACCGACCAAATAACAAAACCAAAAGTCAAGGGAAGTTACAAATCCGGATATAGACAAAAACAAACAAAAAACAAAAAACCACGGGTGAAATCAGGTGCTCCAAACGAGTAAGCAGTGTCTTCCTCTAATTAGACACCGGTCGAGTTACTTATTGATATGTCTAGGGAAAAGTCAAATTCAGGAATAAGAACACTACCTATGGCTCAGTGAAAAAGTCAGATCGTATTTAAGACATTGATTTCCCATAACGATCAATAAAATCATAGTGACAACCATAGAACTTCTGGAAGGATAACATCAACCTAGGTACAACAAACCCTTGTTTGAGTAGTTTGGCAGTCAACAGCAGTGATCGGTCTAGAAAATCGGAATACCGATTGCAGGATCTAGAATAACGTATAAGTTGTGAAATGTATACACCATACACTGGAGCTGTTGAAATGTTGCTATCGATGAACGGGAAGTTGCGAATTGGTAAGTTGAAGTCATCACGTTTGTCGTAGAGTTTAGTTTGTAGTTTTCCTGAGTCTATTTCTAAAAGTGGGTCTAAGTAAGAGGCTGACCTTAGTGTATTGGTGGTGTCTTTAATAGCAAGCTCGCTAGAGTAAATTGAATGTAAATAGCCACCAAATTTAACATTGTTTAGGTACAAAACATCATCAATATAGTAAAATGATTGATAAAGGTCTGGGCCAGTGTTCTTTCTTTCTTCTTCAGCTGGCCTTCTAACATGACTAATAGTAATTAACAGGGCTGTTTTGGCAGTAACAAAACATTTAACTAATCAATTTCTGCAATTATTGTAACATAGACAATATAATCCCTACATCTTTACCACAGAGTTTCCTTTCATCAGTAGAATTTGAATCGGGAGATAGTTTGTATTAAACATTATTCATGTTAAATTTCCTTATTTAAGTAAAAATTGCAACAAATATGTACATGAAACCGTTCAATGGCATCCCGAATACAGAATAAAAATGCACTTCTTAATACCTACTTCCCGTGCTTGTGTGTGTAATAACTCATCGAAATATCTACCTATACAGTTTAGTCTAGTTTAATACTCCTATAGTACTAGAACATTCAAGCACTCCTGTTAAAACGATTATAAATAAAGGCTTGTGGACAAAAAATGATGAGATAAAGTTTTATAGATATCTAGCCCATGTTTTACAAACAAGGGTTTGTTGCACCTAGGTTGATGTTATCTCTCCAGAAGTTCTATGGTCGTCACCATGACTTAATTGATCGTTATGGGAAATCAGTGTCTCAAATACGATCTGACATGTTTGCTGAGTCATAGGTAGTGATTCCTATTCCTGGATTTGACTTTTCCCTAGACATGACAATGAGTAACTCGACGGGTGTCTAATTAGAGGCAGGCACTGCTTACTCGTCCGGGGCACATGAGTGCACCCATGGTTTTTATTGGGTTCGGGTTACTCTCTTTCTGTTTTTTGTGTTTTTGGTTTTTGTGTTGCGTTTTGTCTATATCCGGATTTGTAACTGTCCCTTGACTTTTGGCTCTTGTTGTTCGGTCGGTTTTCTTTGCTATTTTTCTTATAGTTCTTTATTGGTACTCCGATTCCATGTGTCATATTATTTCGTTTGAATTTATTAATATTCACGAATCTTGTGCTAACCATGCGATATCACTGGTCGTAGGTTGTGCAACCTTTTTGTAAAACAAGGACCCGATCCCTCGCAAAGATATACATATTGTACCTAAAACTTATTTATCACATCTTTTTTAATATACCTGTCCAGTGTATAAATGACAAAATCCTCTAATATGTCTGCTTTTGTATAAACTATCAGCTGTTTTTTCCATTCTCCGAATAATCTGCATCTGTCTGTAAAACTTCAGTGCATCTTCCTTCGTGCATGTTACAGATGTTGCTGGGCCCTGTTCTAATTTGTGCAGCTTGCATGGCTATGGGTATTCAATAATTAAAATCTTTCATTGAAATTTGAGATCCGAATTTGTTTATGTGAGTATATATAGTTTTTTGCCTTTGAGAAGGTTTATTGAATAAAACGATGGCATTTGTGTAAACAAAGTATGGTACAGCGTACAACCTTATTGGATTAATGACAACGATATTTTTCTGCAGAGGGGATCAGTATATTATAAAACCTATGAAGCAACTGCATGTATATAGAATTATTTTGACAATTTTGATTGAGCTGGTAAGGTAGCTGAATTTATACCTGCAAAATCTGATCCAACTAAATATACTACATAAATAACCTGTATAAAACTGCAGTATAAAATAAGATACGATACAGGCAACTGCATTGCATCTGTAAATTTGTGCACTACTTTCCAAAAACTTTATCACCACTTTATATAAGCTTTTGAAGATATAAAAAAATAAAATGTAATACTAAACACAAAATGAAAGCAACAGTCAAATTAATCTTATTAATATCATTAGCAAGCTCTCTTAACATATACACATGCAAGACAACTAATAACAAATTAAAACAATAAGGATTACTTACTTCTATGTCAAATGTTTGAGATGATGAAAATCTGACACCATGTGACAACTGAAAAACATTTTTAAACATGTATATATATATAGGTTATTCAACCGAATATACTCATGTAATGCTAATCATATGAGTTTCAATCATTTAAAAAACTATATTAATACAATAGTGAATTATAATGATGGCAATATCACAAAATTCGGACTGTCGAAGGTCCGTACCACGACCCGCGGCCTGAATTTCGTTGTTTAGGGGTCGGTTTCATTTACAATTATGTTTATTGCATTGAGGAACAGTTTCAACACTTTGTTGATTTTGACTCAGATTTTGTGGTATTGAATATTCTATATGCTAAGATATTTCTTGCCACCAACACTTATTCGATTACCTTACACAAAAACTGTATTGACCTACTGAGTCACCTATGCAATTGGGCTGTATGACCTCTGGCAAGAATTATTTGTTTGTCTACAAACAAAGATTATTCCTCAATGGAACAAACATGTCCAAATTAATTAATCGAATTTCATACTTGAATGTAACTGCTTAAATTTATAATGGAGCAACATTTGGCTGGATTTGTAAAGTGCAAGCACAATAAAGAAATTTCTAAAATCTGGCTGCTCATATTGCTCCAATTAAAATCACTATTCTGACTATAATTTGATATAAGTTGTAGCCTAACTGTATTTTCATTTCTGATAAGAACACCCCAGCTTAGGTAGATTTTACTTTTTCCACCAGTCCACCTTTGACCTCTTATTCTGTATGCTTTATGCGGGTCTTGTGGTGAAGCAAAGGAAGTAGCAGGGCTAGCCCAATAGGCGAACAGAGCAGACAGGGTATAAGTTTTGTTGAATTGTGGCAAATCCCAGTGTGAACGGTTAATTTTTCCTCCTTCTTTAAACGGTACTAAGTAACCATGGAATTGTAAAATATTAGAATAGTAAATCATAGTCCGACTGAGAATCAATATTTCACGTTAAAAAGTACATTATTTATTCTTTTTGACTTATTTAAGAAGAAATATGATAAAGGTTTACGGTTTTCTCATTTTTAACTATTTAATAGCTTTTAAAAAACACTTAAAATACCATATCAAGAGACCCAAATTAACGATAATAACTTTTCACTTTGGAAAACATCATTCAACAGGTAGAAACAATGGCATGAGACACAAGTCAACAGAGACAGTATCCAATTTAATGACCCTGTGTACTTGTAACCGTTCTTCAGAAATGCAAAATATCTTTGAGTCAAAAAGACGTATCCAGGAAGTATATTGAAACACTTGTGCCTGTTTAATCACTGTTATCCGTAACGATATTTTGCACACTCACTTCAGATTTTGAAAACTTTCGGTTATGGTTTCTGAGTCTAAAATACAATTAGACAGTAATTAAATAATTGGAGGCAAAGTGTTCTTTGTTGTTGTTGTTTTTTAATTCTTTTTTATTTACAAACACGCAAAATAACATTATTTTTTAAATATTTTTGTTCGTCATCGAAAATCAAACCTTTTAATGAAAGGTATTATATATTCATCTTTATTGTGAGTTAACTCTCCTTTTATTGTCATCCATTACTTCTTTGTATTTTGTTATATTAAGTCAAAAAATTACTTTTTTAAGAATAACATGTAAAAGTCAACCCTCATATGTCCCATTCCAAAATTTTTGCCACATAATTATCAAAATGTTTTTATAAATAGTCATGATGTCCTCATAGAATATAAGGCATATTTCTTTTAATTTAGTGCATATTTTGTGTAGCAAATTCTTTCCCTTTATTCCCTCATGACTTTGTATCCTTTCTAGAATGATACTTGTTCGTGTTTTAACAAGTTTTGTATAGGTAAAAGATATGCTAAAAGAGAATCAACAAAGATAACTACATTATTTGGTCTGAAGTCCTGAATCCAATTCAATGCCAGAAAATTGATGTTAGGTCTTATTAAAATACTGATACACGACTCTGTAGTGTAGACATAGCCCTTTTGTGTGGGATATTCCGGATATGAGTTTATTTTCCTGTAAAATTGACTTGTCGAGCAATAGTAATAATTGTTGGGTTTTTTGTTTTTGTTTTTATATGTTACTAAAAAATCACCTAAAAAGGTACGTTTTGTCGGAAGCAATTTATCAAAGCTAATTATATTAGTACGTTTAAGCTCATATGGTCGAGGTGTTCTCCATTTCAACCTGAATGATGTCCAGTGATTCATAGAGCCTGTGCAAATTCTTAAAAGATTTTCTTAACCGAGAACGGTGCTAAGTTACATACTTCGCATCCGTAATCTATTTTGGATATAATAATTGCAAACTGCATATTCCTAAGAGTGTCACTATTGGTCCCCATGCTGTGCTTGTTGGTAATTTCATCTGGTTACGTTTTATTTTTAAACACTGTGTGGGGACGTAATGTATATGTTTTATCCAAGTTAGCTTGTTGTCAAAAATCAAACTGGTTTCCAGATAGCTCCAACTTTTGCGAACTGTGAAAGTTGGCTATTTGTTACACAATTTGACAAATAGTTAACCATAATTTTAAAGAGGGCAATGCTAATACAACTGTCCTACTGTTCCTCTATGAACTAAATAAGTATCCGGGTATGTACCATTAATTTTGACATATAGAGTTGTGTTCGTTAAAAACCATTAACGTATGCTAATAAGTTGTGGTTTATGCCGAATGATACCATTTGTAGTATCTTTCTTGCACAACATAACAAAGGCTTTTTGGAAATCAATATAAAAACATCTATGGTGTGCTGTTTACCTAAACAAAGATCTCTGTAGATCATTTTCTAGTCTTATATATTGTTCTAATGTACTTCTATTTTTTCGATAGCCACTTTTGTTAGGTGTTTAAAACCCATTTTGATTAATTCCACCTTAAGCTGATAATTACCATCTTTTCCACAATTTTATTTAAGTTTAAGGTCAGGACAATAGGTCTTGATGATAAAGGGTCAAGTGGATTTTTTGTTACTTTTTAAATAATAACTGAGTGTTTCCGATAACTTAAAAACTCATATTATATTAAAAATATAAAAGAAAGATAAGGGATGTATTAGAAAGTGTTTGAACATGTAACATAGCTTGTAATTACCAAGAAAGCAATTGTTAGTGTCACTAGTGGCATGTGCGTTCAGTTTAGGTTTTCTGTAAAAATCAATTAGCTGAATAATTTCTAAGTTTTCTCTTTGTTGCTCATATTTTCAGAATTCAGTAGTATAGTTATCAGTCCGGCTGATTTTACTAAAATTGTCAGCTAGCCAATTAGCATTTTCTGTGAGGGTTGCTATATTTACATCGTTTGTGAGTAGGACAGTTTTTTTATCTGAAGGTTAACTCAACAATTTATTTACACAGAACCAAACCTCATTTAGTTTGCTATTACTATGCCAGCTATTGCAATATGATTCCAAGTATTGTGTCAGGTTATTTTAATGTTTTTATTGTCTTTTTCTTTGTAGTCAATTAAATCGCCGCTACAAGTGTGCTTGAACCTGTTTTTGACCTTTTCTGGCTCTTACTTCATAGGTACAGGCTTCAGTCTACCATGGACACCGGTATGTTATTGTTATTTTTATTATCTAATCGTTTAACTGGGATATATTAATAGCTATATTGATCAATTCTTGGGTCAGTTTTGAGTTAATATCTTATATATTGTCGCAGACCATGTTTAGATTGAGGGTTTGCTCTAGTAAATGCGCCCCAGTTAACTCTTTTAAAGTTCCATTTAGTTTAGGGGATATATTAAATGTATTATGGCTTAAATATATTTTGTTCTGTGTAATGGTCACTGCCATGTGTACTGTCAGTTTCACACGTACATTTTTACTGACTTGTGTTCTAGTCAATGTCAAGTCAATACATGAGTTTTCCAGATTTATAATGTTTAGTCTAGTACCTCTACCATCATTTAATATCACTAAATTATTTTAAAACACATTAATTTAGTTTGTGTCCATTCGTACATGTAAGATTGCTGCCACATAATGTGTAGTGAGAAATATAATATCCCCAAAATATAAACTCATTCTTTAACTGATAGATAATCATTTCTTAATTTCTTTGTATTGTATCTTGACTTTTTTTTATATATTTACAGTAGTAATAGTACTATTGTTCACTTTAAAATCAATTGCATGCATCTAAAATGTATATTAAGTGTTATTGATGCTATATTTACAATTTTCTCGAAGGATTATTGGAGTTCCGCATCTTTTTTTATTTTGTATAGAGAAAGCGACTAAGCTGTACCTTTTAATGGTAGGGTAACCTTGCACGGAATTGCCAAACGTCTCTTGTAAGTAAATAATCTCGTAATTGGTTTAGCTTTCAAAGATTCCAGTTTAACTTTGCATTCATGCTTCGATAGCTCCATAGATAAAAACTAAAATATGTCATAGTGAATATGCATATTAAGGGTTAAGAAACACTTCATATATGAACATATTTGGACACTATTTTTTCAGTATCAATATATTGCAAACAACTTGTTTCCTAAATTACTCCTAAAGAGGATCAATAACAGTTTGCATTTTTTGATATACACAATGCTACATAAAGTTCTAGGTTCTCTACTGTTAGAGAATCATTAATTAAATTAATTCAAGGGATTTTCGGCTGATGTTTTGTTTCAACATGTGGGTTCATTTTTTTAATTTTACTTTCTATCAACGCTACGCAAGGAGAGCATTTATCTGTTATCATAACTTTAATAATTCATTGCCTTTCATTTTTTTAGGTGGAGAGGGGGCATATTTTTTAAGGCTGTTTTACCTTACTATTGCACATTATCGCGACTCATTTCATAGTCTATTTGTTGATGGTCATCTTCACATTTAACACAAATTTTTGAATTGAAAAGCTGATTTCGCATATTCGCATATGCTGAAATCCGAGATAACTTGACTTCGGTAATTGTGGGGAAAAGAAGAGTAAACTTATTGTCCTTGATGGTTTACAAAGTTTTCTAAATAATTCAGTCTTACACTTTTAGATAATTTTAACAGTTAAATATAGTAACAGTTTAACTCAAGCAGAACATTGTTACTATATACAACTGGTGTTTTAACGAGTTAAGGCACTACTTTCCTTACTTTCCACTCACCTAGCTGAGTAATTTTAAGATTGATTTTAATTGTAAACAATCTATCAAATCAGTTGCCGATAAGGTTTATACTCTTAGAAGAGTTAAGGGTATTTATAATTTCTATATTTTATCGAATAATATTTGTACTCTTTGTACTCACAAGCAATCCTGATTTAACATCTGTGGAATTAATGGCAATAAACTTTTTATTACCACGATGGGAAATATCCAGGGTATGGTGTCCTATTAAAAGTATTAATCTTTATTTTATTTTTTGAGGATACAAGTCGAGGCGAGCCTCTTTTTTCTTTTGCGGACAGAAGTCCTGGGACCACCTTCCTTACTATCAATTTAAGTGTTAATTCTTGTGTAAGAATTATACTGGTGTATAAATTGTAACAGATATTCTGTGAAGGTGATAACAAATACCTAACACCAAAGAAACTGTCTAAACCAACAATCCACCAATCACATTCCCACACACTGACAAACTCGAGAACAAACGGCCAAAAATGAAGCAACTACAACAATTGTTCTGACTTCGTTTAAGACATATCAAACGCAATGGTGGGTTAATAAACCAGGGTATATGTTATACCCAACCTCTTCTATTACTGCAGTTTGTGAGTCGCTGTGTTTATTAAAAAGCTTGGTTATTATAATCCCCTAGGTATATCAAATTATCATGGCAGCACAATCCCAATGTACTAAATTAAAAAATTTTCCAAACTTTCTGCAATCATATCTTCACAAAAGAATATTTTTTAACAAAGAAATGGTATCTATAGTAAAATTTATTGTAGGTACAGACGGGTCCTTTTTGTAACCTTAGATTATACATTCTATTTGGCGACTGCAAAAATCACTATTCTCAATGCAATCTGCATAACAAATCAATTGAGAAATAAAGACATAGACCCATACGCATTTGACGCTGGAATATTGCTGTCCAATTGAAGAAAATTTATAGTTTTGAAATTAAAATCGTCTCGTGTTGCATCATATTAACGGTGCAAGTCCAAAAATGATGCAGAAGAAGCCGTTCGTGTGGTTTCATTTATTTCCAGTTCCTGAGGATATATTATCAGAAGCCACTTAGCAAATTAAGGCTCTTGTTTATTGAAAGAACATATCAATGTATCTATAACTGAAACTAAAGAACATAGCTTCTTCTAACCTTTTGTCTTTAATAATAGGTTGAAGAAATTCGATTTCATAGGAATACAGGGACAAACCTACAGGAGTAGAACATAGTTTGTACCCAACGGAATTCCGATTCCCTGCTGAAAAGACATCCTCCTAAAGGTAAAAATATGTTGTCGATCATAAAAGCTAGCCAAATGTAAACCTGTTCCTCGTTGTAGCATACCTTGCCTTCTTCTTTTTTTTGTTGTAGAATAATATGTATAATTGTTGTAACTTAAAAGTACATATATGTAGCCATATGTTAAAGCGAATACTTAAGGTATAAATTGTTTAAGATGGGATTTTAGTTATCCTGAGGCAAGATTGTATAAAGAGTTGAAAAAATCAAAGGTTTTAATTGCTGATATTTTAGACGGCAATCTTGATTTTAAATTTTCCAAAAGTTATGTAGAATTTTTTCAATCAACGTTATTTATATTAGCAGTTTAGGCATTCGTAGTAATGTAACTTTTATTAAACACAACGTTGTTACAAGCCTTGTCCGCAAGGACAAAACCAATTTGTCATGGTAGGTACATCATAGCATTCTCGTCTTCTAATATATCAACCTCTCTTGCACTATTTTGTTGTATCCTTACATCACATAATACTGAAATTCTACTAATTAGGTGTTATTTAATAACAACATACAAAATACACTACAAGAATAAGTGCAGTGGAAAAGAAAAAAGCTACAATAACAATCCGATCTCACAGTCTTAATAACCTTTGATATATATATATATATATATATATATATATATATATATATATATATATATACTAGTGCAATATACAATACAGAACTATGTGCAGTGCAGTGCAGTGCAGTGTTATAAACAAATACAACCTTATTGAATCACAACCCAAATATGATATGAAATATATATTTTTGTGCTTACTTATATACTATTCTAAAGCGGCATACAAGCTCAATTTGCTAAAACAATAATTGTTCATACATTAATTACTATTATTAGACTTGAAATAAAACTAATTGTTTTAACGAACAAAATATCTCACCGGTCTAATTTATTCATAGTATTAAAAACGTTTTACTATAGATGTGCACAACGTGAGGATTTATCTGTCATTTGTGGGTCTCTTTGAAGACCTGTTGAGATTAAATTAATTGACAGGTAGGTGGCTCGTGATTCAAAGCAACACAACTTTTATCATCCAGTCAATAGGTGTGACCGGAACCAAGACACGTTTTACTTTTACTTTTTTATAAGTATAAAATCACTTAACACATCATTTTCGATCTATTACGGGGGAGGAAATTAGAGGAAATTATAGTGCGGAGCAGGTTATTTCATAAATTTTTTAAGGCATTTTCAGGTGAAAACAGCAACATTTAAAACGAAATGGGACGAATTAAGAAAGAAGATATAAAAATAAAATCTTTGCTGTATTGTGCCCGGGTGCAAAGCCCACAATTAACATAAATTGTTGAAAGAAGGTCGATCTATTTATCTTGCATCCAGTGAATGAACTTCACAAAATTAAATCGATAAAGATCAATTTTCTTGGGGCAGAAGAGAGAAAAATATTTACACAAAAATCATTAACACTTATTGATTAAATTAAATTTAAAAAAAAACACTTTTACTCGACAATGTTTGGCCCAGTATGTATTGATATTTGATCATCCCTTTTTATCTAATTGTTATTTACGCCAACATTGATGTTGACTAATTTTTTTAAGGTATATTGTGTCACAGTTTCGTTATTAAACTAGAGTTACAGAACTTGTTATCAATTAGAGGGCGCGCAAGTGACACGACGGTATATGTGGTCGAATTCCTGTTGTCTGATCTTGCGTATTAAATGTCAGATCGACCGTGTTCAGATTCTAAAACCGAATTAAATATTTACTTTACTTTACTGTCTAAGCTTTTGATTTCTAAAGCTACGAATGGTGCGTTTAAGCAGAACGAAAGAAAGAAACATACAGCTTTGGAAGTTCGAAAAGCTCTTGTTACGGTCAACAACATTTCCACTGGAGGTCACAATTAGCCGCTTCTGTAGCACATAATTTAGATATGTGACTTCTTTAACATAATTTTGTCCGCTTTTCTACGAATATTTTATTACTTGTAAAAAGACATATTAAACGCAAATGTGTACGGTAGCTTAAACACAAATTACTAACTATTATAATTAGCCTATAACATTAAAAAACAGGATGTTCAAGCATCACACTGTTTACCTGGTACAAAATAAATATAAATAGTTTAACAACAAAATTGTATGGAACGCCGTAACTGCCTTACATCTAGTCGATTTTATATATCCGAATACTTTTCAATATATGCATTTAGTTTTTCTTTATAAGCACATACTTTTCCTATAAAAGCAAAAAGGTTTTTTCCTTATACACATACTTTTCTCTATATACTTGATCTATACACTTTTACTATTTATGCACATTTTTAATTTATATACCTTTTTATATAGTTTTTCTAAATGCACATACTTTTTCTATTAAAATTGAGATTCGTATGATAATTTACTGTTGATGGGTCACAGAATCACGATATTTTTTATTTTCAAAGAAAAATGACTGAGTCAGAGATGAAAGCGAATTTTAAAAATACGAACATTTTGGGTAAAACACACTTAAGATATTATGAACTTGCTTTAAAGACGCGATTTATAGCCTAAAGAATTTTCAAATTCAATAGACATGATGAAACTTCGACCAGAATGTATTACATATGGCACATCCAAACCTATAAAATTTGGGAGATATTGACCTCTGGTCGAACAAACTTAATTAACGTTTTCTAAGACATTAACATTATTTTAATTAACGCTCAGACATTAAAATACACTATGAATAAAAAAATGGACAAAATGAACAGAAATGATGTGTCATATCACATGTACCTACAAAATCATTACATTGTTTTGTGCTTTGTATTTTTTTTTATTATAAGCAACATTGCATACTGATAATAAATCAGATATTTTTCTCTGGTTGGGATGATTTTTTCATAATTTATAAGCTATAGATTTATTTCGTAATTCACAAATTCTGTATCTCGTTTTTGCAAGTAAATAACAAAAGAAACCCAACTATAATGTTATTGTTATAGAATGTACATATTCTGGGTTTCTGTGGGATTTTAAAACATCTACCAGCCTCCATATGTATATGGAGGTTTGAAGTTTTCAATTAATTTTCAATTCTCACATTCTGTTTTGCTCAGGTTATTTAATCGAGTAATTTCCCGAGCCAATCTTTATCTTAAAGGTACCATATAATATGCATCAAGAAACATGGGTACCACAGAACCATTTATGCGAAAATTGATCTTGAAGTATAAGTCAAATAAACGGTTTGTCATTAATTAAATTTAATTTGGTCTTCAAAAATGTATTCTACAACCTTTGTGAAATATAGATTCAATTGAATTCGGCCATTCGCTATTTTTCGTCAGGTAAATAATTCTTTACGTGGCAGCAACAATTTCTTCCAACATTAACTCTATTTTAAATTCAAGTGGAAATTTTTTTAAATGCCCCATAAAATATAAAGTTGGGAGTTTTATCTAACTTTAAGTATTATTTGACTGAACCTTATAATAACGTGTTCAATATTTGTATATATCTAATAAGTACAGTAATATTGGTTTTACCATAGCAAAACAGAGTTTCAGTAGGGGGTTAATATTGATATTTTAAATATCGTATTATCTTACAAATGCCATACAATGGGTTATGTGTTTAATATGCAATTTACTCCTGGCATCTGGACTGAACGGAAAATTTAGCCAAGATACAAACAGGAATCTACAGATTCTAATATTTTATTCTGCTATTTAAACTCAAATTTTGACGCAATTTTGATTTACTAAAAAGTAATACCTGTATTTTATTTATATTGATCTCTAATTTTATTGATAACATATTCGTCATGTTAGGAGGACATGTTGGTATGCCAATGGGTACTAATTGTGCTCGTCTCCTCGCTGACTTGTTTTTGTACTCTTATGAGGCTGCGTTCCTAGAAGGCCTGCTGAAGAAGAAAGAGAAGACATTGGCACAGACATTTAATTTAACATTCTACTATATTGAAATTAAAGACACCACCAATACACTAAGGTCAGCCTCTTACTTAGACCTACTTCTAGAAATAGGCTCACGAAAACTACAAACTAGACTCTACGACAAGCGTGATGACTTCAACTTTCCAATTGTCAACTTCCCGTTCATCGACAGCAACATTCCAGCAGCTCCAGCGTATGGTGTGTACATTTCACAAATTATACGTTATTCTAGATCCTGCGATCAGTATTCCTATTTTCTAGACCGATCACTGCTGATGACTGCTAAACTACTCAAACAAGGGTTTGTTGTACCTAGGTTGATGTGATCTCTCCAGAAGTTCTATGGTCGTCACCATGACTTAATTGATCGTTATGGGAAATCAGTGTCTCAAATACATTCTGACATTTTCGCTGAGCCATAGGTAGTGTTTCCTATTCCTGGATTTGACTTTACCTAGACATGACAATGAGTAACTCGAACGGTGTCTAATTAGAGGCAGGCACTGCTTACTCGTCCAAAGCACCAGAATGCACCCATGGTTTTATAGGGTTCGGGTTATTCTCTTTCT
This sequence comes from Limnoperna fortunei, assembly GCA_944474755.1. NCBI lineage: Eukaryota > Metazoa > Mollusca > Bivalvia > Mytilida > Modiolidae > Limnoperna > Limnoperna fortunei. Next base: position 49,451,474 of record OX104118.1, on the reverse strand, counting down.
GTGTTTTTTTTTTTGTTTTTGTGTTGCGTTTGTCTATATCCGGATTTGTAACAGTCACTTGGCTTTTGGCTCTTGTTGTTCGGTAGGTTTTCTTTGCTATTTTAATGCATCACAGTCAGATGGGAAAATATCCATTTTGCATGCCTTTACATGTATCTAAGAAAAACAAACGTAGCAAAGCATATAATATATGCTAAGAGTTCTCGACCACCAACATGAGATTAGAAAAGTTTACATGTTCTCTTCATGTTTGCCCCCTCTCAAGGAAACAACGCCTACTGTTCACCATTATATTGAACAAACGACTTTATATCGTCATACATATTAAATATAAAAGTGAAAATGTTGCCTTATTATATCACTTTTGTGTTGTTTCGTTCACAAGGCTGTTCTCTGCATTGTTTTAAGGCTTTGTAAAAATCTACGAGAGTACAAAATAATTTTGTACAAAAAAGTATGGAGGAGGGATAAAAACAGGTATATGGTTGAATTCCCTCTACGAAGACTATAAAAGATAGCAGTGAAATTTCATTTGAAAGAAATGTCAATCTGGCTATTATTATTGTAGTCCAATGTTTTTTCTAAGCAAATGATTAAAACGTTATTAATATAAAATGTCCTTTGAGTTTCCTTTTTCTTTTATACAGGTTTTATAATTCCGAGGGTCATGCTTTCAGAAAAAAAAATCCTGTTTCATCTGTTTTAAAATAATTTTAAACATCAAGATTTTTTAAATAAAAAAAAATGTAATCAAAATGAAAACTATTATTAAGTTTTTTTCTACATTCTTTTGCCTTTCGTTTAAAAATGATTTAGTACATTACATTTTATCACATTTGAATCTGTTCGTACCCTTGTGAATATAGTTTCGTTTTAATTAAGACTGTTTTTAAACCATTATTAACTGCTACCGAGTGCTGTTACTTAACAGATGCCTCTGTCCATTTTTTGCAATAGATATGGTAGAACACTTGTTATAAAACGGTTACATGTATGGAAATTAGATCGCATACTTGATCACTTGTTACGTGTGCTTTATCGAGTACTCCATACAACCCAATTTACATGTTTAACTGCGTTGAGATCGTTTAATAGTTCTCTAGTGAAGTAATGTGTTTTATTTATTTTTCATTTCATCGACTGTTTGGTTGGATGATTGATAGAGTGTTTCATTTACGTCCAGCGATCATTATTTTAGCTATATGCAGGACGAATACTAGTTAACAAACAATTAATCAATTCGGGATGGAACAAAAAATGCACATTTTTTAAATGGCACTGGAAAAGTATGGGGTCTGGCTAGGGGCAGAACATTTAGTCTTTTGTAGCGGCTACAACGAGCCTTCCCATATCGACATCTACAAAAAGGGTCTTTAGGTGCAAGGAGCTTGGCACTCTCTAAACACGCTACCCACTGTGGTCCGCGGTCAGACTTTTTGTATTATGAACTGACATCCCACAATTGAAGGCATCCGCCGTTTGGGGACCCGCTGTGGGTCGTGCACTAAGAATCCTTACAGTGTGGTCCCAGTAGACGGTTTTCATTTTTATTACAGTCAACACTATCCACTGGAAAATATAAAGTGAGATGTATTATATTATGCACATCTGAAAATATAGGATTAAAATCAATGATCTCAAAATCAAATACCATATCAACATATATGGTGAGAGTTACAATTAAAAAATTAAACAAATAATTTTACAAGTAGCATAACCGACACTTCTGCAACCGGATAAACAATCATTACATTAAACTGATTACATCTTTCATGAAAAAAATCTATAAGTTAGGTACCATATTTATTCACCCAGCCACTATTTTGAGTATCTCTATCTAATATGGTTTTTTTTTAAACTTTTACATGTTATATTACTGTAAACCAATTAATATTCGCGTAAGCAAACTTTCGCGGTTTGTATTCAATGGACTGATTCGCGAATACAAACTTTCGCGAAATTGATATCATTAAAAATAAATTTTCGCGGATCTGCTGATCCCTGCATAGAAAATGGGCACAAAATAAATAATAAATATTTAAGTTGTCTTCTGTTTTATTTTTTATAGCTGACTGATTCACCTGAACATAAACTCAAGTACATGTAGTTTAGTTGAGTTTACTAAGTTGTGAAAACGGAAATAAAAACAAATGATCTAAACATGTGTTTGCATAATAAACACATTGAAAGAATAATTTTGGAAGTCGACAATTATAATGAACCGTTTTACCTTTATGGCCTTGTCGTGCCTGTAGGTGTACATTGTTGTTAATTACCAGGGTGATTGTTGTGTTCATAACGGCTAATAAGTCCGTTTGATCTTTTGATACCGTACATAATTAAATAATTAACTCGTCCTTTTAAGTGCCAAACAGATGTTAATAACATGACTCAGACCATAAAAAAGAAATAATCAGATTTTAATTAAACTGTTGTATCAACCGGAAGTTGTGAAATCATAGTTTAGTAATTCCAAACAAGGTTGTTTTACACGACGTTAGTAGCGTCACTATTCTTCATAATTCATTGTCCCATACCTTTTCGCGGGTATAAACTTTCGCGTTTGTTACCTCCTCGCGAAATCCGCGAAAGTTTATATCACGCGAAATTTAATTGGTTTACAGTATATTTTCCATTTTATGTGTACCGCCGATAATGGCAGTGTGAAGTTTTATCACGGGTCGGGGATTTTCTCCGGGTACTCCGGCATTCACCCCAATAAAAACTGGACGCCATGATATAGCTAACAAAAATTACTGAAAGTGGCGTTAAACACCATTCAAACAAACAAACAAACATAATTTATCTGGTCAGTGGGTGAATTACCAATAACGGAAATATAGGACATTTTGTTTTTATAGAGACTACGACGGCCAAACGTATCAGGTGAACCCTGTATCGGTATCGAAAACAAAATGTCTAATATTCCATATTTAACTTGAAGTTGTTAAAAATATAATCAACACTGTAATTATTATCAGTACTATATTTTATGAGTTGTCATCTACAATCATATAATCTGATAATTTGGAGGTTTTTGCATTAAAATCGCCGAATGCAATATTTTAGAGTCGATGAGTATTTTGAAAGTTTGGGTGGGATATATTTATTTATTTATTTATTTATTTATTTATTTATTGGTTCAAACACAATTACAATAATTGGTTAAGACCTGTAGTACAATAATTATAATACATATGAATTATGTTTACAAATTACAAGTATACAAATGTTCAGAGTAAAATAGAAATTATACTAGAATACTTTATATTTTGGAAACTACATGGTAGAACTATTGTGTTTATACGTAATCAAAAGGCAAATAGTTTGTACACAGAAAACAGTCTTTGTTAAATAAGTGTATAATAAATCATACCCCAGATACACTTGAGTTTCTTATTTCAAATAGTTTTTGAAGAAATGAAGACAGTAAATTTAACACATTTTGGTTTTTTGTGTTCATTATTGATTTAAAGAAATTCTCTTCACGAAGGTTATCACAATTTATATTCCAGAAATAGGACAATTTGTTGAGAAATACTTTTCTTTCATTTGAGTATTTTGAACATTGCCAAAATAAATGTTTTTCGTCTTCAATTGTGGCGTCATTGCACATTTTACAAAGTCTGTCTTCTCTGGTAATATTGCAATGCCTGCCTCTTTCTATTTCAAGGTTATGTGCACTTAGCCTAAATTTACTAACAACAGATCTGTTAATGAAATTTTCTAAATGATCAACATAATATGCACGTTCTGGTGATAAGCAAAATGATTTGAAAAAGAGAAGTTTTTCAGAAGAATGAATACTAGCATTTTGTTCCTGCAGAAAGATATCATTGATGCGTTGCTTCAATTGGGGAAATAAAGGCTTGAAATCAGTATTGAAGGACATTAAATATGAAAATCCTAACTTTTGCAAACATTTCTTCATGTTTTTAGTCCAAGAATTGGACTCCAGTGTATTGAAAAATAATTCATTCACCAATGAATTTCTAGATGAGATAATGTGGTTAAGAAATTTGATTGAATACATAATTATTTTTGAGCCAATAGGTAGCCTATTAAGCTCAGAGAGGCAAGCACTGTTAGTAGTTTTACAGTTAACACCTAAAATTTCTTTAATAAACTTGATATGAAATTTTTCATACATAAATGAGCTTGCCTTAGAGAAATTGGTAGCAGATTCAATGCCCCAAAGTTCACTTCCATATAATAAAATCGGCAAGACCATAGAGTCAAACACTTTTTCCAAGGTTTTGCAGGAAATATTCAATCCTAAAGTTTTTTTAACCTTAAATAGAGCTTTTCTTGCTTTATCCTGTAGTACATTGGAAGCTAAATTGAAATTACCATTATACTTTAGGACTATCCCAAGGTAACAATATTTATCAATAGTTTCGATATATGAGCCATTAATCTTGAAAAAGTCCAAAAAAGTCTTTCCATTTGAGTTAAAGATTATGGCTTTTGATTTAGTTAAGTTTATTTCTAACTTCCAGTCTGAACAGAACTTTGCAAGCAGGTCAAGACTATTTTGTAACCCGATGGGGCTACTGGATAGAAGTACCAGATCATCAGCGTATAATAAACAATGCAACTTAGAATTATCAATAGATATAGGATCTGTGCTATGGTTGTCAAGTATGTCTATTATTTGATTTATAAAAATGTTGTACAATAGGGGACTTAATACATCTCCCTGCTTTACTCCTCTCTCAGATATAAACGGGTCACTTAGACCTTCAGTGAACTTAATTCTGTTAGAGGTTCTGCAATACATAGAATAGATAATGTTGTAAATTTTCATAGGGATACCATTGCTTAGAAGAATGTAGAACAATCCTGTTCGCCACACTGTATCAAACGCCTTTTTCAGGTCAATAAAAGTTGCGTACACTTTTTTTCTTTTTTAGTTTATAGTGGTCAACTATAGATTTTAGGGAGAAAATATGATCAGTAGTTCTGCTGTTTTCTAGAAATCCAATTTGATTCTTTTTAATCATGTTATTATCCAATGAAAATTCCATAAGTCTAGAGTGAATAATTTTGTTGAAAAGCTTTCCCAGGTTTGAGGTAATAGATAGACCCCTGTAATTGTTAGGATCATATTTGTTACCTTTCTTATGTAAAGGTACAAGGAGGCTTTCATTCCAAATGTCTGGAAATATTCCTTTGTTAAAAATAAAATTAAACAGCTTTTGTAAAGGTTTCAGAATTAATTTAGTGCCATTTTTTAACATCTCATTTGAAATGAAATCTATTGAAGCACTGTTACCATTTTTCAAAGATTTAATGGCTTTTACAATTTCTTCCTGGCTGATTTCATTATTAAGTTTATGTGTTTTCAAATTGTGGGCAGAATCAGTTTTGAAACTATTAAATTTACAAGTAAGCTCTTGCTGAAAAGAGTTAGCATCACATCTATCTAGTGTTAGCTTTTCAAAATGGTCTTTAAAAATGTCATGAGATAGAGTCTCATTAGTCATGCAGTTTGATGACTGGTCAATTTTATTTATCAGATTCCAAAATTTTTTAGGGTTTGTGTCAACAGAATCACTTATCTCTTTGCAAATCCTTTTCTTATACTCTCTCTCTTCAAGTTTACACCTGCGTCTATAACGAGATCGAAATGAATAGAATTTCATCCTGTATTCCGAATTAAAGGGGTTTTTGTTTACCAATTTTTCGTACATTTTGACCATAGTTTTTAATTCGAAGCAAGAATCAGAAAACCAAGGCTTCTTAGTGTTCTTTTTTAACGTTTTACCTGGTAGGAGAGGAGTCTTTTTGATAAATTTGGTAGACATGTCAGAAGTGTCTGTTAAAATGGAATTGAAATCATTAGTCATAACATTAACGTCGCTGAAGTCATTCTCTAAAAATTTATCTATCTTTTCTTTAACTGTATTACTTTGAATATTTTCTGTAAAAGATTGAATAGCTTGATCAGACCAGATATATTTCCCTGGCAATGGTGATAAAATTGACTGTTGTGAATAATCAACATTACAATGAGTCATTAGACCACATACAATAGGACAATGATTTGAAAAAGCTGTAAAATCACAAACTTTAAAATAAGCAACAGAACATAGTAGATCATAAGATACAATTGTGTAATCAACAATACTACAACCATTGTAGGTAATACAAGTTGGTTTACCTAATAAATCACAAATAGTTCTACCATTCACGATTCTTAGTCCTGATTCTTTACACAAACTGAGTAACTTCTTACCACTATTATTAACCCGTTTAGGGTCTTGGTTGTTTCTGGGTAAAACACAGTCAGGTTTATAATATAGGTCATCATTATGTGCTTGATCAGATTCATCATTTAAAATGTAGTCAGGTAAAGTATTAGTGTAGGCATTAAGATCACCTTGGATCATAATGTCACCCAATTTACTGTATTCAACTATGTCCTCTAATAGAATGTTATACATTGATTCAATGTAATCAATTGAACATGAAGGACTTTCAGGGGATATGTAAACAAAAGCTAAGAAAACATCTCTGGCCGAGTTAAAAAAGGATTTATCTAATTTTATCCAATAATAATCAGAATGTTTTGATCCCAATCTTTTAATACCTTTGGCGACAGGACTTTTGGCATAGATGCTTATTCCACCTGAGTTTCTTTTTGCCTGTTTTGCTTTTTTTCTTGTTTTAACAGTTATTAACTCGAAACCTGCTAAAGTATTAGAGATCATGTTTGAACCATCTAACCAGGTTTCTACAAAACCTAAAATGTGGAATTTAGAAATAATATTTGAAAAATGGTTATCTTTCAATTTGGTTCAGTCAGTCCCTCAACATTCCACATGGCAATATTGAGGAATGACTCTGCTGAATTAGGATTATTCATTTGGAGTATCATATAAAAAATGGTTTAGAATGGTATGTTGGAATAAGAATAAGTTTCAAAATCAAATGTAATGACTACCTTTGCTACAGTAGCTAGTAATAACAAAAAGAAAAAAAATATATATATATATATATATATATATATATATATATATATATATATATATATATATATATATATATAAACATACCATGCATAAAAGTGGTATAAAAATAGACAATTGCAGCAATGGCCACTATGCTGCTTCAAATGTAAAATATAATTGGTTACAAACTAATGACTAGAATAATGGTTTGCTATCTAGAGTTATTGAGTATAATAATCATATGAACAGTTAATGTCTGAAACCCGCCTGAGGAAACAAGCTTGAATTTAGGGGCCATGGGTTGAAGGGGGGAAAAGCCCATGGCTGATTCCAATGTGGTGCTCCATTTGGCTGGTTAATCGGAAACCATGGTGGTATATGGTATGGAACAGGCGGAGCAGAGTTCATCATATTCACATGTTGGACGGAACTTGTAGGTTGAGGATTACTAAGGTTAGACGGTGTTGACAAAGGTCTTGTCATATCAAGATTGTTAATTTGATGTTTGTACGGCACTGATTGGCTGGACGGAGGAGGAGCAGATAACGGACGGTGGGTCGTTTCGTCTTGAGTTTGGCGGTGTTTAGGCTTAGCTTGATCTATTGTTGGAATGTTCATGGCAGATTTCAGATGGTTCACAATGGCTGGTAAACCCACTTTATTGTTGAGGTGTACTTTGTCATAGAACATATTTTCAGTGGGTTTTAATTGATCAATGACAGTTATATGTGGGAAGTACGAACACGCAGAGAGTATAACTTGATTGGCTGCATGCACTTGATAATCAGGAATGTCCTTCCTTTGAGTGATAAGTGAGACATAAATCTGAGCGTTTTCCCACACTTTAAAACAAGACTCCAATAGAGTAATAAATTTTTCCTCAATCACACCATTCTTTTGAAGGTCGCGAGTTCCCACATGTAGCAATACATTTTTCGTGTTGAATGACGATCCATATCTTTCAACGAAATTGGTACACGTGGAGGCCCCACCTCTTATGAAACGTTTTTCTGTTTTCATATTTGGGGCGAATCGAGCGGTGGATATTCTACGAATGACTGAGTCGCTGAGAATGAGATGGTCACAGTTAAACACTTTTCTAGCAGTAACAGCCTTCCTTGTCTTTTCAGATAAGACTGCATCATTATCTAGGACAATTGGGTTGGTTCCTTCATCAATCATTTCTGGAATAACTGTTTGTCGTGCAGTATCGTGACTCGAATGTAGCATAGCCAGATTATCATTAACACTGGTTTGGTGAACTGTAACAGAAGCAACATGATCCTCAAGCACTTCTATACGATCGACAAGTTTATTAATTACACTTGACATTTTTTCCACTAATGATTTGTGCTCATCTTGATTGTGTAATAGCTCTTTCATAAGAGTATCAGCGAGATTGGCCTTAGTTTGTAATGCATCGATTCCTGTGGCACAGTGTTTTACTTTTGATTCGATGACCGAAATTAATTCAGATATTTTTGATTTGTGAGAATTGACAACTTCATTGATTTTAGATGATATATTGTCCGGGATTTTTCGAGTGGCAACAGTGATGTCGGATATTTTCTCAACAAGATTAAACATGGTTTGGTCCAAAGTACTGATCGAATTTCTTATTTCAGAAAATTTTACATCCATAGTTTTGTTGTGCTGAGCGACTCGTTGTTGTGGGGAGTGAAGTGATCTTACTGTTTCAGGAGTTTTTTCCGATGTGAGTGTAGACTTGAGAATATTGATATTATAAGCACTTTTTGATCTTCTGATTATAGGAGTTTTCAGGATATATAGGATATATATGTACGCCTTAGTAAAATGTAATCATGCTTTCAGAATATATCTTTTGAAATTTCTATCCACTGTACAAACTATCAGATTCGATACATTTAAAGAATTTAGTTAAACTTAGTTTGTAAATTATTATATCAAAAAAGATCTATTTGTGATTTTTTTTCTATTTGTAAAGTAAGAATCATAATTATTTGGAATCCTTAACTGATTATTTCTTCAATTCGTAAACAATAAGGTACACACTGTTTCATGACGTGTCAAAGTCAGAACTCGGTATTTTTTTTGATACCACAAACATCCAGGTGAGTAATATTAAGTTTGTCAATAAAACCAGCACGAATGTCTTATGCGTGAATTAACCAAACGGTTTTTGAAGTCATGTATTAGTAGAGATTCCTGACATTGTGATAGCGGTTCGTGTAGTTAGTCCGTTTGGGTTATCGGATGGATATTGTTGTGTAATTGAGAAGTTGCTTGTTTTTCAGTTTAGATGAATATTACATTGCCCTTTAATGACGTTTATAGTTTGGCAATTATGTTTGAGGTTTACCATATCTCCTTGACCGTTGTCTACTGGAACATTTTGAATTCTAGGTCAGAACCTTTGGAATATCAAGTAGAGTGTACATAATTTTCTTTTCAGACCACTTCTGTGTTTCCGTTATCTCCAATGTGTTCCATTCTACTACAGAAAAATATTTTAATAGCTTTAATAGATCTTCTTGAGCTAAAATTTTGGTTGTGCAAATTGTTGTTCGTTTTCTTAAGCACATTCATCTTTTAGTCATGATGATCACGCCCTTCTTGATCAAATATTTCACTTCGTTGCGTTTGAAATTTTTAAATATTGGCAATTTCTTGTCTCAAACCAGTTAAGTACCTTTTCGAATTTGTCATATTTTTCGTGTAATTTGTCATAAACAGTTTATAGTCCTGAATATTTGTTTCTAAAGGTTGTTTTATGCTATTTTAATAGATAACAAATATATAAGGTAGTGGTATCCAGTGATATATGTTCAGGCGAAGACTTGGGTGAACTGACATCGGGTGGTGTGCTAGTTTGGCTGGTGTACTTTGGAAGATACGAACTGACGATTTAATAGTGCAATAAGATGCACTATATTTGCACTCGTATTTACTGGAAATCTTACATTGTTCGTTTGGTAGTAGTTCCACGAGTCGCTTTACGAACTCGTGAGGGCGGATTCCTGCTGCACATGTGCGAGAACGATTGTGTAGGTTGAGACGCGCCACCATGTTTTTATTATTTATTATTATAATACATTTCCAAATATCCAAATATATTAAACACAATGCACATTTTCAAGAAGCTATGCAATTGAATTTATCATCTATATTGTGAGCTAGTATTCACATGTGATCAGTTCATTCCGTCAGTATTTTTGTTTCGAACTTAAAATTACCATAGCATAAACGGACAAAATTATTCTCCGTGGCGGTCTAAATTACTTCCGTAATATTTCCAACGCGGACATAGTGTCTGTACCCTTTACATTCAAATGTCTTCCATAAACTGTACAGGCATACAAAAATGAACTACATAAAGATTTAGAAACTTTTATCACTTTTATATACAGATGAAAATTCCGAGACCATTCCCAGATACAAGATTTAAATCAGTTTCTCGTCCGCATTTAACCATTGGTGTCTTACATTTTATAAATATGTTAGGTCTGGTACATATACCAATAAAAGAACTTTACAGCAAAAAATGTTTGAATAAGCAGCTACGGACATATGTCAAAACCAAAATACCCTGAGCTTAGTTAAAATATATTCATAAGAATATATTTTTAATATAAAATATTGTAACGAAATATTTTAAAACATTTTTTTATTTATTTCACTCGTCTAAAATGAGTAGTTTCTACCAGACTTTATAGCAACACCTTCTGATTTTACAACCCGAGTTTCAAGTGAAACTTCATCAACAAAACCTCAGGAAAATGTCTCGGAAACAAATTATTGGCTTTGTATGGACTTGTTGTTCAGTTTCATTTTCAGCTACAACGAGGATCAATTTTATAGCTTTCTAGATTTTCTGATTGGAAACATACGTTACTTTTAAAGGATGTGTTTTCTGTCAGCAGTTAATCGGGATTCCTATGGGTACAAACTGCGCCCCATTCCTTGCCGATTTATTCCTGTATTCTTATGACACTGAATTTATTCGACGTCTTATAAATGACAATAAGATAACAGAAGCTAGGGCTTTTAATTTCACATATAGATATATTGATGATGTCCTTTTAATTAAAAATCCCTATTTGCTGAGTGGCTTCCATTAATATATCCCTCCGAACTGGAAATTTACGAAACCACAGAAACAACTTCATCTACATCAATTTTAGACTAACATCTTACTATGACGCCAATGGTCATCTCAGCAGAAGAATTTAAAATGAACTAGACATTTAATTTCAAGATTATAAATTTCTGTCACATTTGCAACAATATACCAGGTTCTCCTGCATACGATTCCCAATTGATTAGTTGTGCTCGCTGTGAGTATATTGATATTTGCAAACGTCATCATTTTTCTCAGGATAGACTTGTAAACCAATGTTACAAAAAAAAGATTCTTACGCTTTTAATAAGTTTTACCATTTCCTTATTGATAAATATGTATCTCGTTTGAAAAGATGATTGCAGATATTTTTCCCCAATTTTTGATGATGAATGGATATACCTATTACTGACTAGTGGTTTGTTTGTTTGTTTGAATGGTGTTTTAACGCCACTTTCAGCAATTTTCAGCTATATCATGGCGTCCAGTTTATATTGGGGAAGGAAACCGGAGTACCCGGAGAGAACTCCCAACCTGCGGTAGGAAATCTGGCAATCCTTGTCAATTAAGATTGGGGTCGAGTACACCTTGCCTGCAGTGAGAACCGAACCCGCAATCTCAGTGTTGACAGACCACGTGATCAATAGTAGACGAACTACCTTAACCACTCGGCCACCGCGGCCCCCGTGACTAGTGGTGTATGATACCCAACTATTTTCATCAACAAACGAACTCGCACTACAGTAATGGAACTGGGGGTTTGGCATGCCAAAAACCTGGTTTGACCCACCATTTCTTTTGAAATGCACGTTCTTTTGAAACGACTTTAGGGTATCTACTAGTCCAATATAGGTTCTGCAATTTTTAGAATAATAAAGATCTTTTCTACATCAAAAGCAAGTTTCGATGTAGTCACTATACTGGTCATCTGTCCTTTATTAAAAATAAGATTCAACTGACAGTCACCATACGAATATTTGTTCAACGACATTCACAATAAGAAAACAAAAATGCTGTGACCAATTCAAGTTATAATAATTGGAATGCATTAATTGCATTCCTTCCAGAGCACCTGATTTTACTAATAACTTGTAAGTTTCTGTTCATTTGTAGGTTTGTCTGTTCATTGTTTTTGTCTCTCCTTCAAATTTTCAATGATAATCATTGTCTAAATTTACTGCCATGAAATTATTTACATTCTGATTTTCATATTTGCAATGTGCAGCCGGATTTGGTTTAACGTTTTGGAACTTATTTATTACATTTTATTTCATGATAAAAGCTCTCGACTTACTTGGATTTTAAATATATTCGGGGGGAGGGGGGTTGAGCGACACTGACGTGTCCTGATTTACGTGTTATTTTATTTATATTGATCATTTCTTCCCGTTCTACTCACAAGTGCGTTCATGCCATATGAAAGCTAGGAAAATATAGCGAAGTTTGATCGGTAAAATGTAACGTAATGATCTGTAAAATAGTAAAACAAGGTAAAGATGCGAGAATTGCTTTATATATACTTGTATTGTTTCAGTTCATTTATCCTTTGTATTGAAACCTTTTACTATTCACTGAGTGTATCGTTATTGTTTTGATTACTGGCAAGATCATATACATGTATACAGCTGAAAAAGATTATTGTCAAAACACCAAATATAACATGAATTTTTTTATGCAGGTGCAAATCTAAATGAAAGAGTACAACTTCAGACTATTTACTGCGCAAATCTCAAAACTTCATAGTTATCTTTATCTATGTTATCATTTGCACATGCACGATTTTTACTCGTATGCTTTGAAATTAAGGGTTTTTATACGTGACATTATTCTTGCTCCGAGTCAACTGTTTTAAACTGATGAAATGGGTCTGCCTAAGCTGTCAAATGATGAGATGAAGGGACGTACTTCGGACAAAATACTCGTCGTGTGGCCTCAACTTTTATTGATTAGCCGAATCATAATTAAATATCAAACGAAAATTCTGTAAAGGAACTTCCAAGATATGGAAGACCCCCAGTAACATCTGACCGTAAAGATGGGGCTTTTGTCCGACTAGTCAGGCGAACACGACTGTTAACAGCAGTGTTACAAAGATAGTTGTTGTCCAATCGTGAGATTTCATAAAAAACATTGCGGAACAGACTCAAAACTTCAAGTTAATGTTCAAGGCCTGTTAAACGTCTATTGAACCCAAAGAAGTAAATAAGCACGTTTGCAGATGATATTGTTATTTAATTTATCCTATTTTAGAGGTCCATTGGTCTGATGACAGCCGCTTTATGTTGCAAGTAACTGACAAGTATTATGGTGACAACCAAACACTGCTTATGACAAAACCAACATTACTGAAACGTTATCCGTTTTGTGATGGCTCAGTAATGGTTTGGGGATGTGGGTCATATGACTAAGCTTTACCTCGTAACTGTTTTGCGGTTATTTGAATGTGTAACATTGAAACGAGTTTAGTGTCTCATTTTGATAATCATCCAATATGAACGACACCAGACCACATCATGCTTGTGTTGACAGTTTTTTTGCATGACGAGTTGGTGGACACATTTACATGGCCAGCAAGAAGTTGTGACTTAAATCTAATTATGCACATACACTACATCGTCGGTTGTCGTGTCCGAGAAGAAGCCCTTCTGTACAGATATTGGAACAAGTGTGAACACAGAAAAACGTCTCGCCTGCATTCCGCATCAGTAACGAAAATAAATTTCGTCATAAGCCTTACGTAAATAGCATTAAATATCAGCAGCGACCTGTATACCAAATATTGTCACCATACCATGCATAGTTACAGGGGAACAGCCGTAAACCAAAAACTTTAACGTAGTCGCTGGACCGTGAAATTTAGGTCAAGGTCAGGTGGAACCTACCAGACAGTCATGTACTATTCATCAGCAACCTCTATACCAAATATTGTCATCCTACCATGCATAGATACAGAGGCACTATCGTAACCCAAAAACTTTAACGTAGTCACTGGACCGTGAAATTGAAGTCAAGGTCAGGTGACACCTACCAGACAGTCATGTACTAGTCTTCAGCAACCTATACACCAAATATTGTCATCCTACCATGCGTAGTTACAGAGGAACTGTCGTAACCCAAAAACTTTAACGTAGTCACTGGACCGTGAAATTGAGGTCAAGGTCAGGTGACACCTACCAGACAGTCAAGTACTAGTCATCAGCAACCTATATACCAAATATTGTCATCCTACCATGCGTGGTTACAGAGGAACTGTCATAACCCAAAAACTTTAACGTAGTCGCTGGACTGTGAAATTGAGGTCAAGGTCAGGTGACACCTACCAGATGGTCATGTACTAGTCATCAGCAACCTATACACCAAATATTGTCATCCTACCATGCGTAGTTACAGAGGAACTGTCGTAACCCAAAAACTTTAACGTAGTCGCTGGACCGTGAACTTGAGGTCAAGGTCAGGTGACACCTACCAGACAGTCATGTACTAGTCATCAGCAACCTATACACCAAATATTGTCATCCTACCATGCGTAGTTACAGAGGAACTGTCATAACCCAAAAACTTCAACGTAGTCGCTGGACCGTGAAATTGAGGTCAAGGTCAGGTGACACCTACCAGACAGTCATGTACTAGTCATCAGCAACCTATACACCAAATATTGTCATCCTACAATGCGTAGTTACAGAGGAACTGTCGTAACCCAAAAACTTTAACGTAGTCACTGGACCGTGAAATTGAGGTCAAGGTCAGGTGACAGGTGACTGACTGGCAAGTACTCATCATAAGCTACCTCTGGACCAAATTTGATGGACCTAGGGCTTGGGCTTACAAATATATGAAGCAAGATGTCAAGTGTTTACGCCGCCGCCGCCGGCGGATTCCCATACATATGTCTCGCCTCCAGCGACTTTCGTCACAGGCGAGACAAAAACTAGACAAGGTGGCAATAATTAAGACAACAGCCAATACAGTAAATTCATTGTTTAATTGGTGGTATAAGGAGGTATAGTCATCGATGTGAACAGAAGTTACACACAATATTCAAACTTTCCAACATATATTGATACAACATTGCAGATGTTTCTGGCATCTCTTGACTGTTTTTCAATGGAATGTGAATCACCAATGTTTCCAACAGCACATTTTGATGCAAAATTGATACATCTGATTATATAAAATTTAGTGTCATAAAATTTGAATATTTTAATGCTTTTTATCAATATGCACTTGCCAAACCTGTTAGTATAAAAAAATTTCATTTTAACTGTTTTTTTTTTTTAATAGACATGCTTACCTGCAAATTTGTACATTGCAAAAAATCTAGTTTTTCCATACTTTTTCCAAGGTGTATATGGCAGTTAAGATAGTCGAAGACAAAATAGTAATTATCCTGGTACAGCCAGTTTTGATATTTTTAATATTTCTGTTAAGAACAATATGGTTGTTAAAGTCACAGTGAGTGTTGTGGCACATTGCCAATGTCCTATGTTTTTCTGTACAATGACAATGTAGTGCTATAACAATATATGTCATCATCATTTAAAAAAAACTTTCCATGTGTGACCATATATTAGAATAAATCTAAATTTAAAATGTATTACTATTTAAAGTGCCTTCTAAAGATATGTAAATCATTGATACATTGCAAACATTGAGATTCATGTTAATACAAACAAATAAAGCAATTTTTCTAATATAAAAACAGCTGTAAAAACCTACCTAACAACATATTCGGCTTTTTTGTGTGAATGACATTTCTTAAATTAAAGAACATCACAAAAGTTAACTATAATAAAGTAGTATGTCTTTATACTGAAAAATAGCATATTCTTATTGGTAATGTGTGCATTAAGCAGCTTTATACAGGACATAACTAAATTTTATCTAGGATGTAGAAAAGCAAGAACCCATACAGCCGTTTATGTTACAACAACTCTTTCAATTGGTGACCTGTGTTTTATTCTCATTAGTAACTGTAAACAATTTTATAAGAAAGAGATATTTAATTTTGATAGCATTTCATCTGAATAGCACAAACAAACCTATTGAGGTTAAAAGCTATCTATAATTAATGCAAATCTATTGGTACCATTGGCATTTGTATTAAGGTAAACAATCTAAAGAAATCAGGGTTTGTATAGAACATGCCTGACTATTTTTAAATAAGCAAAATACTGAAAATAAAAAATAGCAGTACTTTCAAATTATCTGAATAGGAAGGTAATCACAACTGTGCTTGTTATCATGAAGTAAACTGTGTTTCTGTTACCATACACATGTATAAATAGCATAAAAACAAGATTCTGAAATTAAAATAAGCTGTTTTATCTTGATGGAACCAATCTGACTGGATCACATGTTCGCACTTTGAAATTGGCATCAGGATTAATATAAACATGGTCATACATATCCTCCAATGGTGGTTCACTGTCTGCAATTGCCTGCTTCTCAGCATCTGCGACTTCTGTTCTCACTTCATTGTCTACTTTCTGCAAGAACAAAAAAACAATTCATACTAGTCGAAATTTGATCCAAGGTTTAATGCAATTTGTAGTGTTTAATAATCATTACATGTATGTGTAGAGCTACAGATGTACAATCATATAGGCACTAAAAAGCTTCAACATCAACACTTTTGATTCTAAAACAAAATGATATGTTACTTTATGCTCTATCAGTGTTCATAACTAAAATGTTAGAATCAATTATGTTGCACATGTATAATGTATTATTGATCCATGTGAGCATGTATGAGGATACTGACATGAGGCTTAAAAGAACTTCTCTTATATACTAACAACTATTATTTAACTTATGTCAGCACTACAGCATTTAAATGATTAATTGCCAGGCATAATTAAGACTGTGCAATTTTTGAATCCACAAGATCTGTGGACTCCAATGAATAATAATTTATATTACACCTTTAAAAAATCACATTGCAAGAGCAAATTCAATCTAGAATAACTGATACAGTAGATTCCAGATAATTGGTATTGGATATACAAAATTTCATATAAAAATATTCTAGTTCCTGCAGTATCCAATTTGCTGGTCATTGTATAATTGATGAACATGTCAAATATGTTGTATGCAGGACAATACTGGATGATATTTTTTATATTTACCACATGCCACAAAAGATATATTTGATATAACATGAATTAACATTTGTTATTTTTTTCATTGTTAGTTTTATTTAACTACTCCATTCTGCTCAATATCAATAAAGTTTTTAAGCAGTTTTCATGTGGTCTCAATAAAACTGTTTTTGTTATGTGTTTAGTTATTTTCTTTTCCAATATCCTAAATACTGTTGACTGAGATAAATGTGTAATTGGTGACCTTCCAGGGGGATGACACAGTTAAACCTTCATTCAGGATATCCTTGAGATATTGATTTAGAAATGTTTATTTGTGTACAAATCAAAACAAGTGTGGACACAGAAAAATGTTTCACCTTGCATAGTTACAGAGGAACTGTCCTAATACAAAAACTTTAACGTAGTCGCTGGACCGTGAAATTGAGGTCAAGGTCAGGTGACACCTACCAGACAGTCATGTACTCTTTATCAGCAACCTATGTACCAAACAATGTTATCCTACCATGCATAGTTACAGAGGAACTGCCTTAATACAAAAACTTTAATGTAGTCGCTGGACCATGAAATTGAGGTCAAGGTTAGGTGACAAATACCGGTCAGTCATGTACTACTCATCAGCACCCTATATACCAAATATTGTCATCCTACCATGCATGGCTACAGAGGAACTGCTGTAATCCAAAAACTTTAACGTAGTCGCTGGACCGTGAAATTGACATCAAGGACAGGTGACTGACTGGCAAGTACTCATCATAAGCTACCACTGGACTAAATTTGATGGATGTAGGGCTTAGGCTTACAAAGATATGAAGCAAGATGTCCAAGTGTTTACGCCGCCACCGCTGGATTCCCATACATATGTTTCGCCTCCAGCAACTTTCATCACAGGCGAGACAAAAATTAACTAATAACTTACATTCGTTTACGTTTATAGTTATTTTTGATTTGTCAAAAGGCCAGTACTTCCCAGATCCATTCATACTTTGATGAACGACTTTTGGGAAACTACTTTTTTGTTGCTAAACGTAAACAAATATGGCGACCATGTGTAGTGTACGCTCCAGACAATAAATTATGTCAGTACACTCTAATGTAGGCGATACAAATATCTTTAGAGATCTATCGCTTAAACAGAAAATTAGTTTTAAACAGATGTATATTATTATTATGTAATCATTTGTTTAGAGAAATAAATACAAAAAAATCTTTTAACAGTAAACTTTGCTTGGATTCATTGTTCATATTGCTAAATGAAGGGAAATAGCCGAATTCAAGTGTGGACGAAATGCGATTCTAGTAATTTCAACTAAATAAATCATTTCAATACACACAATGTCATTACGTAAAAACTACCTTCTATTTCCCCAGTCACAACAAATGAACAAAATGAGCAAGATGCACGGCTTTACTAAAAACCTCCATGTTTAAGCACTACTCCTTTCATTTTCACTGCTAAAATCTATCAAGAAATAACAACATTTGTTTTTCCTGTTCGTATCAAAGAAAAAAATTTACGTCATGCTAGGTTTACATTGCGTTTTGAAGGTATGACGTTACAATGACGAACATTAGTACAGAATTCAAGAAAATATTTTTTGTTGTTCTGTGTTCTTTTGTTTTCGGTAATTATCTGCTCGGCATTTTGTAAAATATATCTGTTGTCAATGCCAGTTATTCCCTCCAAACCGACCACGTCTTTGTCTTCAGTTCGTTGTGTATATTCCTACGTGTAACACATTTATAATGGAATTTTAATATTATTATTTAGATTTTCAAAAAATAATTGGCGAACAGAAAAATTTGAGGCGAGCGATAACTTTTTTTAATTTTTTTTTTTTTTCAAATAAGAAAATGTACTTTCATCAATGTATATATTTGCAAAATTCAGTTTCATTGTGATTTTCTTTCAGAAATGGGCATACTATGCTTACCTGAAGTTTACCAAAGCATGTAAATGAATAAATGAATTATATTTTGTAATTATGGGTTCATCATTCAAATTATGTACAATCAATTGCACCTTTTAAACAATTCAGTATTGTAGGTCATATACAACATACTACATATATGACTTTCAAAGCATTCGAGACAGATGGAAGCAAAAGAATGCATGTCACATCTTCATTTGCAAAAATATATTTTTTTAGACCTTATTTAAAATGCACAACTGACTACACTGTACATCATTTATTGATGAAGCTTTCTAAAGGAATGAATTTTAAAATGTCATAAAATAGGTTATATCCCATTCATTGTGTTTGCTGTAATATTCCCATTTAGTGAGACTTTCCTCTTTTGATCGAACAACCAAAGACAATCCAAAATAATAGATACATGGTGTCCAATGTCCAATTTTTGAGAGAAAAAATTCAAGTCCCATGCAAGCCATTAGAAAACAGAGCTATATATGAAAAATGATGATAAGACAACAACCAGTTCAAACATTTATATGCTGACTCTCAAAAAAATTACTTTAACTTTTCCACAAATAACACTGAACAACCATTATCAGTCATTTCATTTTCTTTTCTTTTTGGACATATCACAACCCTTGCAACAATGTTAACAAATTTAATAAGCATTGTAGTTTCTGTTGTCATTTTGTTTTATCTTAGTGGAGATCTATCTATCTGCCAGTAATGTCGAACCCCTGGTGGGGACCTAGACATATTGCACGTCTGCTGGAAGGAGATAAACAAAAATCGAATGTGCTTCATTACTGAGGCTAAATGTTCACCATGCTGTTGCAACCAAAAGTTTCGGAGTGTCAGTCGAATTAAGGTTTTTGGTCATCCATCCTATCTACTATAAATACAAATATTACTCACGAACTTTTATTTCACATTTTTTTATATTTAAATGTTCCTGTAACCTCGTTTTACGTTTATTATGTCGGCGCTTGCCTAAGCCAAGGTCGAAATGATTGATTTTGACACATCTTTGAAAAAGCTGTGCCAACGCACCACCACTGAAATAAATCGCCGTGTTTTGGACAACCATGCCTTCCTTTATGACCAATATCCACACGACTTCTAAAATGGTATGATTGTTTCTTTTCCTTTTTTAAAATACATCAATATTTTTGTTTGTGATGCAATAAAACGGCAGTTACATTAAGCGTTCACAAGATTACAATTTCAAGATTAAAATTTAAAAAATTCCGGATGATTTTTTCTGAGCGGGGAGGGGAATTTTTTTTTTAATATTATTTTTTCGATTTCGATCAAATATGTGCGGTCGGGTCCGTAGAACAAGAAATTTATTTGGTGTGGCCTTATAAAGACTCATAAATCTATTTTAAAATTCTAAAACAAATCGATATTGATTTTCTATTTATGACAGATTTTAATCTTCTCGGCACTTTAGCCACGTTGATCAATAACAATTCAAGTTTGTTTTCTTTCCCTGTACATAATTTTGGTTACGAATTCGAGAAATGTCGTTGTTAAACTTTATCTTTCAGGGCTCAACACACTGGGCGAAGTAGGCGACTTTGTGGCCCTACTGGGACCTGCAGTTGCCCTACGGCGCCTCAAAAGCGAATGACGTCGCCCGGTTATTTCCCTCAAGTTCACAGTTCTAAGATACTTGTATATGATCTAGTCCAAATAATTAATCTAGACTACCAATTTATCAGTAAATGTGTAATTCCAATAAAAATGAAAACAATTGGTGTATTTAACATTTTTTCAAAGGATTTACATCTTTCAACCTGGTTACGCGCCATTTGTTTATTTACCGGATATGACTAATTACCGGAAATGAACAACGAAGAAAAGTAAAGTACACCGGCCCATAATGAAAAATCGTATTTTTTTCATAAACAAACACTTTCAATTGGTTTCAAACTCAGTTCTTTCAAAGTGTATTGTATCTTAACAATTTTCTTTGATAAATATATGAGCTGCACTTGAAAGAATAAAGATGTATAGTAATTATTGACATCATGATAAGTTCTGTAGATGGGTGTCACATGAAGCAATTTTGATCAGAACAACTTTGTTCAAGTGGAAGTTTGCTAAACAGAAGAATTATTTATCAATCTGGGTTTAATGTTATGTTATTTTATCTATCTTCTTTGAAAATTTTGCTCAGATAAACATGGTATGTTCATAACAAACTGTTAGAAATATTATGATTTATACAAGAACTTCATGAATGATGTTTATGTCTCAACCTATACAAATATTTTTAGTTGACCTATTTATATTTATGAATACCGTGTATGGCTACAAGTACTGAAGTAGATAGAAAATTGGCGCTATATCTGGTACTTTTTTTCATTGATTTAAGAATGATAAAGGTTATGTGGTATTTGATATTGCATATGGTGACCCCTGAACTTTATGGTTAAGAAAACGGAAAAAAGGAAAGCGGATGACGAGTCAGAAGCATCGGAAGACCAAACGGGGTCAAATAATGATCTAATCCCCCACAAAATAAAGACCTCAAATATAGACAAAGGGAAATGAACATCGCTCCGATAATTTTTAGGGCTTGGTAAATTAATGTTGGGGCTTAGGGTTTCAAATTTTAAAAAGCCCAGGGCTTAGGCTTGCCCAAAAAAATTTTCAGCCCCTGATCAAATTACAGTATCTATTAAACATTCCTTAAGTTTATTATAATTTTTTACCTTCACATCATCCTCAGTTGCAAGCTTAGTTTCCAGCATTTTATTTTTAAAACTGGTGATAGGATCTCTGGTTTGTCTGACTTCCTGGATTTCTTCTCTTGTTCTGTAACTATAAAATAATAACACAATGGTTAATGATTGTGACATTCCAACCAGAAAAGAGAAGGATGGACCATACACTGTAAGCACTTTTATTTTTTATTTTTCATTAATAATAGGTAAGAAATGTTGAAAAATTCACGAGAATAACTATCAAGCAAAATCCTGTTGGTATTGATTGATAGATTGGAGACAAGCACTCCTGGCAATCATTCAGACTAAAATTCTGAATATAAACCAGAAAAACTGCTTACTAATTGATACCTCTGCTTCCCAATTTTCAAAACATCTGGGTAGAAAACTGTAGGAGGAGTTGATTACATAAACAAGTAACCTTTATGTCAAAAAATGTTTTTTCTATGGGAAATAAAACATCATTACGATCGAAATGTTAAATATCAGATGCCAAATGGCACTATGTGCCAAAATTCGGTGAAGGTTTTGATCAAATTCCATTCAGTAGTGTAGGTGGAGTTGCAGATAAGTGATGGGTACCCCTTTATGTCACAATGCACAATGTGACAAAGATTGTGTGTAAGTTTCATCAAATTCCATTGAATTTGAGAGGAGTTACACATGAGAGAAAGTGTAACAGAGGGATGGACACCCCCATCACTATATACCTCCACTTTTCAAGCGGGTATAATAATGGCTGAATAATTTCTTAGAAACTGGTATCAGTTAACTGCATATGTGGAGCCTCAGTGGAAGAGTGTTTAAGGTAGTTGGTGATCTACTATTGATCACCTACATGTCAACACTGAGGTTGCAGATAAGCCTTACTAAGGGCAGGGTGAGTTCTACTCCAGCTCTGGGTACTCCAGCTTTGTCCCTTAATTCAAACTGGAAGGCAGCATATAGCTGAAAAATTGCTGAAAATGGCATTAATCCCAATTCAAACAAACAAACAAATGAATTACTATTGTTACCTAGTGCCTGGGTCACTCATACTGTGCCCAGAGTATCTATATGTAGCACATTCCATTAAAATTGGTCCATTCTTTAAAACATAATCCTTTGCAAATCGAGTAGCTTCTCTTACAGCTAAAACATCCATTCCATCAACCTAGAATGCACCCAGCAAAAGAAAAGATATTCAATATTGTTTTTTGTTAAAAAAAAAGCAATAATACAAATGTGAACTTGATCTGATCTTGTCAACAGAAAAAGTAAGTGCAGATCTTACCGTATGGTTTGTCATTTTTTAAGCAGATGTAACAAAAGTGTTTCTACTCCAACCCAAATAGGGACCTTGGTGGCCGAGTGCTTGAAGTAGATTTGAATATCACTGCAGGCAGCGTGTACTCGATTCCAATCTTAATTGACTATTATTGCCAGTTTTCCTCCAAAGGTCAGGGTTTTCTCCCCGACTAAAAACTAGACACCATGGAATAGCTGAAAAATTGCTAAAAGTGGCGTTAATGTTGCCAAACTACTAAGAACTCTTAAATTGAAGAATTCACAGAATTAATCCAATCAAAATTAAGTTACCCTATTTTTCCGACAACAATATTATATATCTCAAGAGTCCTAGACTTGACCTAAATTCCAAATCGACTTGGCTTAAACACCTAAAAATTAGGGGTGAAAAAAACTGGTGTATTGATGATTTCAGTTTTCTATTGCAGGATTTTAAGGAAACTGCCTTGCTATGTTCCTGCATTTGCTAAGTGGCTTCCGTTAATATATCCTTATGAACTAGAATTTAATCAACTCACATTCTACAGTAATGGAAGCGGGTGGTTTGGCATGCAATAAAACCTGGTTTAAACTATCATTTCTTTTGAAATGCCTGTACCAAGTCAGGACCATTGTTGTAATAACTGTATTTTTGGTTGCTGGTTCTGGAGTTTGCCGGTTTCTCAGACTTTGAATTGTCTTTTTTGAACTACCTTAACCACTCTGCCACCGAGGCCCACTATTGAATGAATTAGTTAATAAAGTGTTTTGAGTGTTGTTTAAGGACATGCAGGAAACCCTCTTTTGTTTTTGAAAATCTCTAAATAGATATCAGATTAATGGTAAAATTAATGAGAATTTCTTTCAGTACTCTAGTCTTAATATCAATAAAATCTGAAATAATAATTAAAGTCTTATACCTGTACTATTTCTTTAATTTGTAAATTGTTGAAATACAGAGTTTTTGCATAAACAAGTTCAGTATACCCAAAAATAAAGAAAATGAAATTTTGAAACAAGATAATTAATTTTGATGAAAATTAACATTTTTAATGATTCCCAATGGATGAAAATTTAACTCTGAGAACCCTCATTGTTCTTACCATCACTATAATGTATATCATTTGCTTGAAATTCTAAAAAAATTCAGAAAATTTCAGTGAACATTAAAATTTTTTTCTATAATTTACTGCTTTTCTTAAATTCTATTCTATGTATAATATATTTAAAAACTTGAAATTTCAGTGCTCAACAACTTGATAATAAGCTCTCAACCCCTTATTTTTTTATTTTGAATTATGATTACTTGAACTAACTACATGTATATGGCAAGTTAAAAGAAAACTCAATGACAAATTAGTTTCATGCAAGTGTCCATAACTCCACTTAAAAGAAAAATTTGATAATCAGATAAACATATCCCAGCAAACAAAGATAAAAAAAACAAAGAGAACAATCAAACTTTTCGTGAAATTTGTCGTCACAAGTGCTCCTTATAATGGAATTATGACACAAGCAAGGAACATTCAGAACATGCACATAAGTTTGTATTTCTACAGTATATGGGGTTATAGTATGGCATGGTTTTCACTTATTAATATTGGTCTTTTGTTTTGAATCAAATTTTAATTGGGTTATTAAAGGTAGAAAATGAGGTTTTTTAGTGACACATTGATTGAAGCCAGGATTTAATTTAAAATGATATAATTAGCTGGGGACGCTCTGTTGATTAATAGGTACGAAACGATAATCAGTTCAGCCAGGTATGCATAACATTTCCAATAAATAACATAATTGACTGGAGTTGATTTTTTTTACTATCTAACAGTTGAATGACATTTGACTAAAAGCTTACATGACTTTAATTAAATAGTTCAAGTGGCACTTCTACCCTTCACAAACAGATGCTGAAAGTGACATTTTCGAAAGTGTTTGGGCATATTTTTTTTTTATTAACCATCTGAAATTAATTTTTTTCTAAAATACTAACAACTATTTATATAAAATCTTTCTCAAGGTAAAATGATTATCAAAAGTTAGTGGTAGCTGATACCTTGATTTATGAACCAATGTAACTTACATGTTTCTATGTTATTCTACTAAAATTTTACAAAAAATTTTAATTTGACATCATTCACATCTATTTAACAGCAGAAAATAAGGTAAAAATGAAAAACTTATTAAAATGATCAAAACAAAAATATCTTCAAAACTGTAAAAGATTTGTAAAATCTATTTAAACTACAGAAAAGAAAGAAATCCAATAACATGTAATTAAATTGAATAAAAAAATAGAATTTATAGAATATTTCAGAACCTCAAAATAAAGAAGAAAGTAAAGGGTCGCAAAAGACTTTGCTTTGACATTTAAACCTTGACCTTCAAGGAAGCAATCAGAATTGTGCACGTAACATGCCGTCTTCATGTGATGATCACCTGTCTCACATTATTTAAAAACATGTCAATAAACAACAAAATTATGGGCCAGACATGGATTTGCTTTAGTACTGTTGTTTAACATTAACAATAAGCCATAAGGTAGCGAGCAGAATGTTGCACAATACACATAGTTTTGGTGTGAAAACAACAGGGTTTTTTATCAAAGACATAGAATAATTTGTACAATATTAAAAATTACATCATTACCTTGATACCTGGCATGTAGTCACCTCTGGTATAATACTCAGTAGAATACGAGGCCCTTTCTACACTGGTTCCCATACCGTACCCATTGTTCTCGCAAACAAATATACATGGTAATTTCCACAGCATGGCGATGTTGAACGTCTCAAACACCTGTCCCTGATTGGCTGCCCCATCACCATACAAAGCTACACATACATTGTTTTTTTTCTGATACTTAAGTGCAAAGCCAATACCTCCTCCAAGTGGTACCTGTAAAAACAAAATTACAATTAATTTACAATAAAGTTATGTGTGAATGTGGGTTTGATCTGCATACAGATGTCAGATCAGAATGTTCCGTGCTTTTTCTACCTAATGTCAGAAAGTGGCCTCAGAGGTTAAGTGGTATGACTATGGACCAAATTAGAAAAACTGTGATACATATACTGTTAGCCTGTTTTTAGACTGCAACAGAATTTTATTGCTTGGAAATTAATAACTTTTGATTGGTATACAATAATAGGTTCTTTCATACGTTTTTGGGAAAGACCGGTTGATTTTCACGAGTGATAGAAATTTTATGTCTTTTCGCGAGTGAAGCGCGATTTTTTAGTCATAGTCAATAAACAATACATTGACTTCCTTTATGTCATCAGATCATTCTGTTTTGTTGTTTCCTGAATGGCAAAATTTTTTCCTGATAATGCCACATTCTAAACAAATACTTCTCCATCAAACATTGTCTGGAAAGGAATTCTTACAGTGTCAGCAAATTTAGGCTCAAAAATAAAACTACAATGATGCATCTGATTTTTAGTTTGGACAAGACTGTATAATTCTAAATGGCCGATTTCTGGTACAGATGAGCTCACGCGCACACATCTGTACTTGCTGTGTCATCCAATCAAAACATCAGAAACAAGAACGTTGTTATGGAAGCATAACAACGCTCTTCTATGACGTTCTTGTTTCCGGAATTCTGATTGGACGTCAGAGACAATGGAGAGTCTATTTGTTATAGCGATGTGAAAGTTGTTGGTTTACGGAAGAAATAGGTACTTTCATGCGATTTTGGCATGTCATCAATGTTGTTATTCAATTTTGTTGCCATCTGGGTTTGAAATGGTGATGTTTCTCATAACGTTGTGTTAATTGTATGTTCAGACCACTTTGTTTTACAAAGGGGAATACGGCTTACACTGGTTCTAAACCAACTTGCACTTTCCACATGGAGCGTATTGTTAAAACACAAGGAAACCTGCAAAACTGGTATAAAAAAATACAACAACTGAATGGGGAAATAAAATTGACCTGAGTTAATACAATTGGAAATCAAAACGCTAATAATTCTTGTACGTTTTGTATTTTTGTTACAACATAAAATAAATGTCATATTTTACACTTTACTTAATAAATCAAACAATACAGGTCTACAATTCACTCTTTCACAAGCTGACATCATGACTGTGTTGACTGGTATGCAAACATCATGCCCTTTGTATAAAGACCCCTAGTCTTATGTGACCTTTTTTTAAATTTCCCTTCAAAGGTCTCATAAGACATGTTTGACTGTATAAAATTTTAATTTGCTTTCTTAGTTTCTCCTTAAACATAGAATAATTTTGTAATTAATACCACATATATTTTGACCAACATTAGTTATACTTTCTATTGTTTCATTAATGTATTCTTCACTTAGATCAAATAAAGGTTTACATCTTCTATCTAATATTTGGTTACCTGTGCACCAACTATTCCATTTCCTCCATAGAAATTTTTTGCATACATGTGCATGGAACCACCTTTCCCTTTGGCACATCCTGACTTTTTCCCTAAATAAGAGATTTGGAAAAATATAAACAACAATTTGTACATCGGTACATAAAATTTAGAATATATGCTATATTGGTTGGGATTACATATATAACCCACCCAATTACCCTTTTGACTCAAGGGAGTAGTTTCCAGAGCTAGATGAGCCTAGTAGCAAATTTACTGAAACTTTATGGTTATTCTGATTTGTTCTTTGGCATGGCTTTTTTTTTACTGGCACCAGTAGCATCTGTTTCCTTTGATGAGTCACCTGTGTGCTTACAAAGGCTGAGAATTAGTCCCAGTAAAGCACTATCAAGGCAAATCAATTATCCTATCTGTGTTCTCTTGCATTTTCATTCATGTTTAGTAACCTGCTGCAAAAGGTTACAAATGCTTTTTGCATTCGAGAATCTTTTTTAAGGACCACACAAAAGATACTGTCTTACTTGTTTTTGTTGGTCAGGATAGAAAATGTTGGACAGAATACAGAGCATATTTTTATATACCAAATCCCTAGAAAATAGGCAGAAAGTGTTGAGGTCTGATATAATATCTAGTTTAAATATCATGTGTACAATGAAACATTGATGAAAGAACAACTACTTTGGGGTAATTTAAAAATGTCACAAAACTATAATACAGTGAACATGATTCAAATACGCAGTGTAAACAAGACAATGTCAACATTCATACAAATATTTGTCCTTATTTCTGTGTTTATTATTGTGCTTGTTTAAATTATCATATTTTTCAAACTGCAGGTCAAGAACTGCAAAAATGACCATCATTAAAACAAAATATATTCCACACAGACCTATCAGTCAGAAAATATAATAATATTCTACTTCTATATTAAAATTATATTAAAATATGTATGTACAAACCCATTAATTCTGCAAGAACACCATGGACAGACACACCCCTAGTATATGTCCAACCATGGGCTCTGTATGCTGTGATGACAGCATCATCTGGTGTTAGTGCTGCTTCCATACCTACACAGCATGCTTCCTGCAAGGGTAAATAATCAGGTCAATGTTAAAACTTGTTAATTTGTAAACAACTAAAGCATACCTCTTAGAAATTATTCATTTGTTCTGCATAATAATAAAACATTTAAAAGTATAAACCATCTAATACACACATCATTATCCAGTTTTCCTTTCATCAGCACAATTTAAATTTGAAGATATTTTGTATTTAAGAATTTAACCTGTAACATTCCTTTATTTAAAATATTGTAAAAAATATGTACAGGTAATCGATCAGTAGTGTTAAATATGGAGTTTCATCCATGCCCTATAATTTATGTTTTATTTAGATATAGAATGCACTTCTAAATATATATTACATAAATGTGTCTAACCACACTTAAAAATCTACATGTCCATATACAGTTTACTCTAGCGCTATACTCTTCCAGTACAATTACATGTAAGAGTGAAAACTAGAGGCTCCCAGGAGCCTGTATCGCTCACCTGAACCTCAAACCAAACAACACTTTTTTATCCAGCTTTTCTTTGCTATAAGGAATTGCCCAACACTTCTGCAAAAGTCATTAATTTTGACCTTTTAAGGGAAATAACTCCTATAAGGAGGACTTTTGATGCTTAGAGGGAGAAGGGAGGTTCACTTCAAATTTGCTGTACCTGTTATACTTTTTTAACTATCAGTCGAAAAACTCTCTTGACTCCCCCCCCCCACCCATTTTCTATTTTAAGCCAACCTAGCTATGTAGGTAGTCAGGTGTCATGATTTGCACAATTTTGGTAGAGGACGTCCTAAAGATGATGTGTGCAATGTTTCAAAGCAGTCCTTTAATGGGTTAAAGAGGAGAAGATTTTTTAAAATCAAGTAAAATTGATTAAAAAATGTTCAAGGAGAATAATTCCTAAACGGTTCATCAGACAATCTTGACCCTAAGTAATTTTTGTAGCCCTCATAGAGCAGAACAAATAAGCAATGCTAACTTTTTCTCTAGTTTTAATAATTTTCAAGATTTTGAGGCAAAAATGTCAAAAATAATCAAATTTGACAATTAAAGGACAATAACTCCAATAAGGAGTCCTCATACAACTTCAACCCAATGGAGTGTTTCCTAGAGCTTTTGATGCAGATGAAGGCATGTCTCTTCGGTTTTCCTGTATCTGTTACACTTTTTTAAAATATAAGACAAAAACCGTATTTTACCCCCCCCCCCCCCCACCATTCTATTTTTAGCCATGGTGGCCATGTTGGTTAATCTGCAGCCATGGTTGGTGCAAACTTGGTTGAGAACATTTGACGGATGATGTGTACAAAGTTTCAAAGCAGTACTTTCAGTGGTTTCAGAGGAGAAGATTTTTAAAAAATCAATTAAAACCGATTAAAAAAAACAGTTCAAAGGGGAATAACTCTAAAACAGTTCATCAGACAATATTAACCCTAAAGTCATTTTTGTAGCCCTCATAAAGCAGAACAATTAAGCAATGCTAACTTTTCTCTAGTTCTAATAATTTTCAAGATTTTGAGGCAAAAATCATCAATTTCGACAATAAAAGGGCAATAACTCCTACAAGGAGTCGTCATACAACTTTGACCCAATGGAGTGTTTTGTAGAGCTTTTGATGCTGAAGAAGAAAGGTCTATTTGGTTTTCCTGTATCTGTTATACATTTGAACTATAAGCCAAAAACTGTGTTTTAACTCCTCCTGTTCTATTTTTAGCCATGGCGGCCATGTTGGTTGGTCCGAGGCCATGATTTGTGCAAACTTGGCAGAGGACATTTTACTGATGATGTGTGCAAAGTTTCAAAGCAATACCCTTAGTGGTTTTGGAGGAGAAGATTTGTAAAGAAAAGTTAATGACGACGACGGATGCCAAGTGATGGCAATCATAATAGATGTGCTGGTTTTCAAAATGAATGACATAAATTTTTTCTAGTTACAGTATTAGCCCATTTTTGATAGTATCCTTAGTATACCCTGTGTACTCCATGTCCCAGTAGACGGTCATAAATTTTGTGCAAACTATATGGGATACCAATTTACATATGTTATGATATAAAACAGGGACCCGACTCCCCAGTCATATGTACATGTTGTACTTATCATTTACATGTACCTGGCCACTGTATAAATGACAGAATCCTCTAATCTGTTTGCTTTTATATAAATTTCCTGCTGTTGTTTCCATTCTTCGAATTATCTGCATCTGTCTGTAAAACTTCAGTGCATCTTCTTTCGTGCATGTTACAGAAGTTGCTGGACCCTGTTCTAATTTGTGCAGCTTGCATGGCTAAGAAGATTTAGAAATTTAAACTTCAATTGAATAAGAAAATGGAGAAAATTTGGAATTAAGAGACTATTTAATCATTTTGCTATTGAAAGGATTTCTTGAATAAAATGATGGCTTTTGTGTAAATTAAGAATGGTCCAGTGTAACAAACAAATGCTGATTGGGATTCATGACTCATATTTTTTCTGCAGATCAGTACATAACTGCTACATTAAATATATAACTTGTATTAAGATGCAGATACATGTACATGTAAAATATAGCAATCAATGAGAGAAACTGCATTAGATTTGGCAATAAGTGCTCTTCTTTCCCAAAACATAGAACCTCACTACCCATATATTACATGCATGTATATATCAAAATAAATAAAATAGTCAAATTATTCTTATTATTATCTTTACCAAACTGTCTTAACATACACACATGCAAAACAACTAATGGCAAATAGATTACAATAATACAATGGTGTTTACTTACTTTTATGTCAAAGGTTTGAGTTGATGAAAATCTGACTCCAAGTGACAACTGAAAAACATGTAACACATGTAGTTTGTACATGTCAACATTAATGAAATTGAAAAATTGCATGATTTAATGCCAATGCAAAAATGTCACTGGATTGTTAATAGTACATATGCACAATAGAGTAATTTGTGTAATTGGACAGATTGTTCATCCTTAGATGTATAGGAAATATGAAAATAGGCTTTGGAGAAGCAATGGCAGGAAGACAGCCCTGGTTATTGTGTTAACAGGCCCAATTAAAATGCAGCTACTGCACAAAACATGTGTCATAGAATGAGGAGTGAAAATTTAAGTTTGGAGAACAGGCTGTCAAACAATTAAATTAGACAATGAAGTGAAGCATGGTGAGTGAAAGAGTCCAATTCAACAATCTTCATTTCCTACAATACAGAAACACATCAGACCTGGTGATATTTGGACAAATTCATGTTTGCTGGATTAATTAATTCTAATCAAATTTTTAAAACAGTTTGGTCTTGACCAGCCCTTACAATAACGATATTATTATTATTGTGAAAAGATATGGGACTGATTTCTAGCAAACAGAAAATGAATATTTTAACAGTATTTCATTAGCAACCACATTAATAATTGGTAGAATGGAAATGGAACTATGCATTTGTTAAAGAGTTTTTTAAATCTGAAATCAAACAGACATCTTGTCTGGACATCACTCAAACCTCATTGGACAAGGTGAAGAACATGAATTTATAAAGCACCAATGAATTTTGCTTCTTACCCATACCATGAAAATTACTGGAACAAACTTATTTCTCCAAAAGTAATCACAATGTAGTGTTTCAGCTTGATTTTTTGGCACTAAGTCACAAGTTCTATGTCATATGTTTCTTCAGGTCATTTGTCCTGAATAACCGATATTTGATAGGTAAAAATGTCCTGGATAGTGCAAATGTTTTTTCATCAAGTCTTTGGCAATGAATTTTTCTTTACATAGGGATCTACTTTGAGCAGTTTTAATTTTTAAGAATAAAGTATAAATTCAAGTGCAGAACAAATAGTTTAATACCATATGAGTCTACATGTAAGTATTAATTATTTTTATATTTATATTAATTTTTATTTTTATAACTATTAAACACCACAATGAAAAGGATCAATTGCGTTAAATTAAAATTGTTCAATAAATGTGTTTTTTTAAATGAGTGGACAAATTAAATTGAATTAAAAATGAAGTAGAACTAGAAGCAGATTATGTATTTAATGCAAAATGCACTAACAAAAGGCATTTTTATTTAAATTTTATCTTTGGAAAAGTGACTGCCAAAATAGTAATTATTATTTTTTTATCATTGATATACTAATTTCAACATTTGCAGTATGGGAATCTCAATCTCAGACACCAAATTCATATATGCTCATGAAACTTTCATTTCATATTTTTTCTTTTGCTTTGAACTGGTTTTAATTTCAAATCCATTATTCAGACGGCCATAGTTTGTATACATTAAAGTTATATGCGAAGTTCAGAAAATTAAAGATATCTATATAATTGCTGAAGCAAATTACAATTTTAAAACAAATTCACTGAACACTCTGGTTCTGTGACTATTCAACTAAAGTTTGCAAACAAAGATTTTTAGTCATTTATTTGTAAAAAATTGGTACTTATTTGGTACTAATTTTGGAAGCTCCAATCAATGGGCATGGTTATGAACTGGAGAAATTTCATGCGCAGAACAGTGCGCAATATTAATTTAATTTTTCACATTTCATTGAAAAATACAAATAAATCGAAAGAAAATAATAATGTATATGATATAGGTTAAGATTAGCATAAAAAACTTGCATTCAAATGTTTATTGATGATTATCTAATTTTGGCAATTCTGCACACTTTATGAGCCACAGTGGCCATTATCAACGGAAGTCTAAAAGGGATTCCCCGAAGAACTCAAGTTTACTTTTTGCATGTTGCCACATTTTTCTTCAAATTGGTTATAAAAACTTATTACACAGACTTAACAGTATTCCTCTGCTTTTGTTGACATTTTCTGATCAGAAAAACAAAGTTTAAATATAATGACCCATTTGTTAGAATTTTCTACTGCTGGAAAGGGAGAGTAGACATCAAAGATGACCAGTTTGTTTTCTACACACAAATAGTATTATCACAATTAATTTAAATACAAAACTATATCATACAAACTGATTATTGGATCTGAAAAAAATATATGATATCAATAACTTCGGATGAATATCGTAAATGCAACAATTTTATCGTTGTAAATGATGTCAACATAAAACGTAGCGACCAGTTTTTTTTTAATAAAGTGCATCGCATTTTAAATGATAAAACAAAAGCGAAAAAACATTTTTGTGCAAAAAAATTATACCTGATTTTGCCTAGTATATTGTTATATTGGATGCAAATTTTTCAAATTATGTTATTAAGTTTTTCAAGGAAAAATGTTACCACCAGCTATACATAGAGGCGTCAAAGGTCGTCATTATTATGAAGTAAAAGGGGGGGGGGATGGGCATCAGTATGGAGGATGTTAAATCATCCGACTCAGAAACATGTTGCAAAATCTGCTGTTTTGCTTATCATGCTTATGGAGACCTCTCCAATATCCCATCATGCTCCCATCAAAAGTTTTAAATCAGTTGAATTTTGAAAAGCGACGGTCTACAAACAACTATAAACCGTTTAGACCCCAAAAGGCTAGGTGGTTTCATAGAGTCCTGTCAGTACCCTTGCAAGAAATTTCAACAGCCGACAATGGTGTCTGTGTAAGCATAATGAGCTTGGTGACAACTATGACATGCCGGACGATGTAAAAAGGGATCAGCCTGATCTGCAAATGAGATGTAACAGGAGGCCTATCTGCTTTGTAGCAGGAATAGTAGTAGGTATATAGCCAGTCAAAATCGACTGAGCCAACGGAGTACTTTTTTAGCTCACATGGTTAGAGGGCTGGCTGGCAATACTGAGATCGCCAGACCGATCCCCGGAGGTGACATGATGTTATTTCATGCTCTACCGTTCGATAGATGAAAGAGCCTAATACGTGTTAAATATTAGCGAGCATCGCAGATGCGAGCTATACGGTTACATGCGTGTGTGTAAAAAAAGTCATGTGATCCATATGAACAAATCCATTTCAGATGGTAGCTGAGCTATCCGAAGAAAATATTGTAGACGAACGAAAAAATATATAATGTAAAAGTAGACAAAAATAATTTTCACATCGATAAAATTAAAGTGTTTATTTTTTAAATTACCAGATTACTACAAAAATGCCAGACAATTTTTTTTCAATGTGAAACGCTGTATTTGAAATTGAGTTTGTGACGTCACCAACATATTAGATAAGACGTCACGTCATCAATGGAATGTAGAGGCACTGTTACTAGTGTTAGGCCACTTAGGGGGCTCTGAAGTAACGACATGCGATGCTCGCATTTAGGCTGCGCCTACATTCATATTACTCTACTAAGATTTACAGTTTTTTTTTCAGAATACAACTAATTATGATTTTTAAGCAAATGTAATGCTGTTCAAACATACAGCTTTGGAAGAAGATGAAGTTCGAAAAACGGTCGACAACATTTTCTTTGGAGGTCACAACAAGCCGCTTCTGTAAACGAAAATTTTGGTATGTAAATAAATCTTTTAACATATTCTTTCAAACTTTCTATAATTGATTTGTTACTCGTACACAGATATTTTTAATGCTATTCTAAACGGCAAATTAAATAATCCTAACAACCTAATTAACCTACAACATTGAAAAAAAAACAATATAAACATCAAACAGTACCGGTATATCACATGCTTTTTCCGGAATTTACAGAATTTACCTAAAATTATATACTTAAAACAGACGAAATATTGACACTTAACAGTAACCCGTCAAAATTTGATATGTCTTCATATTGCGATGTCGAGTGTACTACTGTTTAAATCTATACAGTTTCAGTATATTTTCAATAGTTTATAAGATGAGTGTACAATCGCGGAAATAATTCCTTCCATGCATAATTGTTGTCCTTCCCATTTGAAAGACACCTTTGGTTTATACAAAATTTAATTTAATTTTGAAAATGTTTAACGCAATTTTCAGCAATTTTTCAGCTATACCATGGCGTCCAGTTTTTATTGGGGGAGGAAGCCGTAGTACTCGGAGAAAACCCCCGGACCTGCGGTAGGAAAACTGGCAATCCTTGTCATTTAAGATTGGAGTCGAGTACACCCTGTCCGCAGTGAGAATCGAACCAGCAGTCTCAGTTTTGACAGAACACGTGACCAATAGTAAACAAACTACCTTAATCACTTGCACACCGAGGTCCCATTTTTAATTAAAATTAAATATTTCACTCGCTTCCCCGGATTGTCTCAGAGAATGCTAGTCACATCGGTACCTGGTCACTTCGGTACAAGGACACCTCGGTACTGACCTGGACACTTCGGTACTAGGTACTGGACAGTTCGGTACTAGGTGTTGGTCACTTCGGTACTGAGAAGATATTCTTATATTTGTCAATTGTATTAATTGAATTTTGTATTTTATTGTTTAAATTTTGTATTCTGTTGTTTAAATTTTGTATAATATTGTCTTAGTTTATTTATATTTGTACATTGTCATGTTTTATGATATTGCGTTTGAAATAAATTGTCATAAATAAACATGTGTATCGTTATTTCTTCTTCTATATTTTATTGACAACAAAGAATTCACTGTTCATATACAATTTATTGATAGATCTTAATGTATTTAAACATAATAATAATATATATATTCAGACAACAATATGGAGCATTACGATATATTACAGCACTAAGAACAATGTTCGATATTTATTACAGCAATACAAAAAAAACCAAACATGTTTCTGTATGTTTCAGCACTAAAAACAAAGCAAATTGTGTCAATTTATACATTTATATTTTACATTATTCTGCTGCTGGTGGTCCGTAGACGGCGGCACATCTGGATAACGGCGGCTGGTTGATATTTCTCTCTCAACGTATTTCTGCCAAAGCTTGAATACTTGACACTGAGTCTGTCTCGTGGTCTTTCTTTGATAACGCTTCAACTTCCCTTCGCTCACCATCTTTATCATCCTGGGAAGGTCGTCTACCTCTTTGAAAAGTTCAGCGATAAGTAGGTAGAATGGGACTGGTCCCCGACAGTTGACTCTGCTGTTAAGGTTGTTGTGCCAGCCCTCAACGTCGTTGTTTGTTCTTATGCTACACATGAAGACAGACCAAGACTGCAAACCTAGATTGCCTTTTACAGCTTGTCTGTAATCCGCTCTAGAAATACCTGTGTCACAGGTCCTGTGCTGCCAGTGGGAACACTGTTCACACTGGACAGCTTCTTGTCTCGGTCGCACGTTTTTTTTACACAGGATACACGGAAACTCGCTCATTGTGGTTTGAATTTGGATTGAGGTCGTCCCATTATTTATACCTCCTCTTAGCTTGGCGTATATTTTTTGCAATTTCTCAAAATAATTTTAGCTTGCAATTACTAATTTTTTCTTTGTAGTCGTGACAAAGAGATTTATGATTAAAAGAAATTAGTTTTGTTAATTACCTTTGATGATCTTACAAGCAAAACCAATCATTAATAGTTGATTATAAATAGTGAAACTGTTAAACATTGGTATCAAAACATAATTAGTTATTAATTAGTCTGTATACACAACTCATTTTCTTGTTATATTGATAAAACATATAAACAAGTACTTCAAAGTACCGAAAATTAAACAGGTACCGAGGTGACCAGTACCGAGTACCGAAGTGACCAGTACCGAATACCGAAGTGACTAATTATATCAGTACCCAAGTGACCGTGTACCGAAGTGACCTGATACCGTCTCAGCTTAGCCGAGCAGCGACAAATACAAAGGGGAAAGGGAGTGAGGGATCGTTACATACGTACTTGATTAGAATACTTATATACGCGTACAAAGAATTATTACATGTATTTTTAAGAATTATTTTATATTTGACATGAATGCACAGTTGTGTGAAAATATCATGCAAGAAATGAAGAAAACGTGATTCAGTCAACGCTTTCATACTTCAATGAAATTAAAAAGAATGCATTCAATTTTTATATTTACATTTTATTTTAATTAAAAAATACAGGATTCCTGATTTTAATTGTGCATGCTGTATTTTTGTTGTCATGATTTACTTCGCGTTGTTTGTTTACTGTGGACGTCGTCATGCATGGAAACGCGTGCTCTTCATGGCTTCCGGTTGATGAATGATTCTACGTCATCTGTAACGGTTTGAACCAATAGAAATCCAGGATATTAATGAAGACTTACGTAATGTAAATATACACGCATAATTATCAGCAGTCTTTTTGTCATCAGCAATACACAATGTAGCTAAGTAAACACTCTCAGTTTCTGCGACGTCTATGAGTTGGAACAGGGACAGTCTATACTAAGTATAGACTGTCCCTGGTTGGAAAGATTAAAAGACAGTACCCAAACCATTGCACAGTATATGTCAAATTTAGCTTAAATGAGAAGATGGCATTTATAGTTTGTTTGTATTGCTATACATAAAGAGTAAAAGAACAAATATAAGAGAAGGCAATAAAGTGCGCCAAAGGATGACGACGTCGAGGACGATACTCGGCAGACTTTCACATGTATGTTGTTATGACATTGTTGATCGAGTGACGT
This sequence comes from Limnoperna fortunei, assembly GCA_944474755.1. Classification (NCBI taxonomy): domain Eukaryota; kingdom Metazoa; phylum Mollusca; class Bivalvia; order Mytilida; family Modiolidae; genus Limnoperna; species Limnoperna fortunei. Next base: position 49,413,498 of record OX104118.1, on the reverse strand, counting down.
AGCGCATTAGTTTTTAAATTGGTATGAAATAAATTTATAAGCCATGTTGGACGTCGATTCCGAGTACTTGATAAAAAGTACATTATTTTTTCAAGTGATATAAATTATAGCACAACAGAGAAAATATTTATAGGATAATTAATTGGGCGGAGTGAATATCCAAAATATGATCACGAGTGCCGCATAACGCATCTGATTAAACGAGTGCGCGGAACTTGTTCCGCGCACGAGTTTAATCTGATGCTTTATGCGGCACGAGTGATCATATTTTGGATATTCACGATGCCCAATTGATTATCCTATTTATTATATAGATCAAAATTGTTTTCGTAAAATTTTCATGCTTATTCCTAAATTTTATGAAAGGCGGATGAATATCTGTATAGTACAAAACCATTGTGCCGTTTTGGCGGGAAAAAACCCGAGAGTGAAAATAAACGATAATTTTCACATGTGATTTACCGTGATTTCTTCCACTCGGAAAATTCGATATTTCATCTCTATCTATATAATAAACGTAACACCTCAACTGTCACAATCAAGGGCGGATCCAGAAATTTGTGTTAGAGGAGGCGTAAAAGTTCGGCGAGGGTCTGGGGGTCGTTCAAGGCCCCCAGCAGGTCCAGGGCAGCGCCCTGGTAGGGGGTCCAGGAGGACGAGGCTTCCCGGAAGCTCCGGGAATATGAGCATTTGGTAGCCATCCAGACAAATTTTTCTAGACTCGTTTTTTCTTTTTCCCTTTCTTTTAGCTTTATTTTTCAACTATGACCATAAATAATGAATTCCAGTTGAAAACCGGAAAAGGAAAAAAGGAATGAAGGTTTCTCCGGGAAGGAACTCCGGTTTTTCGACGCGTTTACTCGTTTTCTTATTCCTCCTTTTCCTTCTCTCTCTCTCTCTCTCTCTCTCTCTCTCTCTCTCTCTCTCTCTCTCTCTCTCTCTCTCTCTCTCTCTCTCTCGCTCTCTCTCTCTCTCTCTCTCAGGGGGCGCGTACGCCCGGTACGTCTTTCCTTGGATCCGCGCCTGACAATGTGTTCGGCAACTGAAGTATTAGAAAAAAATATATAATTAATAGTATAGCAGTCCAGTGCTTGATATTATACGTCGTGCATTAACTAGTGATCGCGTGTCTGTCAACACTGAGGTTGCGGTTTCGAGTTTCACTGCCGGAAGGTTGTACTCAACTCCAATCTTAATTGACCAGGAATGCTAGTTTTATTATCGAAGGTCAGTGATTATCTCCGGGAACTCGGGCTTTCATTCCTTAAAAATGGACATGACAATATAGCTGAACAACGGCAGAAAGTGGCGTTAAGCACCATTAAAACAAGCCAACAAAGCCATGCATTATACTAGTACTTGGAAACTGCAAACAAAGTAAGAGATAATATTACAATCTTTACTAGCATTATAATAGCACAATTAATAAATTGGTATTTTCTTATTAAGTGCAACAGCTATAAGACATAAAAGGCAATATGTTAACATATACTATAATAATAAAAAGGACAATGTCGAAATATAAACAAACACTTTTTATTGTCAATGTCTAAATAAATTTGTTTGTTTGAATGTTGTTTAACGCCACTTTCAGCGATTTTTAAGCTATATCTAGCGTCCAGTTTATATTGGAGGAGGAAGCCGGAGTCAATTTAGACTGGAGTCGAGCGTACGTTGCCCGCAGTTAGACTCGAACAAGCATTCACGGTGTTTTACAGACCACCTGATCGATAGTAGACTAACTACCTTAACCACTCGTATACAGAGACCCTCAAATAATATATAAATTAGAATAATGATAATCAAAAGCACAAAATAAATTGTTTGTTTTAATAAGGTTTTACGCAACTTTTGGTAATAGTAATTTTTCAGCTGTATTGTTGCGTCATGTTTATATTGGTGAAATAAGCCATAGTACCCGACGTGACTCTTTACCTTAGTTAAGCACATGATGTCCAAGTTAGGCTTGAACGTGCAACCTTGATTTTGTCGCGCATGTTATCAATAAAAGATGACTATTCATCTTTACCACTTGGTCACCTAGGCCCCTCTTGAAATAGAGTTATGAGTGCAAGAAACTTATTTATAAACTATGTACCATAATGGGATGCTAACAGGATAAGATGCTATATGTATTTGTGAAACAGACCTAATATACATGTATTGAAAAAAATGTGTTTATTTATATGACTAAAAAATAAACTATTTAGATAATAAGAATATAATAATATTAAAGGCGAACTAAACGTATGATTGGATAGCAATGAGCATCTGCTGGCCGAAGTGCAATAAGTACTAAATGTCGTTTCAATAATTATGATAACATCCTCAGGGTTTCTGTGTCCACATGTGTCCACGAAACACATGTGGACACAGGAAACCTGATGATAACTGAGGTAAATGTAACAGTAGATATACTATTTATTAGTTGTATCATATGTTGGCTTTGGTCGATAAATGTTCCAATAGATGAAGAATAACATAACTTTCATTATTTATGGTCCCAAATATATACTTTTGTTATAATTGGCATGATAACCTATTGTTAAACGTTTTTGGAGTATACAACTTTATGTAATCACATTTATCTAATAAACTGTCTCTCGAGTCTATTTAAGTTTATGTATATATTTACTTATAACTTAATAACTGTAAGTTATTTTTGATGTAAACTGAAACATTTATTTGTATAAACTGTAAAGCTATATGCACTACTGCGTACTATGTCTTCTAGTAAGAAAGAAAATATCAAGGAAAGCGACCGAACAACAAGAGTTGAAAGTCATGTGACGATTACAAAACAGGATTTAGAGAAACATTTTCAAAAGGAAACAAAGACCCCAAACAAAAACAAAGTGATTACCTTAAACCCAGTGAAAACCATGTGTGCACTCGGGTGCTCCGGACGAGTAAGTAGTGTTGCCTCTAATTAGACCGTGGTGTACAGTAATAAGTCAAATCCAGGAAGGGCAAAGCGAAATTGTCTGGTCGTATTTGACAGATTGATTTCCCGTAAAGATCAATTAAGTTATGGTGACGGTCATAAAATATATAAAGGGATAACATTTATCTAGGAACAACAAACCCCTGTTCAAGTATCTACGCAGTCAGTAGCGCAGTGTCAGATTTCGAAAGTCAGAATATCGATCGCAAGATCTAGGTAGTTGAAATGTGGAATGATATGTCCGTGTTACTTTCTGGTCTCGCTTCTTCAATAGGCCTTCATGGAATTCAGCCTCATTAGAGTACAAAAGGGTCCTCGGTGGCCGAGTGGTTAAGGTAGTTCGTCTACTTTTGATCACGTGGTCTGTCAACACTGACATTGCGGGTTCGATTCTCACTGCAGGTAGGGTGTACTCGAATCCAATCTTAATTGACAAGGATTGCCAGTTTTCCTACCGCAGGTCGGGGTTCTCTCCGGGTACTCGGCTTCCTCCCCCAATAAAAACTGGACGCCACGACATTGCTGAAAGGTGTGTTAAAACACCATTCAAACAAAACATGAGTACAAAAACAGGTCGGCGAGGAGAGGATCACAATAAGTACCCATTGTAATACCAACAGTCTGTCGAAAAGGCGTACTCCAGAACAGGAGAAATATGGTTTCAATTAAAAAAAATATTTGAAAAATATTATCTTGTGTGTATTCACTATCTGATCTAGAGTCCTATGACGTATTTAGTTTTCCCATAGCTATTACCAGTTATTTATATCCTCTCTTTCTGTTTTTTTTCTTGATAAAGCAGCGTTTAATAAGAGCATTAATAAAGATGTCGTGTTGAGCTTCGAAAATTTGTTTTCTAATGCTGTTACTTTGGGAAAAAGAGACCAAGACCTTAAGAGGTCTATCAGGTCTCTAAAGTTTTCAGTTTCCACCCCTAGAATAGCAAGTGTCATTGTATTTTTCGAGAGTCGTTTGTATTGCTGTTGAAAAAATGGTCATGTGTTTCGAAAGAGATTTGGTCGTACACATAGACGATCCTGCTATGAAACGCTGTTTATATGGATTTTTTTTTTAGTTTTTCGTAACCAATACAAGAAGGAGAGATTACAATCTTTATCTTAATAAGGAATTCCAAAAGATGCTAAAACCGATTTGTGATTTTTCAGGAGTCTCGTTTGAAAGCGTTGTTGATCGATGTGCATGTAGGATTTCTAGGTTTTTTATGCCTAATTTGCTTATTGCACATTCTAGAAAATTGTTCTTGCAGATTCAAAATACTGTTAAGTGCCTTATCTGGCACAATTCAATTTTTATCATAATAAAAGTATCCAGCCGAATGTTTTGTTATTTGCTTTACACAAACAAGTGTCCTCTGCCGACACAAGTATGGGAGCATATCTTAAAGGTTAATTGATTTTGTCCTAAACGAACTTCATCAAACATAATACACTAATACTATAAATTGACTTTATGTCTGTAGATTGAATATAAAGATTAATTGTGCAGTAGATGAAAATATACCACATTATTTATATTAGTTTTGGCGACTAGTAATTTCGAAGATTAAATGCAAAATAAAATAAAACTTCCTGTGTATTAAATAGGTGTAATTCAATGAAAAGGAAGAGTTTCTATATTTTACCGAAATAACGCGGAAGATAGAGAGCATTGTATGTCCGATATAGAATACAGTTACGTCTGTCAAATACATGTTTTTATATCCATGTATGCGTGAAAACATGCCTTAAAGTAATGTCACGTGATAATATAGATACTAGGAAGTGATACAGTATTTTCTTAACAGAATACACAGTATTGTACAGAAAATGTCAACATCGAACGGAAAGTTAAATCTCGCCGATAAACAGGGTAAGAGTTTATTTAAATTTTAGATAAAAAATATATACCAATACCTAACTGTAGGAACAAATTTATATATCTTGTACATTTACTTAATTTATGTTTATTTTACATTTTAATAAAGAAATAGCACAGACATCTGGTTAATACACTAGATATAACTATTCAATGTTTAAATTTAGCCGTTTCGCTCTAGTATTTTATACCTTCGTATTTGTCCTCTATGCTATTGGTTTATCGGTAATTTTTGATGATTTATAGTGTCTTTTAATGATTTATTCTGATTTTTGTTTATCTTCTTTTTAATACACTTACTAATATTAGAAGTATATTAGAAGTATTAGGCTTATAAAAAAATGTGTGTCTGTCATTATATGAATCTTATTTTGCACGTGCATTGAGCTTCTGCGGAACACGCATTTCACTAATTGCCAGACTTTCACGTTACAACGACCTACAATCGACTACAAAGAAGACATGTGTTTTGTTCCCATCAAAGAATTTAACAGTCATCTGTTTATTTTTCAAGCAAAATGAACAGAATCCCTTAGGCGTATGTTTCAACTTATTCAGTACACAAAAAGAAGTTGGAGTCCAGAGTCGAATTGAACAAGCTAGAAAATGCTTTTCAGCAGTTTTTTAGATAACCTCGAATTTTAATCGGTACACATTAAAAAATATGAAAAGGAACCCAATCTAGAATCTGCTTGCCCTTCTGTATGGATACAATCTAATTAAAATTAAATCTTTCACTTGCTCCCCCCTTTTTGCTATGGTCGATGCGTGTAAATCTACACGCAGCGACCATAGCAAAAAAGGGGGGACAAGTGAAAGATTTAATTTTTAATTAGATTGGTATTGCTAAAATAATACGTTGACTAGTCCCTGAAAATGTAAACTACATAGCTATCAACATACAGTCACTATTTTATTACAAGTACGTTTCTTTAACGGAAGTTGTTTTTATGGAACCCTTATCCTTGAATAAAAACTCATATTACAGGCGCACATGCTCTAAGTTAATTAAACACTGACAAGGATTAAGTCAAGTATACTCAGGATCACGGTCATATGATGTACATCACTATAATGACTGGTACAACATTTGTCATATTGTACACATATCCTTACATTTTATTTTATGATTATAATTACGTTTGCCTTGTATGGTATCCTTTTCTTTTAATAAAAACATATATTACTGGCGCACATGCGTTAAGTTCAATTAACACTAACACGGATTAAGTCAAGTACACAGGATGACGGGTCATATGATATATAATGACTATTACAAGACTTGTCAAATTGTATATGATCTTTTTACGCGTCTGTTACATTTTGTATGAATGAATGAATAGTAAAATAGTGCCGTGAGTAGTAAATAAAACATAAATGTCATGTAATGGTTGATTTATTACAACGATCAATACCGACTGATATGTCAAGTATTCTACACAAAAAATATATATGTTATATGGATCAGATCAGGTTTCAGTAAGATGCAGAGATACTAACAACTGTGCTACGTATACAATCAACATTATATGTACATGATAAGTTACATGTTAGTGAGAATACTAAGTACAGAAAGCAACTGACTGGTTCGGGGTAAGGGTGCCGTTTGCCTTGGTACTATGAGCAGTGACTATGAATTTATTTGTATCGATATCTCATTATCCAGAGATCTTCTCGTGCTTCATGCATATACACACTTGTAGTTTGTGTTGCAGTATATTTTCCCTTCAACTTGCTATGTTTGTATAACCGTACAATGTTATATGTTTAAACTGAACAGGTAAATTGAATGATAAGTTTACTCGTTACGTGTGAAAAAGTTTAATTAAATCATTTGCTACAAAATCCAATTTAATCTAAAAACCAAGAAACGGGTAACATTTTCCCATTTTTCTTCAATATCGAAATGACTAATTCTTGACATTTAAATAACCTCTCGCAATTTGCAATTTACCTGATTTTTCCTTCAATAAGAGTTATAAATATCATCATGTATCCATTTTATTGTTGTTACCTTGTCTTTGCTTTTAATTACTTCCTTCTTCGTCCGAACAAAATGAAGCTTGCTTACTGTTGACCGTTTTGTTTCTTGGGACTAGGTCTATTTAGTAAAAAATAATATGTTGCAACAGAAAAACTGCCGAAAATTTACTTGTTTAATAGAAGCGCATTTCAATAATGTTCCTGGTTTTTTAGTTTTTTAATGTCAATGTACCTGACTATATATAAACATCTGCTTTATAAGTCCATATATATATATGTCAGTAAACAGATACAAGAGACCGGAACCCAATCTAAAGTTTAACGTTAATTCGTATACTTTTGTTAATTGTATAGCGTTTGTCATTATTTACATGTCTTTAAGTATCATCTGTAGGCGAGATCATCCAATTCAAATAAAATTAGATCAATTTTATTTGTCATTTACACGACATAATTAAAGTACAAAATAGCTTAATTATGGTATTATTGTTGAGACCTGAAATTAGCCAGAAATTGATCTTTGGGATGTTGTTTTTGGGGCGGGACCTGCACACTAACGGCTATTTTGATAGCTTCTACCATAATTACCCCAAATAACATTATTTTGAATTCTAGTGATTATTAAAGCATATGGGTATTTTCAATTAAATTTACATGTAAATGTATATAAAAAATGTAATAAAGTAAAAAAAAATAAACGCATTAGTGCAGTGTAGCGCTTCGTTTCAGTCTCGTGTTCATTCCGGTTTCAACATATTGTATACAAATTTAAAATGTTACCTTTGCCATATAAATCAAGAAACAACACAATGACTTTTTGTTGCAACATAAGCCTTCCTTTTCATATTCGGGGCACTGCGCGGTGGTATTCAGGTCTCGACACACAGTGTTGAATTGTGGGACACGGGAGGCGGATGGACAATGCTTCCTCTATTTTGCGGATGGAGACAGTTGTCAGCTTACGATACATAAGGGCGGGTGGTGCACTTTGGGTCGAGTTGTTGGGAGACTGCTAGGTTCCTTACACGTTAAAAAAGTATGTGCATGGTAGACGCTGTATATGTACTAAAGGTATAAATTTCTAAAACTGTAGTTTCAAATTTACTTCTTGTTAATTTCACTTCCCTGACTGATGTTTTGTTTGCAACCTTATGTTAGTCCAACACTCTATAACTGAAATACTGCTTTACAATTTAGATTTTTATGTTTTAAAGGAGGAAAGAAATTCGGGGCGCTAAAGAAACAACAGGAAGAAGAACTCACAGAAATAAACAAAGTAAGAAGCTTATGGTTTTAGTTCTTTTTCTGACATAACAAACTTGAAAGATGAGAAATTTTAAGGTAAAAAGAAAATTATCACAAATGTTAAGCATGAATTGGTGTATTATTCATAACATGATAGAATTCGCTTTGATTAACGCATGCTTCTTTATGCCTAGAAGATAAAACAGCGAGGATGAAGTGGTAGCACACTTATTTTACCACCTTTGATTGTCAGATAGAGTGTTCCGATTCCATGTCGTTACTACCTTTCATTGGTCTTCAATTTAACTACAGAACTCATGACCAGCATACTTCTTATTCTGCTTTAAAAGTATCTGGATACCCGCATGAAAGAAGAGTTTCTTATCATTTCGGAGCAACTTAGTTTTAATTGGGTTCGTGTCACTCCGTTTTTTGTTTTTGTTCTGTGTGTCCGTCTTAAACAATTTTATTTAAAAAAAACGACAAAGATTTTAGTCCATATTCTACATTTTGTAATATATGCGTAAAACTTTGCAGACAGTTCAGTGTCGCTTTATTTTGAAGGTGTGATTTTTATTTTAAAATACTTATATTAGAGACACATTTTTGTAGGAGTATGAAACAGATGAAGTTTATTCAGAGATTGAAGATTTGTCAGATCAGTTGGTCGCTTACAGAGGTAAATGCAGTCCTATAGATATGTGGTACTTTTTATTTAAAATAAGCATGAATTCAAACACTGAAAACAAAACTACTACAAATTACCAGTAAATACAAAAGACGTAAAACTCAAGATAACAACCAGCAAATAAAAACGTTTCTGTTGCCCCCTCCAAATAGGTTTGTGTGTTTGCTTGCTTGAATACATGGTGTTTAAACGTTAATTTCAATAATTTTTCAGCTATATCATGGCATCCAATTTTTTGGGGTTTTTTTTGGGGGGAGGGGAGGAAGCCGGATGACGCTACTGTAATGTAATAAGTTTCATACAAAATTACGTATTGTATTTTGTAGCTCAGTTCATGGAATTTGATTTGGATCACTCAGGGGATATTGGTGAGTACAATACTATGTTACTTAGTATAAATAATACAATCTACTTTTATGAAATATAAGGTATCATTTTTTGTTTTAAATATAAATTGAGCCCAATGCATATGATTACAATAAATGGTACAAAGAGCAGAGGTTTTCTGTGTGGTAATGGAGATTTCCTTAACTATTATAATGTTGTGCATGGTCTAGTTGAACCATTTTCGCAAGTGGTGCAAAAACCCAATTAAACAAGAACTGCAGTCTGGTCAAAACAAGACGTCTAGTTATTCATGTCTGATACGATTGTTCTATACCAAAACAACAGGTAGGGCGGAGTTCCTGGGACCATACTGGCAGGGTTCCCAGTGCTCTACCCACAGAGCAGTCCAAGACGGGTGGCTTATAGGGGAGACCCTCTTGTTGGGGATTGTCAGGTCACAATACGGAAAGCCTATAGAAGCGGACCGTATCGGGTGACGTGTTTGCACGATAATGACCCCTTTTGTAGATTTCGATAAAGAGTAGACTCATTGTTGCCGCTACAAAAGACTGAATTCTCCGCCCCTACCAGATTCTCCATACCTGTTCAGTGGCAATTAAAATTTTGTTTATGATGTGCCATCTCTCCCATTTTTCCATTTACTTGTTCTCGTCGTGAATATAGCTGATATACTGCTAGCTGGACGTAAAGCAAGCATCCAATCAATCAGACAAATCAGGCTTAATTCTAATAGTGTAGCCCACTGATATATTGTTCACAGTATGACGTTTACCTTGGTCACATTATATTGAATCTAACCCTAAGTTTCCATGATGTGCATTAATTGATTGTTTACTATACTTTAGATGAAATGGAATTAAAGCAGATGTTAGAAAAACTCGGAACACCAAAAACTCACAAGGAGGTGAAAAAGATGATCGCAGAAGTGGACACTACTAACTCGGGAACAATATCATACCGAGAATTTTTAAATATGATGTTAGGAAAAAGATCTACTGTTTTAAAATTGTAAGTAATTACCAGTATTGTTATTCTGAGCATGTTACGGCATAGTCCGAGAATCCACTGCCGTCCAACGCTTTTTTCTTTTTTGCATCCCACGCAAAACAGAAAAAAAAGAAAAAAAAAAGCGTTGGACGGCAGAGGATTCTCGGACTAGTAACGGCAAAGTTATTTTTGTTTAAGAATCTTTAACCATAAGGCAGAAATGTATTTGTGTTTAAGAATTTTTAAACCATACGACAGAAATGTATTTTGTGGTCAGACGCATCAGTTATCCAGAGAAGCAGTTGATTATTGCGGCAATATCCTTCATTCGGCCCTTTCGTTAGATTATAAGTAACGGTATAGAAATAAATTTAAAGTACCCAACAGTACAACACAACAATATGTTGTAATATTCCACGAGTTAGATGTTTATATGTCAATAAGCCCGTTAGCCATATAAGATATGATAATGCATTCTTTGTTTTAAGCAATTTTTTCAGCTGTATCATTGTGTTCAGTTTTTACTGGAGAGAGAGCCAGAGTACCTTGAGAAAACCCATGTATATTCTAGGGAGGCCTGCAGTTGAGCTGACACGTGAAAACAATGGGGTGCTCGTTTTTGGATTTGGTTCACATGTATAAAGTATTTTATTTGCTTAATGCTGTCAGAAGATAAGGATCAAACATTACCATTTTTGTTAAATTTCTTCTCTCTGTACACATTTAATATACAATTCCATGAATTATTAGTAAAATATTCTTTTCATTCGTGCATATATTGTCTTTGTTGTAATGGCTCCTTTTCACTAGGTAACTGATACTTTTTAATAATAATGGACGACATATTCCGGAAATAGCTTTGACATTGCTGTTATATCGGGTCATATAATACGATTCAGATTTGTATTATGTAGACGTGTCCTTGTAGCATGTTCTCATTCGCTGTATTTGCTTATAATATTAAGAAATACTAATATTACATGAAATTAAATTATAAATTTAGATTTGGTATCATAAGAGCAGCATTGCAATTGGTAGTTTTGTTTTGAGGGACTCAATCCTGCATTCACATAATCTATAACTTTCTTTTGTTTACTTTTAGAATACTAAAGTTTGAGCAAAAGAACAAAGAACAAGCGAAACCCACTTGTCCTCCACCTAAACGAGACATAAGTAGTTTACCGTGAACAAGCTTCTGAATAGTGGCCAATTATTGTTAAAATATGAATGTGGACCAAAATCATTGTTTATAAATATGCATTTTCATTATTATATTTCATATTTTAATTGCACAGTTAAGTATTGTACTCTCAAATACATTTTATTTCAATGAATCTTTTCGTTTTTTTTTTTTTATTTTGATGTTGTTCAAAGTCACTTTCTGCACTTTTAGCTATATCGTGGCGTCCAGTTTGTGTTTTGAGAGGAAGCAGGAGTACCTGGAGAAAACCCCCGACCTTCGGTAGGTAAATTTGCAATCCTTGTCAATTAAGATAGGAGTCGAGCACACCCTTTCGACAGTGAGACTCGAACCCACAACCTCGCTGTTGTCTTAGAACGTAATCAATAGTAGACAAACCCTGTTTTTGAATTTAGAACTGTCTTCTAAAATGATTTCACTTTATACACATAAAATAGTTGCTTAACGTCTAGCGAGCAGTATTTCAGCTATATTCAAGCCACTAACGTTAACAACCAACAATTAATGTTGGATGGGATGGACCAATTGAACACAATCTCGATTGCCACGAAGGCCTGTTTAGAAATTTACAAAAGGTGTCCTTATCGTGCAGGTAGCGTGGCTCTTTACAAATAGGTTATCCACCATGATCCGCGGTCATGCTATTCGCATAAACGCGGCAATCCAACGGCAGTGCGTACCCTATCCAACTCAAGGAACTCGTTGGGTTGAGCCCATGAAACGCGCTCCCATGGATAAGCAATGAGTTGTACAATTTATTTATTTATTTATTTATTTATTTATTTATTTATTTATTTATTTATTTATTTATTTATTTATTTATTTATTTATTTATTTATTTATTTATTTATTTATTTATTTATTTATTTATTTATTTATTTATTTATTTATTTATTTATTTATTTATTTATTTATTTATTTATTTATTTATTTATTTATTTATTTATTTATTTATTTATTTATTTATTTATTTATTTATTTATTTATTTATTTATTTATTTTATTTATTTACTTATTTATTTATTTACAATTAATAAATAAGTAAATGACATGTGAACGTGTTTAGTGAATATAAAGACTTATTAGGAATAAAAAATCGAAGAATGTGTCCATGGGACACAGATGCCCCCGCTAAATGAAGTCCCAAAGAGGAAGTAGTTTTCCGACAGGTCTGAAAGTCGCTTAGGACGTACAACTTGGGATACTGAGCCACCCTGCCAAATGATTTCAAATTGTTCTCATGTTCGGTTTCTGATCAAAGCTTGACGGAAATTCGTATAGACGAACGGACGGACATGAGTAAAACTTAATGCCCCCCCCCCCCGACATGTCGTCGCGGGGACATAAAAAACATGCATCATACATCATATTACATTTTAGTTTTTAAGATATTAATAAATCTAGATCTAGTAGTCGAAACGTGGTTAAGAAATCTGATTTGTTTTAATTAATAACGATTAAATTTCTAGATGCTTGTAGTTGATAGCGTCACGTCCTAAAACAACCATTCCTTAATACCTCCAGTTGATTACGTCAAATTATAAAACAACCATTCTTAGATGTCTCTAGTTGATAACATCACGTTCTAAAACAACCACTCCTAGATACCTCTAGTTGACTACGTCAGATTATAAAACAATCATTCCTAGATGCATCCAGTTGATTACTTCGCGCATTTAACAACCAATACCCAATACCAATACCAATACCAATATTTTTATTCCAATTAAGGTCCCACAAGGGGCAATGACAAATAATTTACATGTATGATTAATGACCAATATTTCAGTTAATTAAACCTTTTCCACTCTCGCAGTCAGTAGGCAACCAGTTTCCAAACTGATATTGACTGCCTCGACTATTTGCCTCCAGCTTTATAATTATGTTTAATACTCTATTGAAAAAGTGTATGTTTATTGTCTTAAAATCGACAATGATCTATAGAGGTGTGATAAATAAAACACAATCACACAATTGAATTTAAAAAAATGAATAACAAACAACAGAAAGTACAACATGCGGAAGGGTTTATTCGGGATTCCAACCCTCCCTTTAAATTGTAATGCCATAACAATTTCCTATGTCGTTTTGTGAAATTAAATTTAATACCAAAGTCAGATCATTCAAGCATTTGCGATAATGAATATTTGCGATTTTAAACCTTTTAAAACAAATTCTCAAATGTGACATGTGCAGCTATCTCTGTTTTGATGCCTATGAATATTGAGCGCGGAAATCACGTCGGCCAGCTGCTTCGCATAGAATGTACGTCTCAAATTTTGAGCCGACTGACCAAACGCCAGTCCGAGAACCCTCTGCCGTCCAAGGCTTTTCCAAGACTTTGATGTGAGTGTCTAAAATAGAGTTGGACAGAAGAGGATTCTCAGACTAACCAAAGGCAGTCGACGATATGGGAAAAGTGTTTTTTTTTATTAATATGTTCGACTGCAATTATTTTCAGTTTTAATTAATTAGGAATAATTTTTAAAATAAATAATCGCGGATCATTTATTTAGCGCTTTTTACATTCAAGTCCGGTATTTTAAAAAAAATTACCGTATTCACTTTCAATAATTAATATACAATATAATTCAAATAATATAGCCATGTAAAACACAATAAAATTCAATAAATACACAGCTCACATATTATGAACAATGCTTGTGTCAATATTGAAAAAAAAACTTCTACAATAACAACATTTTCACATGCACACGGTTCAATGTGAGATTTATAAATTTAAAAAGGAACTAACCTTGTAATGTTATCGAACAACGTTAATCGGCATAGCAATTTCGAACGTGCAATAATGTAGCTCCAGTGACGAAATCTGATCTCATGTGAATTTATCCCGAGGGGGGGGGGGCTCAGTTAAGAGTATTGGGACCTGTTAGTAGCTCCGCCGAGAAAGGAAAATGGTAAAAGGGAGTTTATTGTTTGTTCCTATAGATCGAGTCACAGACAAAGCTGGGACGTCACCCAGAGTAACATGAATTTTCTCGACAGGTTTTGTTAGCGAATTGCAGTAAACCGTACCTTGGCTACCTATCTTGTATACTCCTTTTATTTTGTGCCATGCTTGCTCACACACTCCTGCCTTCGTGAGATGATAAATGAGTGGAAATAGGTGGCATACAAATTTTTGACTTCATCCATGATTTCCCTTTCGATTCTTGTAAATTTGTGAAATAATTGAGCATGAATGGGAAGAGAGCTATTATATGTTTTACTCGGCTCGCAGGACCAGAATTGACAAATAGGATTCGTCTTGGAACTGAAAACAACACTCGTTGGCACACTAGCTGAAGTTTCAAATGGTTTAAACAATTAGCTCATCTCATATTTGTACAATATTCGCTATTAAATAACATATCTTAAATTGGTCAAGATCTTTTATGTTAGTGTGTTAGTATCAGGTTAACTTGTTTTTTTAGAAAATGAACCATGCAACTGTTGACTGTTCTTCAACCATTAGCTGAACATAAAGTTGACATTGTTGTTAATTGTTATTATATAATAAAAATAAAAACCCTATTTGCTGTTAGTCAGAACACCGTTAACTGTTTTACAGAGTTATGCCCTCTTAATTTCTCATTTCTGCTATTATCTGTTTTCGATTTTGAAGTTCACAGCTAGCTGTTTTCTGTTTTCTCATGTAAATTGCTGTTATCTAGCTGTTATCGGAGCTATCGGAAGAAAATATTGTAGACGAGCTCTAAAATTAATATAAAAGTATACAAAAATATAATCGACCGAATTAAAATGTTTCTTTTTTTTAATAACTACAAAAATGTATGACAATTTTTTTATTATCTGAAACGCTGAATTCTTAATGTATAGTTTAACGTCACGAACACATTAGTGCTCACGTCACCAATGTAATGCAGAGGCACTGTTAGGGTGCTCGGAAGTAACCTCGTGAACAATGTGCGATGATCGCATTTAGGCTGTACCTATATTCATATTATCATGATTAAGTTAGTTACATTAGTTACAGAGGCTGACCTAATGATTTACAGTTAATGGTCGATCGCTAACCCTGTATATCTAGTATTATTCGGTAAGCTGAGACTAGTATAACTATTTAATTGATTTATAGTTTCCTGCGGTAAGCAACTGACTCTTTTGACGAATTTGAAATCCCAAACTCTAGCGCACGATATTCGCGGAGAACGGGGCGTGTGGAAAAAGGGGAGGGGGTAGGAGATATTTCTGAGATGTAATTATATATTAAATGTGCCTTGTTAATACGTTAATTGCTTATTTACTACCTGACACTAAACTTTGATAAAAGGTTAAAATTAAACAACAATAAAAGACCGACATAATAAGCCGCGAAAATATAAATTTAGATTATGATTTAAAAAAAAAACTAGTTTTTTAACACATGTACATTTCAAAAAGATCAATATATGTTGTATAAAAAGATGTCTAAAGCATTAAAATTTGTAAAATCAGCGGTAAAATGCAATAGCGAATAGAAGGAAAAGAGATTTCTTCATTAAAACAGACATATAATTACATATTATGTCTCTGATTAAAAAAAAGAAAGTAATAAAAGATATTGACTTTTATTTATTTAAAAAATGTTGGTTTTAAAACAATTTAAAAATGCAAGTTATATTTAGATACTTATAGCATGAAATTTTACATACCTAAGATCGTATTTGAAGTCCTTAAAACTAACACAAATTAAAAAAAACTAAATGAGATTTTGTTGTTCGATCGATATCGGTTTTGCTATTTTCTTTGAAAATTGTAATAACAATACAAAAAAATCGGTTAAAAAAAATGTCATCAACAATTTATAAAAAAATTTAAAAATCACAAAAGTTAACTTTTTCATAACGAGTGTTTTGCAACAATACGACTCTTCTTCTAACACTTTTAAATTCTAAAAAATATTGTGAAGTATTTTTTCGTTTGAATACGTGTATTTGCAAATCTTATCGGAATTTGAGAAAAATAATTTGATGATGTGTGTTTCAATATCGTCAAAACGATAACTATAACCTACTGACCCCATAAACAATTTACTACCTGGGGACTCCGACATGACCTCAATCAGCAAATCCAAAACGCGTATTTTGGTGCGGTACTTTGTTTTGTACAATTTTTATTTTTGGGTCTTAGATATATCCCAGTGATGCTGCGCAGTTCTATTTCAAAACATGTCCATTCCTGCGCATACGTAACCAAAACAATATGGCGGAAAATATTTTGATTATAGTGCTTGCCATGTGAATGGGGTTGACATTTTTCATTTTTGGCGTATCAGCAACTTGAAATAAGTAAAAATAATGTAAAAAATCGACAGGTCTGAATAATTTGTTACAAACACACACTGACTGCTAAACGTATTCTTTTACATTTTCGTATTATACACAGATCACACACTGTCACTGACACAGTACATACAGAATATTGTTGCGGCATCAGTTTTGATATCAAGTGGAAAACTCGTCAAAGTTTTTATGGAAATCCTATATGTTAAGTTAATATAGTGGAAATTAAAGAAGAATCGTCATGTTAGCCGGGGCATATTCGTATCCTTTTTAAATTAATAATACATTTAACTTAAGTTGAGCTTAATATCCGAACCATAATTCCAGTTATCGTATAATTGACTACTTTCCAATTTAAAAAATGCCACCTAGTGTCCACTTCTGGTACTAAAAACTGCGGCTATAGCCGCTATTTGTCCGGTTGAAAACTTTTGAAATGAACAATTGTCTGATAAAGTTTCACGCTTCAGGTGAATGACAGGTGTCAATATCTGAGTGATGATGTTATTATAGCTCCCTGTTGTGTAAAACTTAATCGTTAATTAATTACCCGATGTTTATTTGGCCATTTACCTAATACTTAGTAAAAGGTAGAACCCCAGCTGTTTTATAGCTTAATTGATTAAACAAGTTTACCTCTGAGATCCGTGTTCAAAGATTCAAACTCACCAGTTGCCTATGGCTATAGTAACATTCTGCCATGATGTTAATTAGATGAAAATTTAATTGGTCTGGACAAACAATAAGAAAATAATACAAAATCTTATTTCAGATATCATAGTCCTTTAGTGACAGCCACAGTTTTTTTTAACTGGCAGTAAAAGGGTAGATAAATAATGTAAAACTGGAAATGGGTCAATTTTAATTTTTTGACAAAGAAATACAGCTTTCTTAAATCTATGTATTTCTAATTAATGATAAAAATTAGATATATTTTACTTTGAGTCTATGTTAACAGTTTTGAGTAAATGAAGTTAGTTACTCGAATAGTATTTCTGATGTTTGCCGAACATTACTGAGGTCTGCTCCATTAAAAAACAATAGACATCATATCTGGGACACCAATTTGATCACGTGGATGGATGGTTACCTTAATTGAATGGAAAGCAACAATTACTGGTCAGAGAGTAGTTCTTGCTATTTAAATGACAGAAGCAGTTCTTGCTTTTTTGCTGATTTTGCCATTATTTTTACATCAAAATAGAAAGCAGTGGCTTCAGTGGTTAGATTTTACTAGAAATGCATTGGATAGATCCTCTAATTATTTACTGCTATATATTTAATGATCAGACACCGTAGATAAAAGTAATGCCAATGAGGTGCAGTCTACAGACAGTAATACTAAACAAGAAATTGAACATCCTCACAAGTCAGAGTTTCTGTGTGTCCACAAAACCCTGACAAACTTAGCTTGGAAATTTCGGGCTAGATGTCATTATTTTGATTGGCTACATCACACCTTAGCTACAATAATGTAGCTCCTTTTTCTTTTATGAACGGAGCTACAAAGAGGTCCCATTACTCTTAATGGAGCAAAAAAAAAACTCTTGGGATTTATACATATTTTCTGCTATTAAACTGCTATTTTTGTTTAATTTTATTTTTTCCTTTCTCCGCCGTTCAGTTTACATTTCTACAATGTCTAATTAAATAATTTTAACACTTTTTCGTCATTATCGCATTGTTGGCAAAATTGAAATTGTGGAGTGTAGAATTTGATCCAAGCTAATGCAAAAAATAGGGAAAAACTTTGATTTGGATAAATATATTACCAAATCAATTCAGAAATTATGCACTTCCGGAATTCAAATTTTGACAACAATGCCACGATTACGAATAAAAGTATGTAGCAATTTAGGGAAACAGTTTAAATAGCTTATTATATGCATAAAACCCCTGGGTGTGAATCACTCCCGGCTTGCTCCATTATGAGTAATGAGACCTATTTGTACATGTAGCTCCATCCATAAAAAAAGGAGCTAAACTATTATAGCTAATCATACCTGAATGTAGCCAATCAAAAGCTCGCTTTCATTCATGGCTTGGTTAGGGGATATCCAGATGTCGATTGTAAATAAACCAAACGGATGTGTTGCATAAAGACCATGTGAAAGTCAGTGTATTTTGTACAGTAGTGTTAACATGGTTAAAGTTAGTTATTACCGCCGTTGTTTATTATTTTGTGTTACGTTTTCTTCCCACTCAAAAATGAGTAAGAATGACAACTACCAAACACTTACTTCTTTTAGGCAATTTCATTAGTTGATATTTTGAAGGTTTGGCGTCATATGAAACTCATATGCATCTAGCCCGGGAATTTCCTAATTAAGTTTTGTCAGGCCGGTTTAGTGGACACATGTGAACACAGAAACTCTAACTTGTGAGGATGGAAATTGAAAGAAGTAAAAAAAGTTTAATAGAGGTTTCTTAGATATGAATGTTATGTATGGTATGAATTTAGTCCCATTACTTGAAATATAGCAGAGCGGGAGTGAATTATTCCCCACACTTTGATGTTACAAAGCAGTTGCATACTTAATAAGAGGGGCCTCGGTGGCCGAGTGGTCAAGGTAGTTTGTCTACTATTGATCACGTGGTCTGTCAACACTGAGATTGCGGGTTCGATTCTCACTGCAGGCAGGGTGTACTCGACTCCAATCTTAATTGACAAGGATTGCCAGTTTTCCTACCGCAGGTCGGGGGTTCTCTCCGGGTACTCCGGCTTCCTCCTCCAATAAAAACTGGACGCCATGAAATAGCTGAAAAATTGCTGAAAGTGGCGTTAAAACACCATTCAAACAAACATACTTAATAAGACATGATATCACTCTTTCTGTTTCGACTTCTTGTTTAAGATCACTCATTATTTATAAGAGAAGATAAATATCGTCCTTGTTAATTATCCCCTGTACATTAAGTCTGAATGGATAATAATATTAATCCTGTCTGTGTTTGGTTAAGTTTATAATTACTACCTGAATGAAAATTCAAGACAGAAATTCATTGTACTAGTAAATACTTGAACATTATGCCAAGACTTACAAGTTATATCGACATAACCCAAGTATTGAGTCAACCAAGTTCAAGATAACAATGTTTTACGGTACTTCTTTCTCTCCGTTTAGTAGGACCCATCTACAGAACATATGTAAGTTAATTAATTTATTTTGATTCTAATAGTACTGTATTGTAACATTTAAAAAGTGAAGTAGTTAGGTTAAATTTTGAAGGATGTCAATAGAATGATGAATAATTAATGTTTGAAATATTTCAAAAGTTTGTCTATCCGAATATTTTATCAGTGTTAAATATTGGTAAACATTCTGTACATGTAAATCACTAGGAGATGAAGTCTTACTTAATTAATCAATAATTTTACTATTTTATTAATCACTTATCACAAGATACTAAATCTCAAATATTAATGACTAACAAATAATATAAAGTACAACAAACAAGTGCATTAATGGCCTCATACAGTCACAAAACATTATGTAGTGTGACTGTACCAGTAAAAGAGATCACAAACCCTCCTCTTTTATTCATGTAGTTACATTCACATGTAATTATTGCACATGTCAGCAGGCAGTAGCCAAAAAAATTTCATTAGCTAATGTGGCTGATTTATTCCAATTTTAATTCGCTGCAAATGGAACTTGTAATCCACATAAAGTTGTATGTGAATTGTGATAGTTTTCTTATTTTTTGTTTTCTTAGATTTCCATTTTTGCCATTCTGCCTGAAATGATGCAGACAGAATTTGAAATTTTGACTTTTAAAAAATATGAATGATCCAATCAGAATCACATAAATTCAGGAAACGATATAGGATCATAACACACTTTGGCATCTTTATAATATTACTTATAATATTTTATTTTCCGTTAGTCAAAATAGTGATTTAAAACATTAATTCACTTGCCACTTTTACCTACAATTAGCATTCGGTAATGTGGTGATCGTTTAGCTCTAACACAGCATGTACATTATACTACTACTGCTTGGCTGCTATATGCTTCTTAAACTGCATCAACTTCAGAGTAGTACAGTGTTCTAGGGCACCTAAGAACTTTTAAATATATTCTTCCTTTTTTAAAATAAAATATTTATTAGTAAAAAAAGTTGTTTTTTTTATCTTTGAATATATTGTTTTTTATAAACATTCATGTACAACTCAGTTTGTTTAAGTTCATGGGAAAAGTATTTAATTTTGTCATTTTGTTCAGCATGACCTGGTTAAATGTTAGAAATTCGAATGGTATATCTGGGGATAATGTGATATGGCGCATGTGCCAAAAAAAATCATATAGGAATATAGATTAAGAACAGAGTTAACAATTGTTACATTAAATAGTGATGAAACAGCTAAATTCTGACAATAAAAGAAATCTAATAGTGATTGATATATTGTGTTCTTCAGATTCATTGAAGTTTTAAGATTGTATCTTTCATGATAACTTTTTATGATATTTGGGAAATGAATGTTTAAATTTACTTACTTTGCAGAATTGAACTGTTTGCAAATGTAATATGAAGACCACAATAAGTTCACAGAACGTTAAAACTAATATTATAGGTAACTTGTGTGGAATCTCGGGACACATAAGAACAGGTTCCTCAACTGTACTTGTTTGAACAAAAATTATTTAGAAAATGTCATTCCTATAGCTAATTGAAAGGGTACTTGTGTATAATACTAGTAAATGTAGGTATGTACAATTCAAGATGCACATTCAAGATGTGTGAATTTGAGGCACTCATTTATTTACATGAAAAGTGACTTGTACCGTGAAAGTGTATGTACCGGGTACATGTATGTTATTAAATTTTTGTTACTAAATTATTATCTAATAAACCTTTAACTTTTGTAACAACCTATTATTTGTGAATATGTTTATTCAAAATTTTAGAGTTATCTCTCTTTTGTCTGGTACAAATAACTGTACGTTTGATGCATGTACTAGTACATGTACTAGTATTTATATATCAGTTTAAGAAATACATATTTACAGTATGTGTTAGACTGATATACATCATTTGCCAAGAATAGACACAGGAAAATACACAAAAGATACATTTATATCGATAAAATCTCACAATAATGCATGTACTAGTATATTACATGTAATTACTAGTACTTTATTAGGGAAAATTACAAATGTAAATCGAACAAAGATTTTATTTGTAAACAGAGACACACATTTATGTTTTATGTTAATATTTACAATTACAGTATCCATTTTTCTCTGTATGATGTAAATATCTTGATAGAAAATCCAAAGTAACTGCAATATGAATATAATTTTTTCCTTCAAATAATTAATTGCCAGTTTCACCGTAGATAGATAAATATTAGTTTACATAATGTGACGAAGCAATTCCTACAAAACTTTGAAATTTTTGAAAGTTTTGCTGTCTTGCTTTTCTTGGATTATTTATATCAGTTTCATAATTTGCAAAGCTAATAATGCAGTGTGTTTAAATATATACATTATTTGAATTTATACATGTACATGTAATTTAAAACAATGACCTGGTCATTTAAAAATAATATGTTTTGAACTTGTCAGTTATTAATAGACAGTAAAAATAAAAAGCAATATTAGGCTATGGTATTTATAACAAAATTAGTGTCATTTTTCAATCTATAAAAAGTTTATATTTCATATGTATACATAAGTATACATTGTTACAATACTAATAACCTGTCAACTTGTCACATGCTCTGTAAGTTTCAATACTTTGCAAAATATTTACAAAAAGCAGCAAATACTTTTTAAATTTTATTATGCTTGACTTACTTCATTATATATGTCAGCCATAATAAACATATAATTAAGGCAGTACATGTTTTACTCCGGTAATTGTTAAAGTAAATATTTTAAGTAGGATTTATACACTTTTTGTGTACATGTACATGTATATATTAAAAGAATATATTTTGATTATTCAATATTGTAATTTTTGTATAACCTGTTATGAACTACATTTACAGATATTTAGAATGTTGTCTACAATTTTATTTTATAACAAATTCATTCATTTATTTAATTATATATGTACATGTATAAGTACATGAACATCTATCTTAGCATTTGCATGTGAATTTAGCATACTAGTACAAAAGACCTTCAGTTCTTGTTAGTATCTAGGTGTAGCTGGAAGATTAGCCACTTTGCACAACAGCAGACTTGCCTATCTGGAAATAAACGGTCCTTTATTTTCATTTTTCATATAAATTATTAAGTTAAACTATTTGACAGAATATATCCATCAAATTAAATATATTTTTAAATGAACTGCAATTACACAAGTATAATATCAAAATGTTTATTTTGTTCTTTATTGGTTAATATTTCTGTTGAATTAATAAAGGCTATACATTTTTTTTTCAAATTCAATGTCAGTCTTAATGTAGCACTAGCAGCTAGCTTAATTAATTTATTTGTGAAATAACCCTATATTTATTGGTAACAAGTACATTGTCAGCATGAATATATAAAAGAACTGAGCATGTATATAATAGTACATGTGTAAGTCTCATATAAAGTATCTACTATGTACATGTATTCATACAATACAGTTTACATTAAACTTACAGTGATAAGTGTGGAAAACATAAATTGGGTATATTTGTATATATTTTATCCTAGTAATTGGCACAATTGTGGTGCAAAGGTATAGATGATAATGTACAGATATTATTACCAACATGTATTTATAGATTATTTATGTTTTTTGAAACGAGTTGCATTTTCTTGTCCGTATCTCATTGAAGGGCGACAGCCCTGAGATGAGATGACGAGAAAACGCATCAAGCTTAAAAAACCGATAATAATCTTTTTATCGCTGTTTTGTAACATTGTGTCATCACGGTGTTCACTTACTGATGTCTTGACAGTGACATGAGATATCGATGGACCCTTTACTCTCAAAGTTGTACAAGTTTTCATCAAACAACTATTTTTAATCCAGAACTTCCAATAATGTTGTGTGTACTAACATGTGTAAATTTTTTGAAAATAAGTGTCCCTTCTGTTGGTGACAATTTGTTGAATTGGACAAGTATATAGATATTTCTAAACCTTACAGTTAGGTTTTTTTTTGTACAAGTTTTTCATTTCTCTGGTTGTTTTTTTAAAAGTCTTTTATTTCGCTGGTGGAGTTTGCGACTGCTGATTCTGTCATCTACAATAACAATACTTTTACTTTACATTTAAATTGTTTTCGTGATACATGTATTTGTATAAGTAATAATGTACTGTAATGTTAACATTTGTCTCAATCATAACTGTTATATGTAATTGCCCTAATGAGGACCTAATTTGGAAAATAAAAATATTGGTATTGGTATTGGTATTGGTAATTGCATGGTTATAATTTCATTTATTATTTGCTAGTGTGATATATGTTTCTGTACGTCTCTGTTGTTAGGGTATTACAATAAAGGTTTAGGGCTGGAATCCATTGAACTGCTTCAACTATGTCACATAAGGTTTCATGTAACAGTTCCAAGCCAGTAGTTTAGGCCATTGAATTTATCTTTTTTTATGTACTGCCAATGAAAGTTTTAGGACATGTAGCTTTTTAGTCTGTTCCTTTGTCTGTTCGTTCATTCGTCTGTCCCACATTAGGTTATCCTTTGCGTTGAAGCTCTTTTTAATGAAGATGACTTTACATCTTTAAGAAACTTAATACACAGTTACAACAAATATTTCACACCTGAGGGATTTGGAAAAAGGTGTTTACCAATAATGTGCGAGGTTGGACATAAGTGTCACAGTGACACATTTTCATGTTTACAGTAAATTTTGGTTATTTGTTGTTCTGTCTTTAAGTAATTAGTCAAATTGTGGCACTTATGTTTGGCTTATATTTAATGACTTTATGTCATGCTGTTAAACAAAAAAATAAACTTGTACATGTCAGATAAGGAGTTACCATGTATACAGTGTTCCAGGTTACTGAAATTGGTAAATATTCACTTTCTGTCCTTTTAAGATCATATATATCATCCTAGTTGAGTATTATAAACAAAAGTTGGTTCAAGTTAGACATGTATGATATGAGTATATCGCAACACTAAGTAATTATACACAGCCAATTATTTCCTTAACCATACTTTAGTAAGACATACAGACAGATAGAGAAACAGCAGGTGGAACATCTCAAACAGATGGCGCTTAATGAAGATGATGATTCCATTGCAAAAGCGAAGAAGTTGCAACATGAAACTAACCGCAGGAGAAAGTAAGTAAAGTATTTTAGTAGTTTTGTATGTATGGGTTTTAAGATTTAAAAGTGGGTAGAGCGACTGAAGAACATAGCATTTGGGTTAAGTACATTTTGTATGTAAGCAAAAGTTTAGCCATTTGACACATCCACAGGTGTGGAATTGGAGAAGAATTCTTAGGGGGTGTGGGTTTGTCAGTTTAAAATATGAAAAATCAGCTGTCGACTCATTGTAGTGCTTATGTTTGAAGTGATCATATTCTTGTACGATAGAGTGCCTTTTGCAGATTTTTATAAAGAGTACTAGTATACTGTAGGCACATTTTAATTGTTAAAAAAGGAAATGTAAATTCTCTGTCCCTACTTGACCTTCATACTTTATCGAAGTTGACAAAATGTAATCCAAATAAGCCTGTATCGTTTTCCCACTTGATTTATTAGTATATGTATTGTTTGTAAAATTGTTTGCATCCTCAGAATAGTTGAGATACTGTAAACGTGGAAATTTTTGCTCAGGGGTTACTTTCGCTAAATTCGCAGTTAAGAAATATCTGAGAAAATTTCCACATTTACCGTACTAAATAACCAAGTTAAAATGAACTTAAATATGAATTGTAATATGATGTCCTTCATACGCTTTGAGAACACATAAGGGTTCTAATAAGCATAGAGCATGGTATGACGTCACAATGAGAATTCCGACGTCATATATGCTCAACTAGAAAATTTCAAAACTGGAACAATGCAATTTTGCTGAGATTTAAAAAAAAAATTTTGCTGAAAAGGTACGTATATTCAATAAATATATGGTTATGTCAATATTTTTTGCTTTAACATGCTGTTTTGGGAGATATCTTATTAGTTTCAAAAAAACAATATTACCATTCAAAGCGTCCCCTTATAGCCGCTTCGAAATTTTAAAACATTAGTTAGACATATTAGAATCGAAATAGATTATAGATTATTGCAATTGTGCTCTATGCGAATTAGAACATGGTCAGACCTTATATTTGTCTTCATTTTAAACCTCGCTATCGCTCGGTATAAAATATTTACAAATATAAGGTCTGACCATGTTCTAATTCGCATAGAGCCCGCTCGCAATAATCTTTTTCTTAATAATAATAACAATGCTGCACTGTTTACATATGCATCATACCTTGATGGCTCCAATTGTATTCAACATAAATTTACAAACAGGACATTCTACATTCAATATGAAAGTAAAAATTGATAACACACTTGTGTAGAAACGATAAGGAGGATCAGACAGTGTACATGTACTGTTCACTGCACATTAAGCAACAATAAAGCCAGTAAAATTTTATCAGCGATTAGGTCAAACAGTTGCTGGCTTATTTTGAAAAGCTTGTAAATTGTAAGAGGCTGGATTCAGTGGTAATATTATTTATCCATATGACTGCCTTGTTTGTTGTTGTTGAAACTAATTTAATTTAAATGTACATGTGTATATTTTATCCAGTGTGCATGCATCACAACATAGCATAACTGGAATCTTGGGAAATTAATTAAGACATAGATTATTGGAAGCAGGCTCTTTGCAAATTAGAAGATGGTCAGAACTTATACATGTATTTGTCAGTATTTTATACCAAGCGATAGTGAGGTATAAAATGAAGACAAATACAAGGTCTCACCATGTTCTTATTTGCATAGAGCTCAAAGGCAAGAATCTTTTTCAATTTTAATCTGTCTAAAAAAAAATTAAATTTTGAAGTGGCTCTAAGACGATGCATTCATTGGCCATATTGGTTTTTGAAACTAAATAAGGTCTATTTAAAAACAAGCATGTAAAGTAAAGAAAAATGAAAAAATATATGCCTGTCATTTTATTGAATAATATGTCTTAAGCATAAAAATTAGTAACATCTTTAAAAAAATGTGTTGTTCAATTTGAAATATTTTCAGTTGAGCTTGCAATTGTAATGACGTCGGAATTCTTAAATGTGTCGTCACAGTGGGCTCTATGTTTATTAGTACCCTAATGTTCTGAAAGTATATAAAGAACGCCATATATGAATTTTAATTAGAATAAGAATCATACCAATTTCCAGGTATTTTTTGTACAGTGTAAATAGATACAATCAATAACCTAACTTGTTATAGTGGGTGTGTATGAATAACAATTGCATTTAAATAATGGACCTTAACATTGAGGAACTTCCTAGAATTATCAGCTACAGTGTTTTCCCATGAATTCTGGTTAAAATAATTTGTAACTGATTAAATACTGTTATCATTCTGATTTCTGTCTTCTACTAATTAGATTTATTTTTGGGAAGCCATATTTAATAATATTGCATCATGACACTACTAGGATGTCAATAATTGTTTCATAATAAAAGTGACCATTCATTCTTTAGAGGAAATCCGAGTCAATAGTCAGTACAACGTCCAAGATAAAATTAAATCAAAAGATGTACATGTAAGTGTTGTTTGTCTCCAAAAATTGATTTTATTATCATATAGGGTATTCTATTTTTTTTATCTTTCATGACTTGATGATATGACTTAAACTCCTTAAGCATTTTTTCTCAGATTTTATCAATCTATACCATTCATACTGTATAAACCCTAATTACAATGTGTTTGAATATGAAGCAATTCAGAGCAGTGGAATTGAATTTGATAGCATATAAATCATTATGTGTTTAAATACCAACTTTATGTTTGCATATAAGGGACATTTAAGGACGATTCCTTATCCAGGATTTATATTGGTGTTTTTCTTGTTGTTTTTTAAATACTGTGATACATGTGTGTAAAAAAAATTTATTGTATTTGTCCAAAAAACATGTTTTGCTTTTTTGTAACTTTGGTTTAGAAACATAATTTTGCAATAAAGAAAATGGTATCAATTCAAAGTACATGTACTGGAATATATATGTACATTGTGTATATTTTTTGAAATGTGTGCGAGTGTACACATGTGTAAGAGCTATATATAGTAAATGTTCTCATTATGATTATTCTTGAAAACTCCCAATCAGACAATTTACTAGTATTTATTTACTGCAGTCTGTTCATTATTAAAATCTGAGTAAATTACAAATAACCAATCAGAGACAGGGGGAAAACATTCAGTCAAGTAAGTCATGTGAAGAGAATTTGATTTAGTTTCAAGTGTTTATGCAATCAGTTGGTGAATACATGTAGATAAGTTTAAGTCATGTGCATGGAATCTGATTAAAGTTACCAGTGTGTAATAAATCTGATGGTGAATAGATGTACAGTGAACTTAATTGATTTATAAGCAAGTAACCAATCACATTGTGAATACATGTATAATACATGTAGATGACATCTTGTCATGTGCAAGGAATCTGATTAAAGTTACCATTGAGTAACCAATCAGATGGTGAATAGATGAGGTTAAATTATATGCAGGGAATCAGATTAGTTACCAGTATGCAGCCAATCAGATGTGGAACAGTTGAGTTCATACTATTTACAGGTAACCAGATTGAGTTATAATAGTGTCAAGTAACCTGTCTGAATGTGAATAGACGAGGTCAAATCCTGTACAAGGGAACCTATTCAAGTTACTAGTATACATGTATGAAAGTTAGTAACCATTAAGAATGTGAATTGACGAGGTCAAATCCTGTACAGTGGAACCTATTCAAGTTACTAGTACATTGTATACATGTTTGTAAGTGAGTAACCAATCAGATGGTGAATAGACGAGGTCAAATCCTGTACAGAGGATCCTATTCAACTTAATAGTATACATGTATGTGAGTAACTAGTCCGATGGTGTATAGACAAAGTCAAATCCTGTACAGGATTGAGTGATTGAGTTACAGTTGTGTAAACTATCAGACAGTGAAATAAGCAGGAGTGAGTAGCCAGATCAAATCAGGTGCAGGGTAACCTTACCAAGTTGTAAGTGAGTAACCAATCAGATGGTGAATAAATGGTGTAAATTATGTACAGGGAACCTGATTGAGTTATAAGTGAGAAACAACAATTGTCTGTTTACCTGTCAATGGTCAGGGGATGTCAATGGGTACTCTGTCCCTCCCCTATCCCAAATGAAAAATGAATTTCATTGCATTAAAACAAAATAAAACAATATAAATGTTATTTTACTATAGACTATATATGGTTTAGTTCTGGTTTTTGTACACCTTAAATAATATTATTATATGGTCTATTGTCTATTTTAAATTGACTTGTACCAGATATTAGAAATTGTTCTGTTGTTCACCCTAAGTTTAATAAATATTAAGTAGGCCTTCGGCATTTATTTATCCTATTGTGAAAATAACATTTCTAAATGTTTAATTAATATCATTTCAATGCATTGTTATAAATTTTGTATTTTAAATCAGATTTTGAATCAATATGGTTGACATATTTCTCAGTGTAGGATCATAAGACATGCAGAAAGGTTCCTCTTTACAAATCTTTTGTTGTATTTTATAAAAGGTAGATTCAAATCAGATAAATGAACATTTTGCATAAATAAAAGAATATGAAGTTGGCAAATTTATTTTACATAGACTTAATAGAAACAGGGATTATATTAACATAAAGAAATCAATTTTGTGTCTGTGATGATAAAATGTATAGATGAATCGCTTTAATTGTACGAACTATAATGGATTTAAATTTCCTTGTATTTTTGTATGTATGCATGTAGCCTATATAAGAATACCATAACTCTTTAAAGTTTCCAAGGAAAGGGGGACTCAGAAATGCACTAACTGTTGACAAGAACTGATGACTAGAAGTCTGTTCAGACTTATTAAATGTCAAAATCGGAAGGATTAATTGATTTCATTATTAGCTAATACACACACCAGATTATCAAGTACTAATACATTGCCAATTTAAACTATACTTTCAATTGAGAAATCTGAGAAGTGAAAAGAGAAGTATAAAGATTTATAATAATAATCCTGCCATTAGCTGTGATGTATTAGAATTCTGAAAACACTTAGTTTGTTGTTTGGACATAATGCTATTGTGTGGAAGGAATTCAACGTAATGTCGTAAAGTCGTGTCAGACACTCGGTATGATTGATTCTTGGTCTTGATCTCCTTGCGGGAAAAAAACATGCTTACCAATAAGGGAATAGCTGTCAAGTGACATTATTATAAAATCCTCTTAGGAAGTCTTGAAGTTTTTACATGCTTAAAGGTGGAACAGTTCTTATTGGATGGATAATTAGAGGACTACCAGCTATTGCTCTTAGAATGAATATGTTTGAAAGTTGATATTCTTATTTTGCAACTTTTTCTTATGAAATAATATTTTATTAAGGATAAATAAAAAATCTGTTGATAAATATTTATACTAGAAGCAAAATGAATTCCAACGGATTTGTGAAAATAAGATTTCCTAAGTGCATAAATGAAATGATGGAAAAAAATGACCAGAAGTTAAGATTACATCTAAGTCTGACAGATGCTACATCCACTGTTCCGATACAACATAATCTCACAAATTTGATTAAAAGTGTTGGATTTATAGAAAAATTGCCAGAGTATTCTAGCCACATTTTAAGGTAAACTTTCTGATACAATTTGTAGAAATAAAATATTTTTCTGACTATATGTCCAGAATTCTGTAAACTGTAAATTTCTTCATTTACTTTTATATCCAATAATAATTATGTTCTCTATGTACAAGACTTCTGTCAATCAGGTAGAATGTTTTTTTTTTTCAACAGTTACATGTAAGTCAAAATTGTATAAGAAAAATTATTTTTTAATTGAGAATAATAGACCTCAAGATTTTAAATTTCATATTTTTTAATAGCATTTGAAAAGAGAGTTACATTGTAGCCCTGCATGTACAGACATGATCCTCTTATCATACTGGTATAGTTTAGATGCATGTATATGTTATATGAAATGTATTGAAATATACCAAGAGATGCAGGAACAAACATCTAAAGACCGCATGTTATCAGACCATTATAGACCCTGTACATATACATGTAGATAATTTCATGTTTACTGAACCACCTGTCTGTTTATAAAGCATTTTGCTATTACTTTTTAACATCAGGTTTCACTCTATATTTTTGAATTGACCAACTTAACTCCTTACATAATAATCTTCTTTAAATATTAGTGATAAATACTATAACTGCTAGTATTGTGGGTTATGTTGTACAGTGTATGGTATGCAAAAGTCAAAATTAATCCATATTGTAATACGATTATGACCCATAATTCTAAACTAAGGCAAGCCAACCAAACAATTTATTACAATTAATTGTAAGACGCTTATGACCGATAATCATAGATACACATTTTTTTAACCTATATTAAGCTGGTTTACTACATTTATGATTTATTAACTTGAATTCTTGTTTACGATAGATTTTTGTAACTCTTAATAATCTGGCTTACTGTGATTTACTTATTTATATGAGCTACAACCATATACATGTAGATACTACATGTAGTTAGCGTCAACTATCCTGTGTTTAGTTGAACATAATCATTAAATATGGATAAAATCAGACTCTTTCGTCCCATAACTATGTACTTGAGGTGTACATTTTTACCCTGTTCACAATCATATATGTTAGTACTTTTGGAATGTACCTGTCATACTTGCATAGCACTTATGAATTTGTTGTGGAAAACCCAGACAGTTTAGCTCCTATCAATTTTAAGTTGAGCTGTGTTATAATAGTTGGTATTTAATTAATAAATGATTTGACTATCAGTTATGTACATGTAAGTTGTATCAAAAATCATACACTAGACCATTACAATAAAGAGTTGAATGTTCCTCGGCTGGGGGAGGTCAGAGGTTATCCACATTAATACTTGTTAAAACTTTAAAGCACTTACAATCCATATCGGGACTTGATTAAGTCATAAAATACTCAATATTCGTCACCCTGTTTCTGGATGAATACAACTATTTAGACCGAAGAATATATTCCTCTGTTGTATGGAAATGAACCTTTTTATGAAGTTAGTATTCATACAACAGAAATATGAACTGTTTACTGAAGATGTGGTCCTATATTTATAGGGTGTTTTGTCTGAAAACAAACATGCACAATTGGTATGTTTATTGATTTGATAAGAAATTAAATAGCTTTAAACCAGTATGTTTGGAATTTGAAGTAGTAAAATTTAATTTAAACCGTGTGTGTGTGTATGTAGATTGTCTCCCAGTATTTCTGTTGTAATCATGATTTTTTTCTAATTTCAGAGACATAAGTTTAACTTTTATCACAAAATTTCTTCACTAAAGTCACTTTTGTGTGAACATCATGGTTTAAACAATGTTATTGCTGCTCTATGAATGTAGCAAATTGTTCATATATTTACTGCTGAAAAGGAGGGGGATGTAGGATGTACTAGTAGGTACATGTCTCTGTTTCATGCACCTTTGAATGTGTACCTGTACAATTCTATACTCAGGTACGAGCGCCCACCCAAATTTGAGAAGTTTGAGTATTTTTGGTACTATAGATTCAGGCATTTTTTATTGTAAATAGATAATGGTTTATTTCCCTCCTATAATCTACAAAAAAAATTTTTTTTAGTATGGTTGAAATATAATATAATATGCAATGCAATGTTATAAATTATTTATATTGTCCCTCTGCTAACTCTGTCTATTTCCACCTCTAAAACTGGTCACCATGATAAAGTTGAAAATTTTGTGTCAAAGTGCTATACATGTATAGGTATTTGATTTATTAAAACATGGCAAAGTCTGAGATGGCCTTTAAATCTATACATCTAAAGAGTAAGTATTTTTATATGTTACAGTTCAGGAATGGTGTATTAAGTTCTGTTAAAATATTTACGTAGTAATGTATAGTGTGTGAAGTTTTTTGTAAAGCCTGAACTAAAATTCACTACTTTAACAAGTTAGTTCATTTGACGTTCATATACACTGAATGGTTTTTTATCTTATAAAATAAATGTATAACTAATCGGGGTGAATTATATATATATTTTTTTTATAAAACCACTTAATATAAACACAAAGCACTAAAGGCAGAAGAGCAGCCAGTACGTGTACTAGAACATTTTCCACTCAATGACCTATCATATCTCTCTATTTGGGAATACCCAGGAAGATTCATAACATGTTTACCAATGGATTATGATGGTTCGATTGATGCTTTAGTCTAGCCAATGGATTAAGCAAGGACTGGCAATAATAAGGACAAACAGAAAAATGAATAAAAAAATCTAAAAATGAAGAAAACTATGAAAACCGGAAGTGAAATCACAATATTGTCACCTGTCATCCATTTACTAGTCAGACATGTATAATAAATAAATATTGAAGAAATACAGTGTAGTGTTATTTGATTGGACAAATACCTTTTTCATTTTCCAATTAAAAAAGTTTCAATCAGGATATGCCCACTTTGTTTTGTGCATCTAGGCTTTGACAGTAACAGCATGCATATAAAAAAAACCTGTTAATTTAAAGTCTTTGTTAAAAATGGTTCAGAATATTAACCCAAATATTTTGGGGTTTTTTCTTAGGTTGTAAAATAAATTTTGTGTGTTCACACCTAGTATTACTACATTGTACTCCACATATCATACAGTTGTTGACACCCAAAATTTATTTTACATCCTAATAAAAAATAATAAAAAATTGAGTCATTCATGGTACATGTAGATTACTTTGAGCATAATAGTCCAAGTAGTTTGCATGACATTAAAATCACATGTAATCTGGAGTTGATAGTACATGTCTTTGGTCAGACTAAAGCAGTGATAGACATCTACAGTCACCATAGATCACTTGCAATTCTTTAACATTTAAATCTTTTTGCATTCATTTATTTTTTGTTGAAGTGCTACATATTAGATGAAATGTGCATCTGGTTTATAAATTTTATAACCTTGGTATCTTTAATGACATTTTAGTTGCATTTTTATAATAAATTTCCATATCTGAATAATCCTCAGTAACTTCTATTTTTCTAAATTTAACTTCAGAGCTCAGGCCATCAAAAGAAAACTAGAGGCACAAAGAGAAGAAAAACGAAGGCAAAATATATTAGCAAAACGCAGAGAAGAACAAAGAGAGGCCACTGAAAAATTTCAGAGGTCACATGTCAGTAGTCGACCTTCCAGTAAGAGCAGCACTAGCAGTGGTAAGATTGTTATGTCCACATCCTATTGAAATTCAGAATAAGTAACAAACTGTATTAAGTTCATGTACCAG
Organism: Limnoperna fortunei; assembly: GCA_944474755.1. Lineage (NCBI taxonomy): Eukaryota > Metazoa > Mollusca > Bivalvia > Mytilida > Modiolidae > Limnoperna > Limnoperna fortunei. The sequence goes on along the minus strand of OX104118.1, from coordinate 49,379,514 downwards.
TACAGTTATCGTGCTACTTTGAAAATTAATGATTCACGAAAGTTTTAGAGATGGATACAAAAAAGAAACAATATAAGGACATCCATTGTTGTTGGTATTGTCTACAAATGGCTGCCAGGTTTACAATAAGGCCCTATGGGAATATTCAAATGCATTCTTCATTGCCTATATAAATCTTTTAATGAAAATAGGCCCGTAGAGCCTCTGTTTTAAGTTACCTTCCCTTAACATATAACAGGTACATTTATTAAACATGAAAAATAAGATTAATTTGTACCTTACTGTCAAAGATTTATGGACTAATTATTCAGTTTTATGTGAAACTATACACTGTACCAAGTTACAAAATAAAATCTTGCACAGCTTCTGCTTATTTTGCTTCAAAAGTTGTAATTGTTTTTCACAGCTTGGGTGGTTGTGCCAAGTGATCTAGATGGTTGTTTTTTTAGGTTATATTTGGTATAAGTCTAAACCATCATTAGTTAAGATAAAGTTTGAATTTCGATCCACTAAAAAAAATTGTTTTTATACCCTGCCACTTGTGTGGCAGGTATTATGTGTAGATATAAGTGTCTGTGTCTCTGTGGTTTAGAGATGATACAATGTAATTTGAAAATGCCTCGGTGGATTTTGTTTAAACTTTGCACATAAAATGAAGATCATCTAATATGTAGTTTGCTACTTAGGCCAATTCCTATTTTTTTATTTTGCACCAACAGTTGGTGGTTTCCAGATTCTAACTTGAAAACACATCAACCGATTTGTTTAACCTTGCACAGCTGTATAGCACTAAAAATGAAGATCAAGTCGAATTTTTAACACAATCAAATTTTCGACTTAGGCCAATTCATTTTTTTTCCCCCACAGTTGACGGTTTCTAAATGATAACTTGAAAACATGTCAACAGTGTACAGCTGTTAAGTACTATAAAATTAAGATAAAGTTCAATTTTGAACAAAATCCCATTTGTTGCTTTGAATACTGCCAGTTACAAAAAATGAAAAAAATTGGCAGTTTTCAAAAGATTTTATTAAAACTTTTCACATCTATTAAGAACTATAAAATGAAGATCAAATCTCTTTTGTAGTTTTGGAGTTAGGCCGATTTTTAAATTATTTTTATAGGTCAAAGTAAATATTGTTGTCTCAGGTGGACTGTTATCGTGCTCAGCTCTTTCTATAGGCTGTTTTGCAATCCAGTAAAATGTGTTCATGAATATTAAAAACAATGCAGTGTGGCAGGATATAATTTAATGTCCCATTAGATGCCTTATTTTTGACAAAGTTATAGCCCGTTGACATGCCGGTAGGGGACTTGATATTGCATATGCAATACTTTCCACATTTGTTCCTATCTACTTGTACTTTTGGATTAACTGTGTAAACTCTGGGTGCAAGTTTATCGAAGCTTAAAAATAGGGCAAGGTATGCTGCACACTAATGGTTGTCAGTTTTCTTGTCAATGGCAGTGAATTTTAATGGAAGATATCTTTCATTCCCAATAAAGCTATGCACTTTGGTATAGCTGTTAAATTGATAAAATCCTCATTCAAACTAATATTAGTTTTGTCCTGTTCCATGCAAGCATATTGTAACATTTATGTTATGTAGAATGCAACACAAATGAGTCATACACAGGGATGTGATGTTGAGTCTGATTTGGGTAGGGTGTACTCGACTCCAATCCTAATTGACAAGGATTGCCAGTTTTCCTGTTTTTCAATAAGTACTTCAGCTTTCTCCACCAATAAAAACTGGATATAGTGGTATAGTCTAAACTTGGCTGAAAGTGACAATATATAATTGTCTATTTACATGTTTATATGAACAACATTTGATTGTATTTTAACACTTGATCTTTAGAATGCACTCAAGATACATAGTCAAAATAAATGATATTTATAAAAGTAATTTACATGTATAATTGATTTCTTATGTTATACTGGTGCATTTTAGTTCTCTCTTTAATTTGTTCTATAATGAAACATGCATTCAATTGAGTTTTTCTTTGAGCATACTTTTTGAGCTTACTCAGAGATATATTGAGAAAAGAACTAAAGACTTAAAACTTGTATATAACGTCTTTTCATGTTTTCTTAATATTGACTTGTATGTTAAGATGAAAACTGCAACTGATAAAAGAATGATTATTAAGTAGACCAGAAAATAATGTAATGGTTTGATGTGAAACAATCTATCAGTGTTTTTCTGTAATGGATATTTAATGTTCTAATGTGGTTGTTGCATGCAATATTGTAATATACTCGATTACCGACAGGAAACTCGCTAATTTAGAACCTTGGAACTTTAGGGATGATAAAGTAAAAAAAATAAGTTTAATATACATGTATGGTTGAGTTACAGCTAAAAGGAAGAACATAGTGTACATAATGACCAATAAATATAGTCTTTGGAAATTGCTGCCTTTGTACATGTAATTCATGAGAATAAAGACCTTAGTCCAAAAATCATCTTGTGTAACAATATAGAAACAGTTTATTTATTAAGTAAACTACATGTTTATACAAAAATAATTATGAATCTTCATTGAAACATTTAATGTTTTGTTTGTTTGGATGGTGTTTTAATGCAACTTTCAGCAATTTGTCAGCTATATCATGGCGTCCAGTTAGTATTGGGGGTCGGAAGCTGGAGTATGCGAAGAAAAACCCAGACCTTCGGTAGGAAAGGAAAAATGTAGTGGGCTTTAGTGTGGTTTCACTAGAAATTTAAACTTTACATGCAAGGTACATTACAACATGGCTGGTGGATTTCTACCTGTCCATTGTTGATGTCCCACCACTGTCCACTCTACTTTGACCTCTGGTTTTGTAAAATTAACAATAAATTAAAACCTTTATTCTTTTTGTCATAATAGATTATAAGTATGTAAATCCCATTCAAAGAACATGCCTTCTCGTCACTTTATCAGATGAGTGTAAAGAGCAAAATTTTGTGTAATTAAAGCTTCTACATGTACTAATTTTTGGAAGAAAATTTCTCTTGACTAAAGGCATAGTAGCCACAACAAAAGGCTCAAATCTGTCTTTACCTAAGTCTCCATATTTTGAAAAAGCCGGTCAAAATTTTGTCCCTGAAGTATTGTTTGACTTGTTCTTGTCCTAAATATAGCTGATACCAATATGGTGTCAGACTTATGCTTTAAATGTATAAGAATATATAAGTATTATGTAATTAATAGCATTATTTGTTGTTTTGAGTTTATTAAGATTAGGATCATGTGAAATTAATTTAATACTTTCTATGAAATTAAGACATTTTAAATGTATATCCTCTTACATTTTCAACTGTACAAACAGCAGCAACAATTTTATTTACTACTCTAATATAACTTAACAGAATTTAACTACATTAAAAACTTACTATTTTTTGTTAAAATGAAACATTTGACATAATTTTTTTTTATTTTTAGGTAAAAGGTCACCAAAGTATCATCACAGGACCCTAGAAGAGACATTAAAGTTGGTGCGAGGGTCCTTGTCTGGACGACACAGTGCTAAACATCAGACATCGCCTTACAGTACCCAGACTTTTGGCACTGATCCACTTAACAGACCTTATGTCAACAAATACTCAGGGACATATCATCAGCCTGAAAAACAGACAGACAATAGCAGTCCTAATTATCTGCATAACAACAGCTTACGAAACTTGAACAACAGTCGGAGTTTATTTGAACAACAATTAGAACAACATCAGCAGTTGCTCATTGACCAACAGCAACGAACATTAAATGAATTTAATGATGCGATTAAAAATGAAATAGCACGGGATAGAGGAATTCAAGGGGATGACATTGAATCTGGCAATCAAACTTTACCTCTATCTGAAAGTCTTTCAAGTCTTGATAGCTTAGAAGATTCTGAGGATTCTTTACAGCAAAGTTGTGATTTGACTAATGACAATAATAAAGAACAAACAGAAAGGACCCAGGTACTTATAAATGGGCATAATGCCAGAAATAATGTTACTAGCTTATATAGTAACAGTAAGGGGAATGAGCAACATTCACCTATAAATGTTGTGGCACCTCATAGGAGCTGTCAGAATATACAGCATCAGTTAGATTATGAAAGATTAGAAAATGGCAGAACTGATCAGTTTGATTTGCAACCTAATGGAAAAATTGATTCTTATGATGTTAATCAAGGCATATCTAATGGAAGCAATGGGCCAAGTACAAAACCTTCTGCAGAACGGCCCAAAGTACAATTAAGGGCATGGACCACTCCTTCACCGGTTGACTCAAGTAATCGTCAACAGCAGGAGGTACTTTCTCAGAATTCTCAACGAATGGTGACAAATTCAAGTTTATATACACAGAGAAATACTATGACCAATGTCACAACAACAACAGCTTATGTAAGGGGCATCAGCAGTACAGGGAACCATTATGTTCAAAGTAATACCAATGCTAATGGAGAAATGGGGAACCCTCTCTTGGTTAATGGTGTTCATCCTCAGCCACAAGTTGCATATGTGAAAAGTCAAAATGAAAATAATAAGAATGGCCAGTCAGTCAAAAATCTAGAATTTCTTGAGACTGTTACTAATGGTTTTGGCAGTGAGGGCAGTGACCAGAATGATAGTACAAGCACCACTGTACCTACAGATCCTCCCCCAAGTCGTGTTCCACGACCTGTTACTGTTGTAAAAAAAGTTATACCTAGTAAACAAATAGCTACACCATGTGCGCCTACTCCAAATTTGCCTAGTACAGTGCCCATGTCAACCCCTAGCAACCACAGCAGTCAGATAACAAATGCCAAAACTTTGTCAACTCCTGTTTCCCAGCCAGTTATATTATCTGTTTCAAGAGTTGAAAATAAAGAAAATGAACTGAAACAGCACAATCTTTCATTGAATGACACAAATTCACAGAAAATACAATTAGTTGCAGGTGGAAAATTATCTATTTTGCCTAATAAACCAGTGATTCCTTATGCTCAAACATCAAATAATCCCAAGCAGACGACAGTGAAGAATACTGTGTCTGCTCCAACACAAAAATCAAAAGATGATAGTGAACTAGAAACTGTTTCAAAAGCAAAGTTACTAGAAATAGAAGCAGGAATGGTTAAAGGAATATTGAAAAGGCCTGTGACATCAAAAATTCCTACTGCTGGTACAATAAAACGAGCTGGGTCAACAGGAAGCATGAACATAAAAGACAGTCTTGAAGTTGCAAAGTCTCAGATGCATAGTGATAAAGAAAAAAACAAACAGGTATGTAGTGTACATGTACAGATAGGAAAATGGGGTTCAGTTTCCCAGTTCATACTGGTATTAGGTAATGTGCAACAATTCCTAAGCTTAAAGCGTAATTAAGTCCAGTTTAGTTAGTTTGTTTGAAAGTTAAGAAATAACCCAATTAGTATACAATCATTATCTGTAAAACAACTAATTGACTAATTAAATAAAATAAACTTCTCGAACAAATTTTCTTGTTTCTTATGTTTTTTTTTAATTTTAGTATCATTTATCTTTGTTGTACATGTATACACATCATTCTGTCTTTCAGCCAAAGAAGAAAAGTGTAAGGTTTGCAGATGTACAATATTCCAATGAAGCTGAGGAAGAGGTTGAAGAGGAGGATGATCAACTATTTACAAAGAGAATTTCAGGTAGTTTGGAGACAATACTTGGTATTTCATAATCAAAATGCTAAGAGGTTGCTAAAATTCTAACATAATATCTGCCTTTAATGCATGTTTGCCAAAAGCTCTAGTGTCTAAAAATTGTCAAAAATTATATTTTTTGTGCAGCATTATTGGGAACCATACCAAACAATAAAAACAGCTTTCTTTGTAATCAAGTACACATTATATTGTACACATATTTGTTACACAAGTTTGTTTATGTCTGTCAATTAATTGACATATAGAGCACATTTAAATTTTAAATCAAACACTACCATTGAAAGTTTTATCTTACAACAGCCCTAAAATAAAACTCTGTATTTTAGCATTTCCCACTTAACACAGTGAGGAGTAACAGGAAAAGCCAAAATATTGTGTGGTTCATGTACCTATGCCGTACACATGAAGACACTTGCTGTTTTTATCCACTTACTGTGAAATACTTTTTATTCGTGGGGTATCAATTTTCGTGGTTTTCGTGGAGGCCTCGGACCATGAAATTAAAAATCCAATGAAGAATAAAACTTCATTAACAGAAAACGATCTGAAAATGTCCGTATATGATTTTGGGGTTCGATCCGTTACCAATGTTCAGCTCAAAATCCATCTTAATGATTATGTTACAGGTTTCATGTTCGAATTGTGTTTTTATTAAATGTAGGTGTTATTTAATTGTAAAGCGTACGAAGAAACATCGACTTCCGGTCAAGGTGGTGATATATGAGGTGTTCATTATTATCGGAATTATGAGTTTGGTTGCTCCTTTGAACATAAATTAAAATAACAAATAAAATATTTAAAAGATAAGCTATACTTAATCTTTATTAGTGCTAATCAATGACACGCTATATCAAATGGATGTTGTGATAATACCGATCGTGGCACAAATGACATTAAATTACACCTTTGTAACAGTTATTTATTGCTACTCAACACATAAAGTGACAAATGCCCTTCGGCTAGGAATGCTTCTATAGATAACAATTAGAGAATTATATAGACTCTCTCAAAATAGTTTTTGTTGCAATTAATCAATTAATACCTTACCGTGTTTATAATTAGCTATTGATTTCCGTTTTGTTAATTTTATGTTCGTTACCACGCGCGTAAACAACATCATGTTATGAAACTGCTTTTTCTTCTTTATATGTTGATGTTTATTGTCAACAGTGAAAATGATTCTGCTGTAATAATTTATTTTGATCGCTACCTCACTTTTTTCATTTTCGGAAACCGGCAGTCCACGAATTTAAGAACCCACGAACATGTAAAATTTCACCAAACCACGAAAATTGATACCCACGAATTTAAGTACTTTCACAGTAGATTAAAAAAAACTTATTTTTGGTATGGTGTTGTACTTTGTACCTTTAACATTGTGTAATTTCCAACAAAAGCATGTACATTCTTTTTCTTCTTTTTGCAGTTCAAATAACTCCCAAGAAAAGACCATTTTCTGCCAAACCCAACTTGCAGACGACAGAGACTGAAACAACCACACCCAAATCATACGGCAGAGGCAGTAGTGCTTCTGAGAGACTTTCAACACAAAAACATAAATCAACAATACGACCTCAGGCAGCCGCTCATATTATTACCCACAATTCTCCTCCAGTAAATGAAAATAGTCCAACCGACAAAAGAATTACTGTTATAAATAATAATTTTATGTCTAAAGTACCTGTGTCAAATGTAATAAAAAATACTATCGCACAAATTCAGCCAGTATCTTCAGAGGTCACTATGTACACAGTGCCTGGTGCTAGATTAAACTATGCAGTTACATCTACTATTGTAAATCCCCAAAAACAGGAAGTCATTCCCAATGGCTACCCTCAGCAACCAGTTATCAGTAATTCTGCACCTGGGCAAGGTTTAACAAATGGATATTACCTTGAAGGTCCTGTCTATGATGAAAATGGAATGAGAATCGACAGGACTCCAACAGACGATGAAATAAATTTCTTGTGGGACAAGGTAAGAACTTGCTTGCAACGAACACCGGCACCTGCTAACAGTCCTGTGTCAGATCCTGTCAAACCTCCATTTTTTGAGCAACCAGCTGTCCGGCAAGCTGCTCCTGTTGCACATACGTATATTGATGGTGCAGCACTTGGACAAATAGCAGCCCAAGCTAGGGTAACGAACTACGGAAACCCAAACCCTCCTAGTGGCAGAAAAAGTGCTGATCCTAATGGATATCAACGTAGATATGGTCTGTTACAGAGACAAAAACAACCAAACCCCAACAGTCTGAATAAAAATGGCAGCCAACGTCAGATTATAACATACCATGGTCCAATGGCCAGTAACTTGGAACCTCAGCAGGGCAATACGCAGTATCAGCCAAGACAAGATAGTAAGTTTTATTCTGAGAATTGGTCAATTGTTCTGTATAACTGTAGCTATTATAGAGTACCGTAAGCATAATTTTTCAACTACCTGTTGCTACCATTTAATGCAATAAAAACTTGTGAAGGCTGTATCTGAAAAAATATACAAATATAAGCAAGAAAGACCAATAGTATCTATCTCATGTGGAATGGTAAGACAAGAAAATCTCAAACCCAGGGGCAAAGATATGTTGTCCATTCTTAGGTTCTCCCTAGGGGTTGGACAAACAGATATCTTTGCTGGTGAGTTTGAGAATTTCTTGAATCAGCTTTCTATGAGTAATGTGATACTTTTGCTCACCAGGGTTCCAGATTTTGTAGGCATTTCTTAAGTATGATTGGTAGCCATTTGTGTATACGTAACTTTACATCATAAATAATTGATTTCACAATAAGCTATCACACCAGGTGAGACAGAGAAATCTCACGAACAGGAAGTCACTAGATATTTCTATGGAATGTTTTGTTTTTTGAAGGAATAAGTTTGTTGATATTCATGTATCTCATGAATAAAATATAACTGTATTCTAGTTTGATTGTGATTATATTTATATTTTTTTAAGCTGGAGACAGCATGACAGCTTTCTTGATGGCTGAACAGTTAGCTCAGCAGTCCATGACGGAGAGTCAGATAAACCATGCTATTAATGAGGTCCAGACTAAACCTATAAGTGCTAACAGGCCTGCTCCAAATGGTATGGTGGTTTTAATTACATTAAATGTATTTTATTTTTGTTATATTAATGTTTTAGAACAATATATATTTTAAATTTATTACAATACATGTATGTAAGTTACATTTCTTTGTTGTAGTTTTCGGAGAGACCAATCACTGCCATCTTTTTTCTGTTTTTGATTTGACGAAATACTTCAGCTTTCTGGTATTTATCCTAAACCTGTTCTCACCAAGTACTTAGGCTTTCTCCATCAATAAAAACTGTACACCATAATACAGCTGACCATTTTCAGAAGTGGCATTAAACACAATTCAAACTAACTATATTTTAGATGAAGAAGTTCATTTTAAAAAAAGACATTCACTTTAAACATTGTCATTCACTTTAAACATTGAAAATGTGTCTTTTTCTGGATCCTTAATATTTTTTTGTGTGATTTATATTTGTTTTCTAGTCACAGCTGCATCTCAATCTGGACTTTGCAGATATACACTTTTTAACCATTTTAATTTGTTTGAAAGACCTGAACAACAAATGGGAGTCCAAATCTATTTAACAGATCACTAGATAAGACAGATGTGTGTTTTCCTATTTTATGCTGTTTAGTAAATTTTTAGGCACTAAAAATAGGGAGGTTCTGAAAATTTTTATGCAATATACTTTTTTCTAGCCACAACTGCATCTTGCTCTGCATTGTCCACCTTTTCATTTATGTGTTCTGTACACAAATCTTGGAAGCAACTATGTGGTTGTACATGTATATATAGGACCATAATTGTTAGATTTTTATTTCTTATCCACATGAAGATAATTAAGTAGAAAGCATATTTTTTTTGCATCACATTTTATTTATATGGTTTTTAATTTTTTACAGTCCCTTCAGCCTTGTCTATAGAAGAAAGGCGACTGTTGGAATCATTAGACAAATTGAATGAACAACTTAAGAGTAAGTATCCATGGCAACACAGTTAAGGTGGATATTGAGTTGTGCAATGATTGTAGTAGCACTCTACTGTCACTGTACAGTACTGGTACCTTTTTACAGAGTTCACATTCAGCTTTAACGAACCAGTACTATTTACATTATTATTTTTCTTTGGCACGGATGCAGGTCAGTTTTTTTAAACATACTTATGTGGTTAAATCTGTATTCTTAGAGAATCCAGTAGTATTTTTACAGGTCTAGTGTCATCATTTATCAGGTTTTTCAGTGTGGGGAGATAACTCTTAATTTATATTATTCTTATGTACTTATAAGTTAGACATTACTAATGAGATCCCTAAATAGTATCAAATGGGTTAGAGAATAACCTTTCAATAGTAGGAAATTTTAAATTAGAATGCAATATTTTAATAAAGCAGCAAAATCTTGATGGTCAATGAGATCACCGATACAGGAAATTATTAGTATTAAAATATTACTTTTCTTCACATTTCACCACTCAACCAAGGTTTGTAGTGGAGTATTGACATATGTAGACATAAACAAAAACTAACAGCATTGTAGATAATAAGTAAAATAAAATCCTTTGACATGTATTTATATTTCAGTTTCAGAATTTCCAGGACCTCTACCTCAACAAGCCTCTCCCCCTCAGCAAGTTCAGACCTCAGTACCACAACACTACGTACATGTAAGTATAACATGGAACTACGACTCGCATGCTGCATGCTTAACACTCGACATGGTTTCCTAAACAATTTTATCTCAAGTAATTAAAACTTCTAAAATATGTTACCAACTAAAAATTACATACAATTTTGCTTTGATTTTCTGATAATTTTTTTTGTCCAAACCTGCACTGTGGGTATGCTTTTAGATGTAGTTATTGTATGAAGAGAACATTGTGAAAAAACTGTCAAATATAATCTGTAGTAAAGTTAGTTCTTATGTTCTTTTGTTACAAATATTATTTCTTTATTTTCTAAAATAATGACACTTTTTATCATGTATTGTTATTTGGTACAGATAATAAATTAAACAGCAAACTGCAACTCATGCAGTTGTGTGTTGTTTCTCTGTGCTTTAACTAAACACTCGATAGTTTTAAATTAAAAAATTGTTTTTAATGTCTAAAATCTCAAGAAAATAAAATGATAATACCTAATATATTGGTTTTTTTTTTTTAAATATTACACAGAGTCAAGATAATAAATAAACATAAAATGCAGGTCAACTTAATATTTAATGAAGTTTGAAAGTTATTCATTAATTTTCTAAGACATTTGTATTTTTAAAATTGCTTTTTTACAGCCTTCCAATTCTGCCACCTCTTATGCATTGTATAATCTGAATACCAATGTAAGATTATGTTCTGTATATATACCAGTTACAGTCCAATGCTTTTTTTATAATCTTTAACTTTCTCACAAAATAATCCTGAACTTCATACTATTTAACAACACATTTATTCTAATGATCACTGTTCTGTAATTTTTCTGTTTGTATACCCATCTACTGTAGCAGAGTTCTTTAAATCTTGTATCTTTAAAAGCTGTGAAAAAAAACTTATAAAAAAAGAATAGTTGTTTTCAACATATATGATCTTGTATGATCTTTTTTAACATAATTAAAACTAAACATATTTTTTTATGATGTCTTACCATGAAAAATAAAACTTTGGCTGATTTTTCTTTCTGAAAGCAAACCTTATTTACTTTTAATAAATGCTACCTCATAGCTAGTTTTAATTTAATTGCAATAAATTTAATGGTTTCATTATTCTTTATAACAAATAAGCCACTAAGAGTCAAAAACTTGTCCATTTTCTAGCTACAATATATGGGTGGTACAGACAGTACAGTAGATTGTTTTAGTTGTATGAAAAATATATAGCAATGGAAGTTGGAGTGAAGAAGTTTAAAGTTAAATTAAGAAAAATCTTTTTCTGATTCTGTAATAAATTCAATCAGTTCAAAGAGTTGTGGGAACATTTTATGCTTCTTTGTATATTTGATTGTAATCAACTTAAATATAATACATATATAACTATGTTTAAGGTATTTTATTCTCATTCTTAACAGCATTGAGCAACACAATTTTTGAAACAGGTAAAGATGGAAGCATTGTTTATGCACTGCTTGTTGTCTTGAGGGGATAAAAACATGGGCTTTAAGTATATTTTGTTATTTTTCAAAGTGTTCTTATATACAACTTTTACAAAAACAACCTTTCTTATAATAATTAACTATGACTATGTATCTTTTTATTGAATGCCCAACTGATTTTGTGCAATTTATTTATTTTGGACCCTTCTTTTGTTGGGATCATCAGAATTTTGTTTTATATTAAGATTTTTCAGTCAGTTGGTCTGAAGATGTATTTTTGGGAGCATCATTTTTCTTCCATCCTATCGCCTGAATATAGCTGAAATATTGCTGCTTGGGCGTTAAACACCATTAATCAATCAATCAATCTTCCATCCTTAGATAACCATACAACACAGATTCACATGTCAAGGGGAATAATTCAGTCAATAAGTCGGTCAGTGAGACAGTTCAGGTTCACCAAGTAATCAGATTGTTAGTTTGTTTACTGTTTGTTGAAATGGGTTTGAAACCATGTTCATCAATATTTCAGCCATTTAATGGCATCTAGTTGTATTCAGATGAGAAAGCCAGAGTACCTTGTAAAAACCCCCAAATCCTCATCATGAAAATTGGCCTTGTCAATTGAGGTAAGAGGCAAACACAGAAATTGGGTTTCCAAACATAAGCTTAAGTTCTGTGCATATTGGGTAAAATTGATACCAAACATACCCCTGTGAAAGAGAAGGAGACTGCCTTCATGCAGGTTTCAGATATACTGATTAGAAAAATTACTTGTTAACAGATTAGGTTTTAGAAAATTCTCTTGGAAGCTACGTTAGATTGAAGTTTTTTATTTGACCACTGCTTTACTGACATTTAGGAATTGCCTTACATGTATTGATCAAAATTCTGGGTTGGGTTTTTTGTAGTTATGTATGGTTGTATTATGACCCCCTTTTATTTATGGTTATATAATTCAAAGGTTTTAATACGTATTTTATTAAGTTATTGAATATTATGTTCTGTTTTGATGGCACAATTGGTATTTGTGGTAAATACTAAATAGAATGATAAGAGATTTGGAATCCAATTTGTTTTTGATACTGTAAAGACCATCAGATATAAGGATTTTAAATAAAATACCTTAAACACAGTAGCACTACATGTACTTAATAGATTACTCACCTGCACATATAGTCAGAATCCATATATTAACTGTTTGCTGTCTTTTATACACATCTAACAGAAAAAAGGGACAAAGTGTAAGATGTCTGCACAGTAATTTTTTTATAAGCTATGTACATATGTGGGTGTGTTGTGGTTTTATTTTTGGAAAAGGCATGGTATGGCATGGGTAGAGTTGTCTGCATGTATGTTTTGAAAAAAATATACACATAGCTGTGTATACTTGTATTGTAGAATCTTACAATTTTATTTTAATTTTTAAAATAGAAATTACATAGAGTAGTCTTGGGTTTAACGGACTAGACCAATTTTTTTTTTAAGTAAAGAAATTTGTATAAAGTGATTTGTGATATAAAAAGCAGAAATGCATGAATTATCAAACATAAAAAATTTCATACAAATGTAGGGAAAGAATGCTTTCGGGTCAGTATCGAAATAACAAAGATTTTAAAGTGTTTGTATATTATGGAATAAATACTGGAACAATCAAACAATAAGGATAGGTAGCTTTGAGGTGTAAGTGATTAAAAATTTGGGTTAAATAAGTTTCTCTTGATTTCTCTAGGTCTTGTCTTTTTATTAGCTGTTTAAGATGTTTGTAATGAAATGATCAAAATAAATATAAGGATCATCGTGGGTAAAACAAAATCTTGCTTTGAAATGGATCAAACCTCAGATGTGTTAGAATATCAGAACATGACCAGCTAACTCCCTTATCAAACCTCAGATGTGTTAGAAAATCAGAACATGACCAGCTAACTCCCTTATCAAACCTCAGATGTGTTAGAATATCAGAACATGACCAGCTAACTCCCTTATCAAACCTCAGATGTGTTAGAAAATCAGAACATGACCAGCTAACTCCCTTATCAAACCTCAGATGTGTTAGAATATCAGAACATGACCAGCTAACTCCCTTATCAAACCTCAGATGTGTTAGAATATCAGAACATGACCAGCTAACTCCCTTATCAAACCTCAGATGTGTTAGAATATCAGAACATGACCAGGTAACTCCCTTATCAAACCTCAGACGTGTTAGAATATCAGAACATGACCAGCTAACTCCCTTATCAAACCTCAGATGTGTTAGAATATCAGAACATGACCAGCTAACTCCCTTATCAAACCTCAGACGTGTTAGAATATCAGAACATGACCAGCTAACTCCCTTATATAACCTCAGATGAGTTAGAATATCAGAACATGACCAGCTAACTCCCTTATCAAACCTCAGATGTGTTAGAATATCAGAACATGACCAGCTAACTCCCTTATCAAACCTCAGATGTGTTAGAATATCAGAACATGACCAGCTAACTCCCTTATCAAACCTCAGATGTGTTAGAATATCAGAACATGACCAGCTAACTCCTTATCAAACCTCAGATGTGTTAGAATATCAGAACATGACCAGCTAACTCCCTTATCAAACCTCAGATGTGTTAGAATATCAGAACATGACCAGCTAACTCCCTTATCAAACCTCAGACGTGTTAGAATATCAGAACATGACCAGCTAACTCCCTTATCAAACCTCAGATGTGTTAGAATATCAGAACATGACCAGCTAACTCCCTTATCAAACCTCAGATTGTTAGAATATCAGAACATGACCAGCTAACTCCCTTATCAAACCTCAGATTGTTAGAATATCAGAACATGACCAGCTAACTCCCTTATCAAACCTCAGATGTGTTAGAATATCAGAACATGACCAGCTAACTCCCTTATCAAACCTCAGATGTGTTAGAATATCAGAACATGACCAGCTAACTCCCTTATCAAACCTCAGATGTGTTAGAATATCAGAACATGACCAGCTAACTCCCTTATCAAACCTCAGATGTGTTAGAATATCAGAACATGACCAGCTAACTCCCTTATCAAACCTCAGATGTGTTAGAATATCAGAACATGACCAGCTAACTCCCTTATCAAACCTCAGATGTGTTAGAATATCAGAACATGACCAGCTAACTCCCTTATCAAACCTCAGATGTGTTAGAATATCAGAACATGACCAGCTAACTCCCTTATCAAACCTCAGACGTGTTAGAATATCAGAACATGACCAGCTAACTCCCTTATCAAACCTCAGATGTGTTAGAATATCAGAACATGACCAGCTAACTCCCTTATCAAACCTCAGATGTGTTAGAATATCAGAACATGACCAGCTAACTCCCTTATCAAACCTCAGATGTGTTAGAAAATCAGAACATGACCAGCTAACTCCCTTATCAAACCTCAGATGTGTTAGAATATCAGAACATGACCAGCTAACTCCCTTATCAAACCTCAGATGTGTTAGAATATCAGAACATGACCAGCCAACTCCCTTAAATATAACCTGGAATCATAATGTTGGCTTATATCTGTTTTTAAGTGCTGGTGGCTACTAGATTGTGCTATTATAGCTTTATATTACATTCATTTTATGGCTGTCCTTGTGGTTTTTGTAAACAAACAATATTCATATTTTGTCAGAGGGTATACAATTTTTTTATAAGCTTTAGAACAGAAGGAAATGCATTGCTCTATAGAGCATTTTCACCTGTTTTGCAATATGCACAAATATCCTTCTTTGACATACAAATATTGTTTTTATTCTGCATTTTATACTGAAAAAAACACAAAAATGAAGTATTTCTAGCCTATTTCTGTGTTTAAAATGTTGGCATTATGACTTCTCAAACAACTGTTGTATTAGACCATGATGTTAAAGCCAAGAATAAGATACTAAATTTAGTTGGAAGTTAGAACAACAGGAGACTGTGACTGTATTCTGTCACTAACCAAATACTCAACAAATTTTATTGATTCTTTCAGTGATTGTTTGTTTGTTTGTTTTATGATGTTTAACGCCACTTTCAGCAATTTTTCAGCTATATCATGGCGTCCAGTTTTTATTGGGGGAGGAAGCCAGAGTACCCAGAGAAAACCCCCGACCTGCGGTAGGAATCTTTCAGTGATCTAGTCATTGTCTAAAATGACTGCCCTGAAATTTTGAAAATGATTTAAATTTTGAGGTCTTTTTCTATTCTTAACTGGAATAGGTATAACTTTTTGGGTCTATGTGATAAAAGCTCTGCTTAATTATTTGGATTTTCAATACATTTTGGTTTAAGCGCCAATGATTAGTCTTGATTATACGAAACGCACGTCTGGTGTAGTAAATTTCGTAACCTTGGTATCTTTGATGACATTTTTTTTACTTTAATTACTCTATTTTTCAATTTAATTTAGAAGGTAAATAGGTTGTTTATATTTGTTGTTTTCAGCAATTTGTCAGCTATTTGATTGCATCTAGTATTTATTACCCGACATACATATACCTTCAACCAGAAGGTAAATTAAGTGCAGTTTTTGTATTGTGTCTTGTGTATGCTACTGTAACAATTTATATTCTATTATTAAAAAGTTTGAAATAAGAGAAAAGTGTATAATAAAATCTACAATATGTTTTTATCTATTCTTCATTTTAGATCTGCATTGTTAATTAATTCAGTAATTTACATTCTTCTTTTTTAACAGACAGGAGGTTTTAGAGGCCACCATCCAATATCTCAAAGGAGAAATTCAGCCACACAGAGAAAGGTGACGCCTCACTCACCTACAATACAAAACTTCAGATTCTCATGAAAGTTTATTCTTCATCTGTTAAAAGCTTGACATGACAAGATAACTGTGATATTACATGAAATTCTGTGATAAATTGTTATAGAATGTAAAAATTGTAGCATAACTTGTTTAAATCTGTTTAACTATATAGTTATTATTATGTATTGTAAATAAATATAATATTTGTACACACTGGGTTTTATGGTGTTAAAAACTAGATATTTAAGTGCAAATTAATTTTAAAAAGATGTGTATGTTTAAAACAATGACAAACATATTATGTTTATAATTGAACATTTAATTAATAGCTTTGGCCTACACATATTGATACATTGTTAATACTTTTCTAAAGTATAATGTTAATACTGTTCTAAATTATTATTATATGCTTGACTTTCAGGTCTTCATTAAAATGTTCTATATAAGTTTTTATGCCTTTTACATTACCCATTGAGGTAACTATCACTACCAGGTAAACACTATTTATAACTATCAGGTAAACACTATTTTGTGAGCCTTATTTATCTGCTATATTGATCCACCATTTTTTGAGTTTGCTGTATTTTGAAAGTTTAAATATGAATAAGGAATACATAAACGCTGTGTGGATAAATATATTAACAAGTTTGGATATGAAAAATACAAATGAACAGAATGAAATTCATTTTGCCTCTGTACCTCATATATGTAAATAATCTTAAAATATTTTTTATAACATGTGGTGCATGAGTACATGTTTGGTGCTTTCTGTTTATTCCTACTTTTAATAATATACCTAAAATAATTGCTAAAAGTGGCATTGAAGACAAAGCTCAATTTACATTGGTAAAATCAACGAACAATTTGCACTTGCCATACACAAATCACTTGTGTACCAATTTTAGGGTTGAAGTATTTGAAAATAAAAATTATACAAGTGTGAACTTTTAGAAATCAGATTATTTAAGTAGTTTTGGCATAGATATTTAAATTTTGAAAGAATAAAAAACAATGTCCAATATCACCCATGACACAATACTAAAGGGTAAATAACTCAGTAAAGGGAAGTAATCCACATATTTTACAAAACAAAACTGCTACATTAATTAATAAATATGTCAGTTTCTCTATGAATTTTATTCAAGACTTCTATTTATCAGATGTCTATGATATTTTAACATGATTTGTCTTTACCGGAAATACATATGACTAAAAATTTGAGTACATGTAGGAACTATTTTGAATAATCTTGCTGTGTGCAAAATCATTTATTTTGAGAATTGTAAGACTTACTTACATCTTTCATCTAATGTTAACACAATATTTACATTAGGAAGTTGTGGAATGTATTTCATTTGTTTAGTTTAATGTTTTTAAACTATTTAAAACAAAGACCAGCTAAGTCTACTTTGTCTACTGTTTGGTTTTCCTTTCTACGGGTATGTTTCTGGCAGCGACTTAAATCCACAATTAGCCTATATGGTATTTATAATGGCAAAATGTTCCTTGCTCACTAACTGTGTGCTTTATTTTAATCTTTTTATTTTCTTCTATTTTTTTTAATGAATAAATTTATTGTTTTATTTATACTATACCTTATTCCACCAAAGAGTTTTGTGGTAACGAGACTTGTTTATCTGTACAAGTGCATTCCGTCCATAATGTTTTTAAAATAAATTTGTTATTTTTAAGTTTATAAAAACTCTCATCACATTCCGTCCATTATTTGTGAGTAATGTTATCGTAACATCATTTTACCATTACATGAATTTTACATGTAAAATATTCATTTGTTTTGTATTTTTCTTTTTTTGTTAGAACTAAGCCATATTTTCCACATGACTATGCATTCATATAAAACTAGTCAGTTCTTTATTGTATACATTTAATATCTATTTATTTGTACATAAACTTCTATCTATAATTGTCGCCAACTTTTGTCATGTATTGCCATCAATATACTGCATATATTTTTTTAAATGCTTTATCTGACTCAGCATAAGTCAATGGCTTGAATTTCTTTTCATATTTCTTTATGTGGATAAAACTCCATCATCAATAAATTTTTAATAAATTTGTTGTAGGCAATTATTTCAAAAATAAATTTTTGCACTATGAAGCTCAACGTTCTACAGGAATTTTAGAGTGTATTTCATTATTTCATACATTGGCATATTGCAGTATAAATATACAATGTATAGAGTCTTCAATCATTATTTTTTCTTTCAGAAAAACTCTTGCAAGCACACTTAATAAAATTGTACATTTAGAAAGGATTAGACTGAATTTTAGTAATTTTTCATTGATTTGTTTCTACAGATTTGAACACACATATTTTCATGTTTTGAATGAATTTTACCAGAATAAGTACAGTGACAAATTTGAGAAAACATTTAAAATAATTAAAACATAGACCTGCATCAGTGTACACATTTGATGTGTTAATCCACTTTACACAAGTGTTGCTTTGTTGACATTCATCACTCTTAAAGCATTCTCATTAAAATTATAAAAAATTGATTGGTTGTGCTAAAAAAATGAACTAGATTAAGAAGACATCAACTAAAATCACTTTAATTGATTGTAGAAATGTTTGGTAATAATAACACATGTTGGACAAATACTGATTGGAGGGTTTGTATTTTTTTTAATTATTTTCTCAGATATCAGACAGTTAAAAAAATTTGGGGTACCTCTACTTTCTTGATGTTATATGATGCATTTGGCATTGACTAATTTATATATGTTTAAATAAACATCACAGTTATGTATTCACAATGTTTTTAATAGTTCTGTTATAAATATTTATGTAGTATTATAAACTATATAATATCAGACCTATGTTGGATAAACCCAAATAATCATAAGTTAATAATTTAAAATTAATGACAAACATTATTATGCACTAGGAGTCTAGGACTATATAAAGGTATGCTGAAATGTTGTTATTTACTGCAGATGTTAATTAAAAATGTCTAATCATTCTAGTACATTGTAGATGATGCAACAAACTTAAGACAAAAGGCTGCATGTGCCTTTTGTAATAAAAAATTCATATTTACTCTTGTCTTCATTTATCTATAACAATAACAGACTAAATAGACAAATAGCATCGTGACAAAGTATTAAAAGTTCCAAACTGGATGCATTACTGTTAGTTTCAGTTTGCAGTGTTCTGAAGTGTTTAATTTTTGTTTCTTGCCCAGTTTTCACTGTTTTTAGCTCAATTATCAGGTTAGCTTTTGTCATGTCTGTCGTCATCATCTGTGAACTATTTACATTTTAATCATCTTTTCTGAAGCCATTCGGCAAATTGAAACCAAACGTGGTAGAAATGTTCATTCAATAGACCTTTACAAAGTTTGTGTTTTTTATTCTAATGTAAAACTATTATGGCCACCACCATGGGACTTAGTTTAAGGTATCCGGACCACAATTGCCCATGTGATCATAATTGGTGTCCCGGGTGTCCATTGGTTTTCAATGGAGCAGACCTCGGTAATGTTCGGCAAACATCGGAAATACTATCTGAGTAACTAACTTTTTTGCTCAAAACTGTTCACATTGACTCAAAGTAAAACAATATATTTAACTTGTATCAATAATTGGCAATATATTGCTTTAATAAAGCTATATTTCTTGGTCGAATAATAAAATTAAACAGTGACTTCAATTATGGGTCGGATACCTTAACATAGGAACTTGTTGGAAAAGAGTTAAAGAAAGGTTAGGAATTGAAACAAAACTTACTATATATACCAATATTTTTTTTATGGTAGTGTATCAGGATTATGTTTTTATGCCAAGCGGAAATTCAAAATGGCCACCACCCTAGGACTTAGTTTAACATGGGACACTATTGGAAAAAGTTTATAAAAGGCTTTTTCTCTGAAACTGGTAAACCAATGGAAACAATACATACTAGCAATATTGTTTGGATGGTTCTCAAAACAGTTTTTTTTTATGCCAATATAAAATTCAAAATGACTGCCACTACAGGACTAAATTTAACATAGGACCCTTTTGTACAATTTTTAAAAAGGCTTCTCTGAAACCAGTTAGCCAATTGAAACAAAACTTATTACTAATGTTATTTGGATGGTCCTCTATAAAGTTAATTTTTTTAATGCCAGTTGGAAATTCAAAATGGCCACCACCTTAGGACTGAGTTTAACATGGGACACTAGGACCATCTGGTAAATATTCATAATAATTTTTGTTTAATACAGGACCCTATGGAAATAAGAGTAAAAGGCTTCTCCTCTGAAAACAGTTAACTAATCAAAACAACATGGGGAACAGAAAACCTTACTTTAATGAGCAGATGGCCTTTATATGCAGGTCAACAGTAACACCTTATTCATTCTGGAGTACAAGTAACGTCTATGAGACTAGAGTCGAACACACCTTGAATACATTACGGCCTTAACTCGCAACCTCAGTGTTTACGGCGCTGGTGATTAGTAGTATATGGCAAACGGACAACGCGATATAACTCTAGATCAGTATAGGTCACGAGAAATTTTAAATTTTAGACCAAAATTCCTCAAGGTTCTGAAGGTCTGAGGTAATTACACAATTGTATGCCACCGCCTCTTGTGGGATTTTTCATATTTTTATTACTTTTAATTTCTAGTATTTTATGCACCTCTTTGAATGTATCTGTATTCATTAAAACTCGCCATTGTTTACACCAATCATGTAGTAAATCCATGCAAGTAGTGAAATGTTATTTCCACTCTCAAAATTTTTCAATTCTTGCACAAATATAAAAATGAGATTTCACGAACCACGCTCAGGATGATTTGTTTGTTTGAATGGTGTTTAACGCAACTTTCAGCATTTATTCAGCTTTATCATGGTGTCCAGGTTTTATTGGTAAAGGAAGCCGGACTAACCGTAGAAAACCCCTAACCTTTCGGTAGAAAACTGGCAATCCTTGCCACATCAGAATGAAAACACACGTATCCAATTATTTGATCGACAAAAATACTATATATTGTGTTTTTGACAGAAATGTACCTTACAAGGAAATTTACTAAATAGTAAACCTGTCGCGTGCCGGTCGGTTGCGTGTATTAAGTTCGTATTTGGTTATACCCAGAAAAAACTCGCTTGACGGTCGGTTGCGTGTATTAAGTTCGTATTTGGTTATACCCAGAAAAAACTGTCGCGTGCCGGTCGGTTGCGTGTATTAAGTTCGTATTTGGTTATACCCAGAAAAAACTCGCTTGACGGTCGGTTGCGTGTATTAAGTTCGTATTTGGTTATACCCAGAAAAAAACTGTCGCGTGCCGGTCGGTTGCGTGTATTAAGTTCGTATTTGGTTATACCAAGAAAAAACTGTCGCTTGAGGGTGGGTTGCGTGTATTAAGTTCGTATTTGGTTATACCCAGAAAAAACTCGCGTGCCGGTCGGTTGCGTGTATTAAGTTCGTATTTGGTTATATCCAGAAAAAACTGTCGCTTGCCGGTCCTTTGCGTGTATTAAGTTCGTATTTGGTTATGCACAGGAAAAACTGTCGCTTGCCGGTCGGTTGCGTGTATTATGTTCGTATTTGGTTATACCCAGAAAAAACTGTCGCGTGCCGGTCGGTTGCGTGTATTAAGTTTGTATTTTGTTATACCCAGAAAAAACTGTCGCTTGCCGGTCGGTTGCGTGTATTAAGTTCGTATTTGGTTATGCACAGGAAAAACTGTCGCGTGCCGGTCGGTTGCGTGTATTAAGCTCGTATTTGGTTATGCCCAGGATCTGAGAGAAACTGATATCAGACACCTATAAATGGAATGGCAGACCACTTGAGGCAGACAGCCCTCTAACAAAATAATACTCAAGTGGCATATAATGCTATGTACTGCTATATTATCACTGATATCACCATTTGTTTCAGAAAAAAGGTGGCTAAACAACTATTTCTATCAAATATATACAATTTATACCTTATACAGGAATTACCTATCAATATAATATAATTATGTCATTGGTTATTAGTATAAGCCTTAATCTCGAGTTACAATACCAATCTCAAGCAATATTCATTCACCAATATTTTCATGTGCTTGTACATACTTAAGGGGGTTTTTAACGTCCTTGACTACCGTAAAACGGTCTCGCACGGACTTATTGCTGTACATTACAAATTATCTGATTATATACTACTGGGATCTTTCTATGCGTAATTCGTGTGTTTTCGTGTGTTTTAAATGTATAATTGTTTGATATATTTGTGCCCAAAATGTTTACATGTTTGTGATGCACGTTTTCTACATGCATGTATAATCAATTAACCCAGGAATATTGCAAGAATCCCTCTTTTAACCAAAACGAGCATTGTTCATCGTGGTATCCATCAGCTATTTCGATGTCGTCATCAATGATTGCCGTTCTATTAGGATACGGTAACCAAGACGGCGTACTGGGTAGTCCCGTCTTGGCGAAATGAATGATTTCTTTGCGCATATTTTCTGTAAACTTTTCATCTTGTGCACCGATAATATAGTAATCTTTAAGAGTATTGAAAAAAGCAAAAATATCAAGTCCATGCCCAGAATATTTTGCTTTAGACGGGGATCCAAATAAATGTGCTGGTTCTGTCGGAACTGCCGTCACAATATAGCGGTAGGCTTGACCATTGAAACTTGTTGACAACACGTTCAGTGGACATGTGACTCGAATATCTGTCGTCATAGTAGTATATTGATATTCAGGTGTTTCTGTTCCAACAGGATACAGTTTTAAGACTTCGCTGATGTTCAGTCCCGGAAACGTGGACAGGTGTCCAGTTACTTTTTCGACATATTGATCCCATGTCCAAGACTCGATGTCCGTAGGTGAGGAAAAATCAACTTCTTGGGCTGTATTTCCTAACAAAACAGATATTGTAAGCAGTAATGAAAGTCCTGAACTAATCTGAGTTCATTATTTTATATTTTATTGAAATTAAACATTGGCCGTTGGTATTGCAGATTTCTGTTGACTGTTCTTAAAAACGTTTCCACATTTTCAAATACTGGCCCCTAGTTTACAATGCGTTGTAATAGAATTGAGTTGAAATGTCAATTGTGTGTCTCTTACCTACAATTACAGGAACATCGCTCATAATTCCAGCTTTCCATGCTTCAAATGGAGGCATTGGTAATACTGAACCTAGAACCAAATTCAAATGTTAATCTGTGGCAGTAAAAAAATAACTTTTGAAAGGGGCACTCTGGTCCTTGCAATGTGTTACAGTTAGCTTTGTTGTATAAATACAATTTTTTAATAACTCCAGCTTTAAAGAAAGATGATTACACAGAGTGAGTTGGAATTAATGAATATTTGAAATAATTACTTATTTCAAATAAGTAATTTTACGTGTGCTGGGGATTGATACAATAGTTATCTACTTAAATTGCATAAGAAATTAAATACGAGTATGACTGTCTATTAAGCTGTCCATTTTACATGAGAGCATTTGTACTGCATAAATAAGTAAAATATGTATATTAATATTTCTAAGTGAAAAAAATATCTCACTTTAAATAACTTGTCTAAGTTTCCAGCCAAACAATTCTATTTCATCCTGTAAGGCGGTGCTATCGATACTTGATGAACAGTGTATTGTATCACATTGTCAGCATTCCACTATCATCCACATATTAGTAAAATTTATAATACAATACAACATAACAATACAACAAACATCTATATTGAAATACTTCGCACAATTGTTTTTGCTGTTGGTTATTTATTATCGACCATTGTGTTCAAATTTGGCTGTTTGGGCAGGGTGTGCTCGAGACCAGTATAGACTGAGGAGATTTGTCAGTTTTCCTGCAGTCTTACCCAAGAAACACTTGACGCGATGTTATATATGTTATAACTGAAAATATCGCTGAACGCAAACAACAAAGAACATTTTACAGATGACTGCTAAACATGTATATAAAGTTTTCCAAATGCTTAAATTAAAACATTAATGTTCCTAATTGCTACAACAACGGATACCACTATGTTTACCGTCAATCACTGCTAGAGCTGAAATAAATAACCCTCGGGTTGGTAAAATGTCCGAGTCTGTCGTTAGCCAAACATCCCATGGAATTGCCTGGATAATATCTATGGCGGAAAGGTTCATCAAACATTCTGCAGTCCCACATCCAGTTTTTTGCAAGAATATCACGTTGTCTTTAGCTGCTTCTTGACTAGTTTTATTCAAGATAGCTAATCCAGCCATCAAGACAGCTCTGTGAAAAAGACCAGTTGACAAAGGTGAAGCCAGCAAGGCCATGATACTTGTAGCTCCTGAGCTGTGTCCTAACATGGTCACCTTAAAAATAAGCACCTTGTTATTTCCTTAGTGTACATATTTGTCAAGATTCTTGTTTTTGTTCAAAGATATGGTAAAGATTGCAAAGCATGAAAAATAAAGTACTTTAAAATACAAACTTCAATCTTATTTACATATTTAATATAGTTAAACTATTAATTCCTGAAGTATTCGGAATTTTCGCTGGATTTTACACATACATGCATATATCAACATACCGTTTTTGGATTTCCCCCGAAATTTGCAATATTCTGCTGTACCCATTTCAGCGCTAATTGCTGGTCCATAAATCCATAATTTCCAGTTAACTTCAGAGGTGAACCCACATCAAGAGTCATAAATCCAAACGCATTCAACCTGTAATTCATGCTTACATACACCATGTTGGTTTCTATGCAGACGTCTTCTGTTGGACTGTACGTCGGATGATTTCCACTAAATGATTCCAAGGACCCACCGTGTACCCAGACCATTACAGGTAGATTGGCTTCACCATCCAGAGTTGGAGTCCAAACATTTAAGAATAAACAGTCTTCACTTCCAATTATTCCAGTATAATCAGCATTTAATTGTACACAAACATTTCCAAACTCGGTCGCATTGAAGGTACCAGTCCAGCAGGAACCCCCTTCTTTCGACAGTGCAACAGGTGGTTTCCAACGCAGGTCTGAAACTGGAGGTTTGGCATATGGAATGCCTTTGAAAACGTAAACCACTGAATGGGTTCCTTTGACGGCACCACAGTTGGTTTTAACTACTGGCAATATCTTCGTTTCGTGCTCGGTTTGTGAGCGCATTACAAGTGCAACTGGAACAACAATTACTAGTATTACAACAAATATCACAATAAAAACAATCCCTCTGCGACTGCACCTTGTGTATTTTGATTGTTGCGTTTTCACGGAAGGCATTTTCAATAATGATTTCTTTAATACAGCTAAGTTGTTTTTCTTTAGCTAAGAATTAAATGACAATAAAATTAAAACTGTATTTATGTAAAGGTCAGGAGAGTAAAGCAATTGATGTACAACTTAATGTAGGTGCTAAAAATAGAAATCGAATACAACATCAGCCAAGGGTGACGAACCTTGTTATATATCTATATAGAGTGATTGTATGATAACACAAATACCTTAAAGAGTACAAATTATTTAGAAACAATTAATAACAAGTTAGTAATACAAAAGGATTGTGTTAAGATGATAAAATACAACATCAAACCAAACAACGTTTACGATGAAATGCAGCAAATCATAAATATTCATATATTTTCATGCTTGGTTGGTTAAGAGAACATTGTTTGCCTTACATTAGATAGAGCCACGACCATTCACAGAATGTAAATAAGTTCTTTTGCAATCATCCAGGTACTATTAATCACGTGCCTGACAACACTGAGGTTGCAGGATCGAGTTATACTGCGGGCAAAGTGTGCTCCACTCCAATCTTATTTGACGTGGATTGCTAGTTTTCCTATCGAAATTCGGGGGGTTTCTCCTGGTACTCCGGTTTCCTCTCCCAATGAAAACTATGGAACGCCAAATTAAAATATATATAATTAATTGTACCTATCTTCAAATAATTGAAGATATCTTCAATCATTTGAAGATATCTTAAAATAAATTGAAGATATCTTCAATTCAATTGTACCTATCTTCAAATAATTAAAGATATCTTCATATCAATTGAACCTATCTTCAAATGAATTATACCTAGATGCAATTTAATTGATTCATTTGAAGATATCTTCAATTCATTTGAAGATACCTTCAATTCAATTACACCTATCTTCAATTGAATTGAAGATATCTTTAATTCACTTGAAGATAGGTCTAATTCCAACATCTCCATAATTCATTTGGAGATATCTCCAATTCATTTGAAGATATCTTCAATTCATTTGAAGATATCTTCAATTCAATTACACCTATCTTCAATTGAATTACACCTATCTTCAATTGAATTATATTATAATACAAATTTGATTAAGTGCAATTGAAGATACCTAGGCACAATTGAATTGAAGATAGGTTTAATTCAATTGAAGATAGGTTCAATTCGATTGAAGATAGGTTCAATTCAATTGAAGATATCTATAATTGAATTGAAGATAGGTACAATTGAATTGAAGATATCTTTAATTGTGCTGAATTGTACCTAGGTACAATTGAATTGAAGATAGGTATAATTGAATTGAAGATATCTATAATTGAATTGAAGATAGGTATAATTCAATTGAAGATATCTTCAATATTTGAAGATAGGTACAATTAATTGAATATATGTTAATTTGGCGTTCCATAGAAAACTGAACACCAAAACATAGATGAAAAATTATTGAAATTGGTGTTAACACCATTCAAACACACACACACACACACAAACAATCATTCAGGGTTAAATGTTAACAAAAGTTAACAATCCTAATCTAAGTGTTTTAAAATTTTATTTTTCATAGTAAAATGCCTTGTAAATGATCCACCCAATTTAATCAGTTTACAGATACAACCTAAACGTGGCAATGCCAAGAAACCAGGTTTTCAACAATTTGACAATTAATTTTAATAGCAGACTAAGCATAAACTGTTTTTTTTCTATTTTTAGTAACATTAACCTTGACCTGGCTGGCCCAAAATCCCATACCCAAGCTAGGTCTTCATGCAAGCTTGCTATATACAAAGTTTCAGCAAAATTGGTTTATCTAAACTGCAGTTACTGACTGAAATTTTTTTTCCAATTTATGAAATGGTGACCTTGACCGGACTGTTCCCAAATCCAATCCCAAGCCAGGTCTTAGTGTGAGATTATTGTATTCAAAGTTTCAGCAAGATTGGTTTTTAGAACTGAAGCTGGAAACATTTTCTATTTTTAGTAACAGTGAACTTATCGGACTGGCCCCAAATCCAACCCCAAGCTAGGTCGTCATGCAACCTTGCTATATGCAAAGTTTCAGCAAGATTGCTTTATCAAACTGAAGTTATTGAACGGAAACCCTGTTTGAGGTCATCCACCCACTGAACATCCCCCACCATACCCCAATATATATTAACCAGGATTTTCGCTGAAAACCTGGTAAAAAATTATACTCATAGATTTTAAAGGATCAGAGTTGGATTTGGAATCAATGCCAAACTTGAAGACTCTTAATAGCCTGTCACTACACCGACAAATCAAAAATACTAAGAGAGAAATTTACAGTTTAGTTGACTAAACAAAACAGACCAACACAAAAAACCAAAAGAATTCTGGAAACACCTGGTATCCAGACCCAACATCCTGTTTTTGGCTTTGCAGAATTTTGATCACTCTGTGGATTTTGGATCCAGATAGCAGTTAATAATATTGCTCATATAACAATGAAACAGAATACGGCCATTTTATTGTGTTAGTTTGGAAGATGAGACGATTTCAAATGACTAATAGTGACCATGGCAACAGAATGGAATCTCAAGTGACAATAAACATAACAAATCAAGCTTTAATTTTTTGTGTTTATTAAAAAATTTGGCTTGTCATAAGAATAACATAAAACAATAAATGTATACATGTATATGATAAATAAATAAAATATCAAATAAAACTACAACAAAATAACATTTATAACCCAATCTGACATTTTGAAAAGTAATACAAGAAGAGGGAAACTTGTACTGTATTTATTTTACTAATATTAATTTATTGGTAACCATTACAATTGTTAGATAAATTGTAATTCTAGAAGTGGAACTTTTAATAAGGTTCTTCATAATACATATTCATTGAACAGGTTCCAACTAGGGAAAAATAGAAGGATGTCACACCCAGCCATAAAATTACAGAGCCCCTGTGTACCTTTCAAGTTTCTCTGTGTCCCCATTTATCACTTGATATTGCCCCCATTGTTTCAAATACCAGCTAAAAACACTACAACTATATGCTGTGCTGTCCATCTTCTGATGTAAAATTATTAACATTTTTTAAGGTTATTGTGAAGTGAAAAACCCTATCATTTTCAGTAAAGTGTAGCCAGTCAATGTTGTGTAAATTAAAAAGTCTTAGACCAAAATCATATCCACTTCCGAGAAGACATTGATGGATGCTTTCTGACCCACTGTCTAAAACATAAAATTGTGCTAAATTGTTATATTAATAACATTGTACCCATCATTCAACATGTAAAATCATGTAAAATGTAATACTGATTGAAAACAGTCATTATCAAATAATCCCTTTCTCAGGAAGAAGGAAAGGCCATTTAAATGAAAAATTTATGTCCAAGAATGTTTAGAAATGGCCCTTATGCATTTCAAAGTATTGTGAAGTATGCTAAAAATAACCAATTGCTTTCTTTCCCAAAGTTAGGTAAGTTTTCAAATTTTTTTTAACTTATGTATTCATACTGACCATTTACAAAAGTTTTACACATATATTTTTGATCCCACTTTGTAATTTAAATTTAACTAAGGTTAGTCTTGAATATAAAACTAAGAACAAGTAATAATATATTGGAAAAGACAATTACTTTTAAAAATTGAATTTGATATCTGATGGAAATGAAAGGAAGACTGATCCAAATCAGGAAAATAAAAAAAGCAGAAAACAGTTTTTAAACCATCACAAAATGAATATTTGTTAAACTGAATGAAATTTACACTTTATGTGAAATAACAAAAGGAAGACCTGAAGATAAAAATAAACTAGAAAACTTTACCCATAAACATGTTAATGCATAATAAAACAAATGCCATGTTGTTAATATCAATTTTACCATGAAATGAAATGCACCATGTCAGATGTTGTGTAGATTATTGATTAACATTCCCCCTCCCGCTCCTAAAATATAATGTTCAATATATTGTACGGTAGAAAACCTCAAACAGTTATTTTACTCCTCCTTCCATATGGAAATAACATTTATTTTTAAATTACAAGTAAAAAATTTTCCAATGAGCTGTATTATTTTAATTTTTACCTCTTTGTTGATTATACAACCTCTCCATCCTAAAAATAAAACAAATTATAACAGTCTTCAAGCTAGAGTAAAAAAAAACTAAATGTATATTGAGATTTTGAATTATTTACTTCCAGGTATTTTTACTTTTTCAAATAATGTTTCCAGAACATCTACAAACAGTCTACCTAAACCTCTAGAAATTCCTCGTGGACGGAATT
Source organism: Limnoperna fortunei (assembly GCA_944474755.1). Lineage (NCBI taxonomy): Eukaryota > Metazoa > Mollusca > Bivalvia > Mytilida > Modiolidae > Limnoperna > Limnoperna fortunei. Next base: position 49,349,508 of record OX104118.1, on the reverse strand, counting down.
GGACATAGTTCATACGTTACATGACTAATAATGAAACTAATGCTACAATATAGCAGAGCTAACTGGAATGACTACACCCTGCTTCTGTAACAATTTTAAAACATCTAATATTGAATCTAATTCTGTCCTAAATCTTTGAATTTCATTGTTTTTAGATTCTACGATTCCCTTCCATTTTTTTACTTCCTGGTCCATTTCTACTGTGGCCATGTGTTTTGCATTTTTTATAATTTGTTGTAACTCAAGTTCACGAGTTTCATGCTTCTTCTCTATCTGAATAATCTTCTGCTGTATAGATTCAAAATGTTTCATTTCCTGCAAAAAAGGCAAAAATAAAATAATGGTACATGTATGTGTATTGGCCAACAGACAAATTCGAAATAAACAGTTTGCCTTTGAGAAAATAAACAGTTTGCCTTTATAAAAACAGAAAAATAATCAAGTAAAAAACATGCAACAGAAAAATCATCAAGTAAAATTAATTAAATTTCCATGCAACACATTGAAAAGTTCTTTGCAATTTATATGTACATGTAAAATATTTCATATTATTGTATTAGTGACCAGATGTTGTACTGTTCTTGGTTTTTATGAGCACACTGCTGGTACTCAAATTGTCCACATATACAGCAAGCTCTTCTTAAATGTTTTAAATTTTTTACATAAATAGAAGGTACATGTATCATTTTTATAGGTCTTGTGTTTTAATAATGGCAATCCATGTTATAAACCTTCCCAAACCTATAATTTTACAGGAACAACTGCACATGATAAGATTACACTGAACAAATTACTGGATATGTATGGGATAGCTTGTTTATGTTAATCTTCCTCTTGATATATTTGAATCCTGAAATATTAGAATAAAAATAAATGTTAACTGATTCACCTGAAAACCAAACACAACAAGGACAAACTTACAGGAGTATGGAATTTCTTGGCTTCTCTCAGTTCTTCCTTTAGTCTGTCAATCTGATGTTCCAGACTGGCATGCTGAATTCTGAGTATTGATAATTGCTCTGCATCCAACTGAGATTTACTTAGCTGTTCTTTTAAATGCTTTATCATCACCTGAAACAGTATATATATATAACTTGAAATACATAATGTTAGCAGTTTGATAAAATTTCTATAAAAGTAATGTAATGGATGTGACTACGAAATGAAAACAACATATATTTTAATACAGCTGTAGTATCAGATTGAATCTAAAAAGTTTTTTTTTAAATGGTCAGATATAAGACAATTAGAATCCAGTTTTAAACATGAAAGAAAATTTAAGGGTCACCACAGGGCATAAAATATAAACTATCTACCTGCTGAGCATCAGTTTTGGACTGTAATTCTGCCATCTTTGAAGCCGAGTGCTGCAGGGCATTATTAGCCAACATTTTTTGGAATTCTTTTTGATGGGATGCTCTTAAGGCATCAATCTGTAAAAGAGAATGAAAATTTACATTTATATAAAGAGAGCATATATCAAGTCTATTATTTTTAGTACTGTAATGATTTTACATGACTCAAAAGTAGTTTTAGACCAATCAAAAACAAGCAAAATTCTATTAATGTAATAATTAAAACTGAAAGTGTATCATTTGTTTTCAATGTTTGACTGTTGTCTTAAAAGAGTGTCTGGACAAAAAGTTCTACATTTTTTTTCTAGAAAAAGGGGGATTGTTTTATAGATGCATTAGTTTAATAAGCAAGGATACATAGTATTGAAATGATTCTAAACTATCCATGTTGATCCACCCAACGTTTCCTAATATTTGATCAGACTTCAAGATAAAAGGTTATATTTTATTAAACAAGTAAGTGAATGTACCGTAAAACAGTGTGTATAGTCTGCATTTACGTATTGTCCGCACCCCTTTCTTGGACCAGAAAATTGCAGAAAAATTCTTATATGCATGTACGATCCGCATGTACAAGTTTTCACAAAATGTCTCAAGATGAAGACATCCATGTCCGACTTGGCCGCGCTTCTTAACAAGTTTTTACTTTAATATGTAATTTATTCTCTTTTTAAATATCATTTATGTTTAAAGTTTTAATAATTTCTAGTGATTGTAATAAATTAAATAAGAGAGCATTCCCATATCGTCTATTTTGATCGTTGTTAAAACAGAAAATCACACATTTCAAAACCAAAACAATTTGTCAACTTTGATTCATCAACCAAAACAAAGAAAACAAAAAGATAATACATTTATTTTAATCCCTGAATGATTGCAATCAAAACATCGATCTTCAAACACTTGAGGTTACATAACAACGCCATTTGCATTTAACGCAATACAGGTTATACATCTACTATTTTCATATCTGTTTTAATTTTTATTCGTCCTATATAATTAATATTATAATATTACTAAAAATAATTCAAGTAAAAATTTATATCATACCAACATACAAATATGGACGTTTGTAAAAGAAAAATGTTAGAATAGTACGAAAATACCGCATATGACACTACAACAAAATGGTGACTGCCATTGGCAACAATCAATGGGACAAAAAAAACTCTTATCGAGTCTGTATTTATGTATAATCCACACCATTCCTTCCAGCTAAAATTAAAAGAAAAAACAGCGGACAATACGACCCTAATTACGACATTTACCTGTTCTTCATACTTTTCTCTGGATCTACGACTTTCAGCCTCTGTATGAGCTTGATATTTCTGTAAGTTAATCCTGTGCGAGTCCACTTCTAACTGTAACTCATCCACCTGCAGATACAATGTACTGGGAATGCAATTTAAAATATCTCTAATCAAAAGAAATCTGATGTAAAGTAAAAAAGCTGATTAACATTTAAAAATAACAGATCTATTCACCCTTTTATTTAAGTGAAATTTACATATCCCTTTATTGATATATACAGCAGTTGTAATTGTCAAAGCTGCCTTGAAACACACAGTAGACAATCTTGGAAAAAACCATATGGTTTTTAGCAGATAACTAAAAGAAAGAAAAATAAGAAAACAAATTATATTTCTAAATCAAGTAATAACTACAGATAAGTAATAATTAAACACTGAAAAGTGCTACAATAATAAACTTCATACTTTTGATTTAAGAATTTCATTTTCTCTAATAACATCTGAAATATGTGTTTTGTCAGCAAATGTTTCTGGTTCGTACTGTTTGTCATTTAGCCTATCTGAGAAGCCATTCATCTCTGATAGAACCTCTGTTTCATCATCATCTATTTTCTTTGTCTTTCCTTTCCCTTTCAACTTCTTGTTTTTATCTGAATTCAAAAGAATGGTTTCAAAAAGATGTGTAGAAATGATAGAATCTGAATTTCACTGCTTCTACAAGATTATGCAATTCAAAGCTTTACATATTAATATAACATACTACTGTTTTAAATTGGCACTATTAGTTATACAGTCAGTTAATGGGGGATTCAAAATAAATGGGGTGCATGAACATTTTTTGTATCAATCTGAGAATTTTTTCTTGCACTCCATATATTTTCATATCAGCCTTGTAACTGACTGAATAACAAATTTATACCAGGGATGAAGTTTCATTCCATTAACTTTAGCTCTGTCCTTAGAAAAGCAATTTTATCCTTGCAATGTGAAGCAAATCTGATGGCATCCATATTGTTTGTGTATTCTATTGCCATAATCACTCAAATCCAAGGAAGAGGGATACAAAATAATTTTGGGTTGGTAGAAAATCATGTGATTTTACCAAGGCAACATACAAGAATTGTAAAAGACACACTTTAGCCAATCAAATGACAGTACTTTTAACAGATACATGTATTTTGCATCTATCTGTAATTTTTCAGCTATATTGTGTAATACAGTTATTATTGAGGGAAGAAATCTTAGCAACTCGTCAAAACGCCTGACTTTTGGCATGAAAAACTTGTAGGTTGAAATCAAGCTCAGTTATCATCTTTTCTTAATATTATAAAAACTGAATTTTATGTTGCTTATTCACTCTCTTGTGTGAATGTGTACCCATGGCACTGCTGTAAGGTACCATGGGTACCACTAAAATTTAGGTGATAATGGTTATCTGCCCCTTCTTAGTCTTTTTTTAATTGACTCCATGTGTCTGTAAAAAAAAACCATATGATTAATAAAATATCAATAAAATAAAACATACCTATATCCCCATTAGCACCACCTAAGCCATTGACTAAGTATAGATGTTTTTCTTTTCTGAGTCTCTCTATAGATTTCTGAAGGACTTGTAAATCATGGTTTTTACTTTCTAGCTCTGCATGTAAAACTCTAACTTGGTTCCGAAGTTCTGTTTCCTGATCTTTAGACATTTTTAACTCATTTTTCATTGATACTGTAAAAGAAAAAAATACTTCATAATGCAGGTGTAAAACATTTACAAAACAAGTGGCAGATCTTAAGCATAAAAATTGGAGAAAGAACTAACGTTCAATACAGTACGAAAAAGTCAATACTTATTTCTAGTACTAGTTCAAATGCTTTTCACAAAAAAGTCATAAGTGTTAAATACATCCTAAGTCCTGGCTACAAAATGGATTTCCCTTTGATGTTCCAACACTTACGATCGATTTTACACTTACAACTTTTTGTGAAATTGACTGCAGTTTCCTGATGTAGCCATAAAAGAATGAGAATGTTAGTTACAATATGAGAGTATGAGATATGACTTGTTTGTATTGAGAAAACCAGGTCTGACATTAATTGTAAATAACAACTATAGGTACAGAATAATGAAACTCACTTCGTAAAGTCATATGTATTTAACCGTTATATTTAAAAATTTCTTAAAGTCATTTAAGGATTGTTTTCAATTGTTGGAAATTGAAAACAAACCTTATATTTTAAATTCCATAGTTAAAAGGAAATAACGAGAACAATATTTGACAAGTAATCAAATAATATTTGCAATTCAATGTTTTTAGTGTCGTCACTTGTTGTTTGCGGAAGAATTCATGTATAGTCAACGTCATCAATACATCTTATTATGACGTCACAATCAGTGATGAAATACCAAGTTAGGTTATACGAAATAACCAACTTTGCTCATGTATTGAGTATTTAAAAGAAATTAAAATATTTAAGGATTGTTTTCAATTGCTGGTTAGATTATTGGATATAAACGACTTTGGGTCGATTTACGCTGAATAAACCGCGAAGCGGTTTATGTTGCAGCGTAAATCGATCCAAAGTCGTTTATATCCAATTATCTAACCAACAATTGAAAACAAACCTTATATTTTAAATTCTATAGTAAAAATGAAGTAACAAGAACAATATTTTACAAGTAATCAAATAATATTTGAAATTCACAATTTTAGTGTCGTCACTTGTTGTTTGCGGAAGAATTCATGTATAGTCAACGTCATCAATACATCTTATTATGACATCACTATCAGTCACGTGCTGAAAAACCAAGTTTGGTTATACAAAATAACCAACTTTGCTCATGTATTGAGTATTTAAATGAAATTAAAATATTTATATTTAACTGTTATATTTAATAAGTTTCTTAAAGTCATTTAAGGATTGTTTTCAATTGTTGGTTTGATTATTGGATATAAACGACTTTGGGTCGATTTACGCAGCGTAAATCGATCCAAAGTCGTTTATATCCAATAATCTAACCAACAATTGAAAACAAACATTATATTTTAAATTCTATGGTAAAAATGAAGTAACAAGAACAATATTTTACAAGTAATCAAATAATGTTTGCAATTCACAATTTTAGTGTCGTCACTTGTTGTTTGCGGAAGAATTCATGTATAGTCAACGTCATCAATACATCTTATTATGACGTCACAATCAGTCACGTGCTGAAAAACCAAGTTAGGTTATACGAAATAACCAACTTTGCTCATGTATTGAGTATTTAAACGAAATTAAAATATTTGTATTTTACCATTATATTTAATAAGTTATCTTCCATGATAACCACAAGAATGAAAAAACATTTGTTTATTATTTACCTTCTTGTGAAGTCTTTGTTTTGTTCAGTTCATTATTCAGTCTGTTGATCTCTGCCTGTAACTCGGCCACTTGTTTTTTGTATCTTTCTCTCACACTGTCTAATTCTCTCTGTACAGCTATTGTACTAGTGTGTGGGTGGTCATACTCCTTCAGAGAGTTATCATCAGGTCTTCTGTAGATATGTAACTGGGCTTCTAAATCTTTTATCCTGTCTTCATACTGTAACTGTAATGTAATAAAAAGTCATACCATACTGATAAAGGGTTGACCATAAAGGTAATTGTCATGGCATGAAATGGTTGGAATAGTTAGCTATGTAAAATTAATATTACTGTATTAAAACTCAAAAACAAAACCTGACTAATTTTAAGGTATCTGACCCATAATTGAAGTTACCATTTAATTTTATTTGTCCACCAAGAAATACAGCTTTATTAAATCAACGTATTGCTAATTAATGATACAAATTAAATATGTTTTACTTTGAGTCAATGTTAACAGTTTTGAGTAAAAAAAGTTTGTTACTCGAATAGTATTTCTAATGTTTGCCAAACATTACCAAGGTCTGCTCCATTAAAAATCAATGGAAATCCAGGACACCAGATATGATCATGTGGCCAATTGTGGTCCAGATACCTTAATCTCATTTACAAATAAAATAATTCATGTACAACATAAATATATTATTGTATAATTCCTTCTGCCTTGCCATGAAAAAAACATTAACCCACTCATTTCATCTGTATTAAGAATGTATTGTTCTGATTTCTATTATGGTTTACTATTCAGAATCAAGTTTAGGTAGTAAATCTACTTTTGATCATGTAATCTGTCAACACTGAGATTGCTGGTATGAGTCTCACTGCAGACAGGGTGTGCTCGACCAATTGTAATTGACAATGATTGCAGGTTTTCCTACCGCAGATCAGGGGTTTTCTCTGGGTACTCCACCAATAAAAACTGGATGCTGTGATTTAGCTGAAAAATTGCTCAAAGTGTATTCAACACCATTAAAACAAACAAACAAAGTGAAATAAACACCAGTTGTTCACACAATATTACCTTAATTGTGTTATATTTCTGTTCTACTGATCTTAACATTTTCTCTGCCTCTTCATCTTTTGACTCCAACTCAGCCTCTAATTTCTTTAACTGATTTTCCAACACGATCATTGTAGGTGTTCTCTCCAGTGATGTGTTCTCATCAGATGCAATCGCTGCTGTCATGATCAAAGCTGGAAGTGAGTTAGGATGTCGTCTGCGAATAATCTGCTCCATTTCTTTTACCTAGGATTTTACGTAATATTGGAATTGAATGACTTTTTTTAATTCTGCAATTTGTTTAAGCAATTACGACAAAAAAATATCTTCATGCATGTAAATACTTAATGAGGAAATTTCGGATTTTAAAAGTAAAAAAAGACCAATATACAAAGTCAAAAGTTTAATTTTGTCAACAGGCATTTGCATTTGTGTGTAGGGAAGAAGTGTGAAAAAAAAATGTACAATTTCATATCTCAAGCAAAAAATGTCAATTTCTTATATTCTTAGAAATAAGATACTAAAACATTTTTTGAACTTGGGGAACTATGGCAAATATATTAAAATAATCAAAACAGAAGCACAAATTAAGTTTCAGCTGATGATGGATTGAAATAAGATTTAGTAACACTTTCAGCAACATTCCAGATATGGAATTAGGTTTTGTAAAGTGTGAACTGATCTATTTTTTGCACCCCTTTCTTGGACCAGAATATCATGGACAAATGCTTGCAAGTCTGTAGTAATATAGCATCTGCATCCTTGAAAAAGGCTGCTGACAACAAATGTTCAAATACATTATAGTTTGACACCAAAATTTATCATGATTTTTTGTTGGATAAGATAATAAGTGTATTATTTCAATACTAACCTGTCTTTGAAGATCCTGGATTTTCTTGGCATCATTAGCTCTTTCTTTGGCTCTCATTTTATTTTCTTCCTTCTTTTTCCCAGTCTGAAATGTACAGACATGAAGATTGAGATTTAAAAAAATAAACTGTCCTTACACTGAAGATAGCAATTATTTAAGAAAAGCTTTGACTTTTCACGGGACACTGACGTGATACATGGTTAAGTATATCACTTTAGTCAAAGATGGGTCTAGTTGCTATAGGCTTATTTTCATGATGCACTCTTGTTAATAGCAAAAATTAAAGATTTGGTCAAAGACATAAATGGGTTATAAAACCTAAAAGTAGCATGCATACTCCATTGTATGGTAGAATGTCATATTATTGACCTGCATTTCCATATTATTTACTTCGTGCAGAAAATAATTACTTTATAAACAAAACACATGTTGTATTAAAATAAAAGATATTCTGTATTAATTACATTTATGGGTCTATAGTCATATGGCATTTGGCTGCATCTCATAGAATATAACTCATAAAAAGTTAATGTTTCATATTTTGAATCTTTACTTGGGCTGGTATATCTTTTCTGTGTTTTATATCCTCTGAGCGATCAGAAATATACAAACACAGAAAGGAAATATCAACACTTATCCCTGTATCAGTATTATTCCTGGAACTTGACTGGTTAATTACACATCTTTACAAAACCAATATACCCGGCTAATTCATATACCAGGGTGTTGCTAACCGTTAGTTGCACAATACTACATAAGATGAATTTATATTAGAAATGGTAATTGGTTTGCGTCATATACAGGATGATGAAATTTTGGACAAAAGGTCTAAATGTGTTTTATTTTCAACAGAAAAAGGAAAAAAAAAATATGCAGTTTGACAAACAACAATGTCACACTATTATCTCTGCAAGACATTAAGCGCCAAAACTTGATTTTTCAACATCTGTTTGAATCAAACAAAAAAACTTTTTCTTTTCAAAAACTGTAGGCTTCTACCAAAAGCATTACCCTACACCTTGTAAAAAGGCATTTTTCTTTACCAAATTTCTTCAATATAATGTCAGCCATTGTACTGTAAATGTATCTTAAAATCCATCATTTCAAACTAAACCAGTGAATAAATTTGTTATACACATTCAATAGATATGGAGATGTTAGCACCCCTGTACACCCTCCAGCTTCGCCACAGGGTGCACTTTGAGCACTTCACGTTTTAAAATCTCCATATCTACAGATATGAACGTAAATAACTAATAAATAATAACTAAGAGTATACCCACTGAAACCAAAATAACATGCATTTATTTGTGTCACTGAAAGCAAGCTGATTTGATGTCATTTTTTAAAAAGTAGACAAAATTATCTCCCTTCTTTTAAAAAAGTGAAGACTGTATTAGAAGTGGATGTGGATAAACCATACATATAAATGTGTTAATAGTCCTGATATATGAAACTATATGGAAAAAGGTGTCTCGGATTTATCAAGTATTGTTTTCAATACATCAAGTATTTTATTTTCTTTGGCACAAGTGACAATGCAAACAGATACACAAACCCCAAAAGATTACATTGCATTGCAAATGATAGCTAGGAAACAATGCACTTACCAGTATTCAATTTACACAATGTAGATATCGGTTGACAAACAGTGCTTTCCAAATAAGCATTTTTCATAATCAATTTAAGCTCACCTCGGATTGTAATTCTTCTATCCTGACTTTCAGTTTTGATATTTCCTCTTCTTTTTCCTTCAGTATTCTTGCATCTTTGTCTAATATCTGTTGGTTCTCTGCATACCACTTTAGTTTCCTGTTCATTCTTTCATTTTCTTTGATGTATTTCTCTTCAATTTCCTACAATTTAGTGTAGTAGAAGTAGTTATGTCCCTTGGTAATTATTACATTTCACTACAAAAGTAGCAGTGCAATCATTTTGATTTGAAACAGTTTGTTAATTTTTTCGTTTTCTAGCATATTTTAAAAAAAGAAATAAAGCGTGTTAGTAGTTTGCTCATACATATGACATATTGCATGCTATATACATGACATATTGCATGCTATATACATGAAGCTGGGGCTTAATGAATAAACAAGACAAAGACAGAATCATTCATTATTATTATTACAATAATAATGATTCTGTCTTTGTCGTGTCATGAGAAAATATGTCTCAAGGTTAGAAGGAATAATGCACACCACTTTGGGCATGTATTATGCCCTGAGTCTCTGGTTCGAGTCTCACTGCAGGCAGGGATGTACTCCACTCCAATATTAAATGACAAGGATTGCCAATTTTCCAACTGCAGGTCAGGGTTTTCTCGGGGTACTTCCTCCCCAAATAAACACTGGATGCCATGATACTGCTGACAAGGGCATCAAACACCAATCAAACAAACAAACAAACCTTCTAATGTTGGGACATCCAACATATTTTCATACATGACATGATATTATTGTATATTTAGAAACAACTTTTATATCTGTGCAGTATGAATGAGTAGGTGTAGTTCCGTTTCTAAAGAAGTGTGAAATTTGATCTCTAAAAACAATAACTTTTTAAAATCTTACATGTAAAGTGTATTGAATTTTGTACATAAAACTTATAACTTATGTTATATTTTTATCTTTGCATATATTTCCTAAGGGGCCTCTGTGGCCGAGTGGTTAAAGTAGTTCATCTACTATTGATCACATGGTCTGTCAACACTGAAGTTGCGGGTTCGAGTCTCACTGTGTGCAGGGTGTACTTAACTCCAATTTTAATTGACAAGGATTGCCAGTTTTCCTACCGCAGGTCGGGGGTTTTGTCTTAGTACTCCGGCTTCCTCCCCAAATAAAAACTGGATGCCATGATATAGCTGAAAAATTGCTGAAAATGGCAGTAAACACCAAGCAACCACCCAACCTATATTTATTCCTTAACAACATGGACACCAATTACATAGGTCATCGAAATACAAAAACAAAAAAATTTGAATAGACAACACAATTTTCTGATAGTATATTTTCCATTTTACCTCCTTACCTTTGCTTCCTCTGACTTGAGTCCTTTAGATTCCTCCAACTTCTTTCTAAGTTGTTCTTTCTCTTTAATCAGCTGATCTATGTGCTGTTCTAGTTCTATCTTTGTTTTCTGCAAGACTGATAATTCTCTCTTGGCATTCTCTTCTTGTCTCTGAAAACATGTGGTAATAAATAGATTGTAATTTAATAATGATTGATTTAAATAAGAGAGTAGACTAATGTTTATTAAAAACTATCAAAGCAAGTTGTATTGATTGGAGTACAACTTGCAGTGATAATATCTGGAAACAAACAAACTTTACAATTCTTATCAGCTCGTCTAAATGTTTTTATTCCTACTATGTTACATGTTTTCTATATATCCTTATACTTACTATTAATATAAGATAGCTTCAGTAGTGTTATGATTACTATGTACCTTCTGGATTAAGTCTACATTTCTCATTTGCATTCTATACACAAGCTTGTGTGAAACTGATCTATTTACATAATCATTATCATTTTTATAATGAAGTATAGGCCAGTAGCATGAACATAAGGTGTTTTAGATACTTTTTAGGCTTTCCTTCGGCAAATATTTTCTTGATGTTTTTTGTTTTACTTTCCTAACATTAAACACCCTCCCATCCACAATAAATGCTGTCATATACAAACTTACAAATATATTTTGGATTACTATATATATCATTAAATTCTGCTATACTATTTCCACATTACCTCTTTAGTATAACCTATGAGGTTCAATTCTTTTCCTTACCTTAGCTTCTTTAAATTCAGCCTCCAGTACTGCAATTTTCCCTGCCCCTAAAACAGCTCCTCCATCAGTATTCCCGGCAGCAATATTCTGTTGTACAGGTAGACTAGTTATGACTCCTTTGTTCTGATAAGCTTCTTCTTTTCTCTCTAATAAAGTTCTGTCATAAATAAAGTAATATTTGGTTACATACTGATTCTTTAAAGCATACTTGTATGTCACACAGGAAAGGATACATGCTAGAAAGAGGTAATTTTCCTATGATTCAGTGTTCCGTCAAACATTTATTCGGACTACCAACATCAGCCGTTTCACAGCCTTCCCTGGGTGTTATCTATGTTTAAGGTGATAATAATTAAACAAGAATATGATTTAAAAATATATAAGAATCAACTAACTAAATTCTAAAAATAATTTGTTTAAATTTAAAGTATGTCAATAAACTATATGTTAATAAAATATAGTTTTTAACTATGAATGTATTTTGTAGGCTGTTATTTGGTTTCATTTTCTACAATAAGATGATATATATTCATAATTTAAACTATTTTCTCTACCCTAAACCATAGCCATGTACCATGAAAAAACAGGTAAGATATTTATATAAAACACTTCTTACCTTTCAATATTAAATAAAATAATTTCAAATAAAAAACAAATTTGAATTTTATTTATGTAATACAGTACCTTAAATTAGCAACTTCTGTGGCCAGTTTTTGATTTTCTTTAAACATTCTCTCTTCAGCTTGCTTAGACTGTTTCTGTGACCCCTTCAACTGTTCATACAGTTTCTTATTTTCCTGCTGGTACCCTGCCAATAATGTCTCCTGTTCCTTCAACTCCTTCTCAAATCTCTCAATCTGTTCTTTACTAGCACCATCTGTCAAACCTTCAATCATCTTTTTTCTTATTTCAGTTTCATCCTCTGGGACCTAAGCAACCACAAGAATATTGACAAATTACTGACCTTTAATTTATTTTTACAAGACTTTCATAATGAATGATTGTTTTTTTTTTTTTTTCTAGAATTCTAGATTAACCCAGTTATATTCAGTGCTGTAAAATAGACAACTGCTTACCTTTCAACAGACTACTCTCATTCAACACAGAAAAGCAGATGTAATGTTCTGTGACTATCTACACACTCTACAAAGCACTTTGTTTCTACATAGACAATAGCATGACAAGAAATATTTTTTAGGACTGATCCACAATCAAGGAAATTGTATTTAACACTGGAAAAAGAGATTAATATTTCCAGGATCAAATACCTGGGGCAGGGGAGAGGAAGGGTAGGAATTTCAGGTGAGGGTACTACCACCACAAATTAAACTTGCATTGAACATTGTTTTCATTAAGAATATCTTTTATTCTCTCCACCTAGATAAATTAAACTTAAACACTTTTCTGGTCCTACCAGGTAATTTTCCAGGAAAAGCCTTCAGGCAAGTCAGCTGTACTTAAAGTCTAAAAATAAATTGAAAAAAGCTTGATTTTTAATATGCAGATTGTGTGGAAGTCTCCTAAAATGGGATTCAGAACTACAACTCCCCCCTTTGGTTGTGCATGTGTGCATGGGGTGTTCCCGGAATGCCAACATTTTAAAAATCACATAATTAAGTTTTGTTGTTTTAGTGGTTATAAAGGGGTACAACAAGGGGTGTAGGTATAATCATAGGTAAAATAACCATTTTTTCCGAAAAGGGTGAATTTTAAATTGTAAAATTACATGTATTTAGAACTTATTATTATTATGTTATTTAGGTAAAAATGAATAATAAATAAATTAATATTTTAAGCATCACACTTAATTTTGTTAAAAATGTGAAAATTAACAAATTGATTATAATATTATGCATTAATTACTATAATTATAAGAATAGTAAGTAAGTATACCAATCTGCTTAATACTCCCACTGAATACTTTTAGCACCATTCAAAGTAAATCATTATGGCACAGTTAAATTTCATGTACATGCCCAACAGATTAGGAGGCAAAAACTTAGCCTTCAATGGTTATCTTTACTGGATAAAAACCACCAGTGGTGAAAGAACTTACTAAAAATGAAATATACCTGCATGCTCATCCAGTAACAAAACCAAGAACGACACTCCACGAAGAACTAAGACCAATACCATCTATCTACCAAGAAGTTTAGTCAAAGCATGACATGTGGGCGACGATTTAAGAGAAGTTGTTAAGAAGACACCGACATTCAACTCAGCAAAATCAATAAAGTACAGAGCAGGCAGACACCCAAGTTTCCCACCACTATTACAGACATCCAGCTTAATGACAAGTGAACCCAGACTACAACCTGAGACCGATTCCTACTATTCGACGACAGCACACAAGGACAACGCATCCTTGCCTGTGCATCGACAGAAAACCTGAATCATCTTTCTGCTTCAGACTGCATCTTCTGTGATGGGACCTTCTACACATGCCCATTACTTTTCAACCAGAACCTGATCTACAGCATTCACATCCAGCTTGAAAGTACTATGTATCCAGTTGTATATGCCGTACTATCAGGGAAGAGCGAACACACTTACGGAAGATTTTTCCGCCTAATGCAACCAGCAATGGCTAATGGACTATGTGGATGCCATGTCACAGCTTCTCCATCTGGGATAAAAACTTAATAGACTTTACTTGTGCTGAATTATTTGTACTGTGTTTATAATTTTAATGAGAAATGTAGTGTTACTTATTATTACCTGTTTATTTTATTTTGCTATAAATGAATGTATTTATAATGATAAAATAAAATAATTAAAAAATGTATTCAAAATATATTCTTTGAAAATATACAAATATCTATTTATTATCAATAGTATTTTTATACCTAATATTTCTTAAAATCTGTTTTAAAAATTTACAATTTTGTTAAGTATTTATTGACTGAAAGCAGAAGTTTTAAATTCACAATGCAAATATACAAATACTATCACACAATATAATTTATTACACCAGTACAATATTAAACAATTTTACCTTATACAATTAATTAATACCCTGTATATGGGGGACCTCTTAATCCTCATTAATGAGAGCCTACAATGTTCTTTGATCTTTCAAAATGTTGGCATTCCGGCACACAGCCGTGTGCATTCTGCACAATCCTGAATGTCCCCGAGTGAGGAGCTTACAACATTTCTTTTTACAATCAAATGAAAAAAATATTGTAAAAAATGTTCGTTATACAAATATTTACATTATTTGTATCTAATAAACAAAAATGATAACCTTTGCTTGTAAAACATAAATTTCTTGCTTGAGCTTAAAAATCTGTTCTTCAAATTCTTGTTTCTGCATCTCTATCATTCTTCCATACTCCTTTTCTATCTGTACTAAATCATCTGTAACAAAATATTTCCACACAAAAATTAAAAAGGCAACAAGCAATTTTGATATGTTTTTCATACTGGTCAGCAAATTTTGATGTTACATTTAGAAATAATCTTAATTCCATGGTTATCTTGATAAACATCAGCAATCCAAACTGATTAATATAGGATCTTACATTGGTACGAGTGCATTATCAGATTTCTCCAATCAAGATAGTTATTTTTTCATACTTTAATGATCGAGATTGGAGAAATCAGATAATCCAAAAGTACTTATGTAAGATTCTGTTTCTCTAATTTTAAAAAGTAGTAAATTTGCAAAATGAAGTACAAATTCTCCAAACCGCATTTTTACGTTCACGACTTGAATATGCGGTAACTGGAAGGTGTTTGTGTTTCTTGACATCATTAATTTTTATGAGGATGTTTTTATTTTAAACCTATCAACTGCTGAGAACTGCCTTTTCACTAGTGCTGAGAACTATTTTTTCCACACTGCCCAAACGGTTTGAATAAAATGCTAAATTAGAGAATATATATTTCAACATTCTCTAAAGACAGTGCGCAGTTTGCATATGCTGACCAACCAGCACCTAACACTACTTCCTCATATTGTGTGGTAAGTAAAGAATGGTTCTTTGCTGCAGACAAGCAATAAAGGACAACATATTAGAATCAATTCAATGACAAAGACAAGTGTCTTTATACATGTATTTCAATAATTCTTCATCATCTTGTCTTGCTACAATGTTACCATTGCTAGAAAGAAAATGCATGGAAGAAGCTCTGACTCAAACTTTACAAGAAAAGACAAAAGTGCTCATTCATAAATGTTTACCTTTCACTTTCTTATGTAGCCTTTTCTCTTCTTGTAATGAATCTTTTAATTGTAAAACATCTTCATCCATGCCAACAGATTTTTCTCCCTTCCAACTGGCAGCTAAGGACGGCTCGTCTACTGAATATTTAGCCTGGAAGTCAAATCAATAGTGACTTATTTTGATGATGATTATTAAAACTTTTGACAAGTTTTTCTGTTTGTTTATCATCTTCTGGACTGGATTGTTTCAAGTAGATACTTGTTTGGATGAATCTTTAAATGAAACAGTACTTAAGACAGCACAGATGACAGTTTTCTAAATTATAATTTTAAGCCCTTCCGTATTGATCTGTGTATTGCATTTGAAAATTTGTCAATTTCAATCTATGATTTACTGTCACACATATATAATTTAGTGTCAACACAAATGTGTCATCATTAAAACTAATACCAACTGACGATTATAACTGCAGCTATAGTTATTTCCAATAATTAATTATATAAATCTTTGTTTTTTAATTAAACATACAAATTCAATCTTAAATGCTACTTTTTTTTACCTCTGGCATATTTCTATCAGTAAAATGTTCTTTGATGTAATTGGCAAAAGCATCTACAGATGCACTGAGCTGAGATTCTAAACCTGCGTCTATATATTTCTGTTTCTTATTCTGAGGGCTTTCTGATCCTGCAAACAATTTTTTCTAAACTATAATGAAGTACATAGGTTAACATGACAAGCACCTAAAATTATGGGAACACAATAAAGGAAAGTACCAAACAAAAACTTCCTCCCAATAATGATAAAGCTAAAAGACAGGAATACACATCACTAAATATATATGAAAAACAAATGACAAAATTACTGGCATGAAAGTTGCCAAAAAATTGTGGATCAGATCAAGCAGTTATTCTTACTCTTAATCTTCCCATCTTCCACCATAAATACAAACTAGACAAAGTTGATCTAGCAATCACTGATACCCCCACTTAAATTTTGCAGAACTTTTTTTTGGAAAAATTTCTTAAGCTTTTTGTCGACCAGTGACATTGACCATTGATAGAGTTAAAGTTTGTTTTTGCATACAAAAATGATGTCTCCCCCATTCCCCATTTGGATTTTCAGCAAAAATCTAAGTTCAAAGAGTCATAACTCCCACAAAATTTTGAGAATAAAGATTTCAAGGTACTATGTACAACTAAATATGGTGTACATGCTACATACCAAGTTTGTAAAATTTGGTGCAGTAGTTTCAGAGGGGTTGAGAAGAAACCATGATTTGTGAGGAATTTCTAGAAAAATTATAAGTTCCAAGAGCCATAACTCCTACAAAATTTTGAGGATAAAAATTTATTGGTAATATGCACAACTACATATGGTGTATTTGTTACATACCAAGTTTTGCAAAATTTTGTTGAGTGGAATAACTTTGTGACAGACAGACAGACAGACATGAGGACCACTTTATACCCCCCACAAGGTTTAAATATTCCTGGCTATGAATAAGCACACAAAGTTATTAGGTGGGGATCTCAACACCCCCCCCCCCCCCCCCCCAACACACTTTCATGTTATAAAAATTACTTTTATACAGAAATTCATAATCATTTGACAATGCATACAGTGGAAAATAACAAGTAAACACTATCAGTTTTTTTATCTTCATATCACCATTTATTGCTTTTTGTTATTGCACATTACTTAAGTAAGAGTGCCAGCACTACATCTATTTGACTGGTCCTGATACAGTAATAAAAACATGAAATAAGACAAAAGTTAAATGGATTCATTTTCTCTGATATTTCATTTTGAAATGTACATTTCAATTAATGTCAAATCTTACAAAGTATACTTGCATGATGTCAGAAATATGGGATTTTAATGTACATAACTACAAACTATATATGCTTTGATTTTCACTATAAGTAGTACACAAATGCAATACCAGTTATATCTCACCTTTGACCTTTTGCTTAGCAACATCAACAGGTGACCAGACATCAGTTACTTCCTTTCTGTCAAGAATACCAACTCTTTCCTCTTGTCTGTCGGTTACGTCCAGTTTTCTGTCATGTCGTCTTTTCTGTCTTTCATTATCTTCCCTCTCTAGCCTCTCCTTGGATGTACTAGACCTTTCCTTTATTGACACATGTTTAGGTGGCGAATAGGATGTTCCATAGCCTGAACTTTTCACATGAGCAAACTTTGGGTTAAGGGTAGCACCTAAAAAATTGTCTTACGTTAACAAAAAATTTGTCTCTGTGACGCTGATGTCCCGCCTGGAACATATTAGTAAACATCTCCTTTTTTCTAAGTTCACTTAACCATGAAATACTTGGGATAGCAATACAAAAGTTTGCCAGTGAAGAGATTTATCATGTTGTAACTGTGTACCAAGTTTCATGAAGGTTTGAAGTCTTCATAAAAAAAAGAGCTTCAACACAAAGGTAAACCTGAGGTGGGACAGATAGAATTTATTTTTATTAATAAAAATTTTTACGTGTTGGGATTCAAGTGACGAAATTGACTTTGGAATCTATCATCAGTTTTCAAACACTTTTTTTCAAATACGAAAGTGGTGATTGCTTTAAATTCACTGATTTATATCCATTCACTGTTTTTTTGGTGACAAACATGCACTAAACATATTCCTCAGAAGGAAGAATGTCAAATTGTTATATTTATTTGAACAACATAATTTCGAAGTACTGGTACAAAAATGTATACAAGTCAACATTCCCTATTTGAAAGTTTCAATAAATATTTATATTTTATATAAATGCTTAACAAGTAACTCCATGAAACGTGGTTCCTCATTAAAATAAACCTTATTTTTCCTACCAGGTTTTAATGGGGAAAATGTCCGATCTGTCATTCCTGTAGTTGAGGTAAATCTTCGCGGAGATAAAGATGATGTCATACTCCTCCTTGGTGACACACTTGTAGATTTTTTCCGTCTGGGAGATCCCCTTTTCTTTGATTTTTCTTTTGGATCATCCTTATCCTGTTTTCTTTCCTTAATTTCCTTTCTCTTTGATCTACCTCTTTCTGTGACGGACTGAAATATAAATTGTGATTACCTCACTTAAATATTTAAAAAAAATTTCCATTACTTTTCAACAATTATGCTTTTTTTAGATATATTCCACACTACATACAGTTAAAAAGGCACGTTTTTAAAAAAGTAATAATTCTTTGTTTAGCATTTACTCAAATATCCATTTACACAAAAATTAATGTTTTTGTCTGAACTTTTTACAGAGGAAACAGTAACCCACATTAAGCCAATTACAATTAGAATTTGTTTTATTATAAAAATATATATCATGTTTTAATCTTGTTGACATGAATGTG
Source organism: Limnoperna fortunei (assembly GCA_944474755.1). Lineage (NCBI taxonomy): Eukaryota > Metazoa > Mollusca > Bivalvia > Mytilida > Modiolidae > Limnoperna > Limnoperna fortunei. The sequence continues at coordinate 49,330,331 of OX104118.1, read as the reverse complement.
CAAAGTTAAAATGTTTATGGCATCAATTATTGCAAAAGACAATGTATTACATAGGATAATTTGTTCACAGAACATTTAATTATTAAATTACTAATATCTCCTCACGAATTAATTACATACTATGGACTGATAACAGTTGTTCACCAAAAACCTCAAACTCATTCAGTGTAGTGCAAGAAATGGTTTGGTAAGAAGTGTAATTATCTGGATAGGACTTTTTAATACATATAACAAGAGTAGTGAACATATACCGTATATCAATGTTCCCAAACACAATGCAATATATTCCTATAGACACCACTAGTTTACACCGATATGTATACATGCATACAAAATAAATATTGATGGAAAATATCAGATTTATTTGTACCAGCATAAAAAAACAAAAAGAAAAGGGAGTCTTTCTCATAATGTATACCAATAAATTAATATATTCCAGCAATGTCCATACATTGTGTTTATATTGCATTTTCAATATCCAACTAAAATTGTTCTATTTCTACTGAAAAAGAACTGAAAACTTCATACTGTGGAAAAGGTCCTCTAAGAGAACCCTAACAATTAACTGTGCGGTTTGCCTTATTTATCGAAACATTTTACAAATTTGAAATTAAAAAAAAATTTCATATACTGGGATAATAAAGCAAAATATTACTAATCATATTACATGTTATTAAAATTAAAAAAAATATTAAGAAAATTACCTTCTTTGAAGTATTAAACATCTTATTTTCAACCTTAACTTCTATAAAGATTTATTTTTTAAAATGGCATTTGTAGTAAACTTCTGACAAAAGTTATTTCTGTGCATTGTAATGTCTTTTTAATACAAAACCATGCTGAAAAAAGGGGGTCTCCCTCAAATGAATCATCTAAATTTTTTAAGATGAAATTAAAACACATATTTTTATATACATTTGTACTGTTTCACATCATTAAGATAATCAGAAATTTTTCTTTAATATATAGTAACAATTAGCATGTAGTGCAGTGGAAATGTTGGTTGCATGCCTCAGAATATTTAAAATCATGCATATTTTTATGTGGCTACAATAAAAACATCACACAAACACGTGAACAGTCCAGGTATCAAACAACACTACATCAATCATGGAGTAACCTCCCCTGGCTACTAAACCACACTTACCTTTTTAGATCTGGTTGATCTGCCACTCTTTTTAAGAAATAAGATACATCAAAAAATCTGTCATTCTTTTAAAAGATTAAGATATATCAGCAAAAAGGATATTTTGACATGTTTTTCTTAATGTTTAATTTGTCTAAATTGTTAAATTGTTCTGTATAAAATTTATGTTTAAAAATGCTGGATTAACACAAGATTTACAGATGGAAAATCATTTAAACTACTGTAAACAAAACAACATATTTTTTCCTCTGATAATTAAAAGTATATTAGAAATTAGCACATAAAAAGTACATTTCATTTTCTAAGTTTTTACACTTCTATTATTTAGTTTAAAATGCCTAGTTGCAGAAATGTAGTTTTTTTTCAAGTCAACTGAATTAGTCATCACTTGAAATTTGTGGCAATGTTGCAATGTTATTTAAAACTATTATTAAACTTAAAAATTGAGACTGAGAATTAATAAATATCATGTTTTAATAAACATTACATGAAATAAAAAAAATGAATCAAATATTACCATTACCATTACCATATCAAGGCTTACTTTCCATCAAGTCAAGAAATGTAAAACATAAAAATCTGCTACAGTAACTTTTGCTGACTGACATTTTTTTATTGTTTCTTAAGGTTGACTGTGGAAACTTACAACTTGAATAACAGGCTGATACATTTCTGTATCCTCTGTGTGGGAATGATCAAACCCTCCCCTTGGAGAGTCTTGGTGGACTGGGGATAGATCAAATCCTCTCATCTCTTCTAGCTCCTGTGCATCTTGGTTGTGACCTGAAAGGAATCAATATGTAACATTTTACTGGGACTTTATAAGTATAAGTTATTCATTGAGCAAGGTTTGCTTGACACTAACTTTGACAAGGATATGCCTGGGGAAGGTCATAGTTTTTCAGTAACGCATTCCAACTTCCTCCCACAATATAGTCAATAATGTTCCTCAATACTATAATAGAATTATTGTTATTTGTAAACTAAATGTTATTTAAATGATGTTTACTTGTTAGTTTTAAAAGATAAATATCTTTTCATGCATAAAACAAAATGTTTTTTTTATCTGAATGGTGTTTAAGGCCACTTTCAGCAATTTTGCAGCTACTTCAAGGCATCCTGATTTTTGTTTGGAGAATAAGCCCGAGTACCCAGAGAAAACCCCCGACCTTCAGTAGGAAACCTGGCAATCCTTGTCAATGAAGATTCGAGTGAAGCACACCCTGCTCACAGTGAGACTCTAACCTGTAATCTAATTGTTGACAGACCACATGATCAATAGTTGTAAAAATGACTCTCTTGAAACCTTTCCATTTGATATGCAGTGTTTCTAGGTGGTTAAGTGGTAAAAACATCAGTCAAATCTTCATCAGAAACAAAATAAAGACTCATGACATGTGCTGCCATAATGAACTTCTGAATAAAAAATAGTGAATGTATAACATAAAAATTATGCCAAACATGCCAAACACAGTCAGAGATTGTGCTGATAACAAGCATTTCCCATGTCCTAGAAGTTTATTACAGAACTATACTTTTTTTCTTCTCTTTGACCTACAAACCTTTAGGACTGTATGGCTGTTTTCTCCTGTCTTCTAACAAGTCGACAGCTATATCTCTCCTTTTCTTTGATTCCCTATCAAACTCCTCCATCTCTTTCAACACTTCCTCAACTGTTCTTTCTTTACCTAAAACAGGGATATTAAAATTGTCTGAATAGTTGGAAAAACACTATTCCTGATGAATATAATGCATAATTTATAGACTAAAAACTAAAACTGGGAAAACAAATAACTTTAAAAAAGGTCTTCCAATTTCATTGAAAAAAATCGTGTGTGTGGTAAATGGGCACTTTCAAAAAGTTTTATAAACTGGGCCCCCAAAGGCAAAATACAAATTTGTCAAAACCCTTAAGTAAACAAAGACAAATTTTACAATCAAACAAACAACCCAACACATAAAACCTACCAGATTTTGTACCAGGTTCCTCACTTAATATTTTCTGTACAAGTTGTGAGTTGTTGCTCCTGTTTCCTTGGTATGAGCTATCAAATGGTTGGCTTTCCCCATTCTTCAAAGTGTTGGACAGACCCACTTCCTGTAAAGCCTGATGGTAAGCTTCCATCTCCATTGAGGTGTTTGTCCCCATAAAACCTGAAAAAAGTAAAATCCACAAATTTATTTGTAAGCATATTAAGGGAGTACGAGTCTGAGAATTTTGTAATTAGAATGGTTCAAATTGGCTCAGAATATAAAGATAAGATACTAAATGAAATGTTTTCATGTTTATTTAAGACATCCATGTAAAAAAAAATAATGTTACAATACAGTAAAGCAAAGGGAGGTAATTCTTCCTATTTTCATCCACAAAAAAACTGTATCTTGAGGTCAAATTCTCCCAAAGAAATATAATACCAAAATGAAAACCATTATACACCTACAAACAGTAATATATGTACTTTTCTAGCAAAAGAAGGACAAATAAGATTTTTGAAGGAAAATGAAAATATACAGCGCCACCTACACAGAGGATTTTTGATAAAATTTACACTTTTAATGATATAAAGGGGGGTACAAAATGTGAAATTGTAATTAAAACCAAAAAGTGCAACATATTTATAATATTTTATAGAAAACAAGAAACAAAATAATCTTTTAATATATATTTTTTAAAAAACTTTAAAAATAAGATTCCTTTTATTGATCAAAAAAACATTTTTATGCTATCAAATTCTTCATATGCACAAATGATTGTTTAGATAAGTTTAACTTACATTTATTCTTCAGCCATTTTAAGATCTTAGCTTCCATTTTTCTTTTAAATAAGCTTTTGAAGAATTTAACATTTTACAATAAAATGTTTAAAAAAATAATGAAAATAACCAAAAGAGGTACATGTGGGATAATAGCATATCAGTATAAAAATACATTTACAAAAGATAAAAATGTTAAAAATTAAATTAAAAAAAACTATAAAAAGTATATTTAAAATCTTTATGCACTGTAAAAAAGTGACACTTTTCCATGCTGTCAGCAATGTTGATCAATACAAGCTTTCCTGTTAGTGCCTTTCAAACATCCCTGATCGTGAAATGAGTTCAAATGTTGATATAGAGATAAAATGAATTGATGACAAATACAGACCATTGTTAGAAATAAACAGCTAACATACAAATTTTAACTTGTAATTTAAATTTTACTATAAAATTGTTCAAAAACCCCCAAATACTGAAATAAAATACCTGCATCACAGGTAAATTTTCACCTGTGCTGACAAGATTAAATGTCAATTTTGCATGACCAAGACGTATTTCAAGGATGATTTTACTAAGTTGGTATTGTTATGGTTTTTAGAAGCAGTTAATTGTTGGATTTTTGTTATTGTTGAAATTAAAATCCTGTAAAATCTTCAATCTGATCACTAGATTAATGGTTACAAAGATGTGTGATAAATTGAACAATCAAACGTTTGAAGGTGATCATTTCATTGCTACACTAAAAATAACACTAAGTCAAAATATCATAACATGCTTATACAGATATCCTTTAAAGTATCATTTAATGAATTTAAATCATTTTTAATACAAAAATTAAACAAGGGAAACATTTTAGATGTTATCCTATATGAAATTAATCACAATATTTTTTATACAATTACAATATTTCACCTCAGGCAGGCAATGAAATGCATTCATGCACAGTTTTTCATATATTCTATAAACTGCCTTAATGCATAGTCTATCGTCTATTCTATAAACTGCAATCATGCACAGTCTATATTATGTTCTATAAAATGCCTTCATGCAAAGTCGAACTTGCACATGTATTTTATAAACTGCCTTAATGCACAGCCTAACTAATGTTTTATAAACTGCTTTCATGCACAGCAAACAAATTTGTACATGTATAATGTAAAAAATCAAGATTTCATTTGCTGAACACAATCACTGCTGGCATTTGACCTAAATTCAGTATGTTTTTTCTTTGTTGCATGTATGTTCATGTACATATAAGTATTAATGCTTTATATTTGTTTTGAAAGAATAGAACATATTATTAATTGAGGCAAATTTTTGCATTTAAATAATGGTAGCAAAACTTTGTTGGAGAATATTAAAAGGAATTATGACCACAAATAAAGTTGAATATGACAATTTTTAATACCCTTTTGCTATATAAATCAGCAATTTCAATACTTAATACTATAAATAGGTAATAAGTATCTTTTACATATAAAACGACCTTGCAACAAATTTTATAATTCCATAACTGTTCAGACTTTAGCTGTATATTTACATGGATTATTACCCTGGATTTTAGCAGTTACATTATTTAGTGTGTATGGTAGTTAGTTAGTTAACAAATCAAAATATTCCATAACCTTGTTTTCAGTTTTACTACACATTCATCTAGTATTATATACACCTACATCTATAATCAGTTACTTGTAAATAAAAATCAAAAGAAGCTTTAATATTTATCATACACCTTTGTCATTGTTAGAGAGTACCATATGGTATGAACTATAGGTCTACATGTACATGGACAATAAATTTAATTAGTATTTAGGCTTCTAATGAGAAACGCATCAATTTACAGTGAAAAATGTCTAGACCTGTAGTCCAGTGTAATTCAGAGTTGTCTTCCAAAATTATAAGATTTGCCTCCCTTGTTTAAAAAAAATCCACCAATTAATAATTTCTCTTTAAACATCTTCCTTTTCTAAACCAGTACACAATTACTTTGTTGTAAACATTGTACTTTCTATTTTGTACATAATATACAGCTCACTAGCATATGTAAGGAGTCTCTATTTTTGTATTGTATCAAAATTGGCATGTACCAGGAGAAAATAAGTTCAGCTAACTATATAAAAACAACTAGTTTAATTAAAATATCTATCTATTGACTTTCCTTAGGAAAAGTTTATTTGGCAAAAAGGGAAAAATATAATTTGATAAGTCTGATCAAGTCAATTAATATTATTACACCGAAAATGTACATTATACTTCTAATATTTAATTACATATTTTTGTAATAGTTTCCAACACATGGACATATCTATTTACATATAACATAGGCCATCTTATATTTTGGAAGACCATGCTACAGAAGTCATTTACCTACCAAATGTGTGTTTACTGCTACCAGATGAGGGCTCTAATTTAAGAGAACAAAAATCTCATTTGTAAACATAACATGATATATCATAACACGTCAAATTTAGTCAACATTGAATAAACTTTTCAAAAAATTTTCCCCCTCCATATTGTGACTACTTACCTGCCCTCCCATATTTATATATAAAAGGTGCCTTTACTGGGGGATTTTATTAGTGAAAAGGCTTTGTCGAACAATAACTGAAGTGTAATCAATCTGCTTTTAGCAGGTGTCTAGTTTACTACGTTGGCTAATTTCAAGAAAATATTAAACAAATGTAATCAACATAAAAGTGAACAATGATAAGACATTAATATTAAATGACCCACAGATGAAGTATATTTGAAATTCTCATTTTTGATAAATCTTACTGTACAATATACATATCATGCTCTTAAAATGCCAATTTACGTGAATTTTGACTTCCAAAACTCACACCACAAGATTTAACATCTGTATCTGAAATTCTCAAATTCTCTTCAATGTGGCAGGGTGGCCAAAAACTTTAAGCTTTGAAAAGTTGGCTTCATTTTTTGGGCCAGAAAACATTTTGAATTTCACAGAAAACATATTGGGGCTGAACAAACAAAACATACATGGCAAAACAAAAAAAAATATATACATGGTTATGGTTCAATGGAAATTGCATCTGAAAGAATGTATTTTTTAAAATTAGTGGTATTTTGTTTTATTTGGTCAGGACATAGGTTATCTGAGAAACAGGCTCTACCCATAAACATTTACATTATCAAATTTCTGAAAGAATTGTAGAATTTCCCAGAGAGACATATTAGGGCTGTTCCAGCAAAACATACATGGGACCCAGGGACAGCGAAACAAAAAAATATATATACGTGGTTATGGTTCAATGGACATTGCATCTATGGTCTGTTGCTTACTTAATAAAATGTTTCTGTGGGTGGCTGCTATGTAAAATTGAAGATTTTTGTTAAACTGAGCATTGAAACTTGTCGAATCAATGAACTGAAATGGACTTATTTTAGGGAATGTTCTGGAAGAATGTAAACTTGCTTCCAGTTACATTTTCCATTTTTTCCTACTTCTGGTGCTTTTCTTGGGATGTTGCACATGTTTGTTCCTGGCTCCAAAATACTGATTTTGGAGCGTTCATCGACAAATTTTACTTGCTTCTACCGGTGCCTGTGTAGTTTCTAAAACTGACCTCTATGGTAGGATAGGAGTTAAAAAAATTACTTCTATAGGTGGGGTCCTCTAATTTTCAAGTGCCTTACCCCCCTTCTAATGTATGTTTGCTGAAACAGCCCTTATATATAATGCATGCAAATGATAGTTGAAAGTAGTATCTTAAAAGACAGGCATAATGAAGAGACAGAACAGAGAAAAAATGAATCAAAATGAAAAAAAAATAACATAAGCAACATGACTACCTGTGCCAGTTTTCATGGATGTATGTTGAGAGTGATGTGCAGCCACATGTCCATCAACATCGTCAAAAGCTTCTTTAGCCTCCTCTAATGTGTTCTGTCCTACTTTGGGGGAGGTTCCAGTCGTGTTCATTGTGGATTCCAAGGAGTCCATTAGTGAAACTGGAAATGAAGATAAAATGATTATCTATTACATTTATTATAAAGATTGTTCTGGTATAAATTGTCAATGGCACTCTAATTATAGCACTGTAAAGAATTCCTTCGATCTGTGTATGAAGTTAATATTTGGATTTCATTCTTGTACCAAAATAGCCAGCCATGCAATATCACTTGTAATTAAAATAAATCATGCAATATCATAAAATATGAATAAGTGAAAGGTACATTGCTTAAATGGAAACTAAAAATACAACATGTAATAACAATTATTATATTACAAATTGCAAAAGTTTTAAGTATCAGTCCACGTAATAACCAGGCAAAATGCATACATGTGATGGCACATGAAGGAAAAAAATGCAAACTTTTGATCATGGAATTTGATAAAACTATCCAATATAACAACATTTTAATTTATTAAAGTTTTGAATTATTTTGCTTTTTTAAGATATAATCATTTGAAATTTAGTTGAATTGTACAGTGAAAAATGCCGTGAAATTTTCCCGCCAAATTTTTCTCTATATAACCAGTCAAAAATTATCTAGGCAATTGACACTTTTTCAAATGTAAAATCTTGTTAGAATTTGTTTTTATATCAAAATGAATGCATCTAAGCCAAAAAAGCAAAAACAAAATTTTTGATGTGCCGCCCACTGCCCAACCCTTAGCTAGAATACTACTTAAAGACAAGTTTGTTGCAATTATTTTTCTAGATGTCAAAATATGAAGAGTATTTCAAATCTATGACAAACACCAAACGCATGTCATTTGTACTGTACAAATATGACTGGAAATAGGTATACATATACATGTATTTTAGAAATAAATTAATATTTTCTTACCTTTTGACAACATGCTAGGCTTTTGATTTGATGTTCCCTAAAATAATATGCTTTTGTTAATAAATTTGTAAGAAAAAAAAACAGATTTTTATGACAACTTCTGCTATATTTATAACCAGTTTTTTTTTTAATGCTGATTTTTTCAACAGAATTCAATAAATTAATGTTCACATGACTGTTCAAATTTATCAGGAAATGAAAACAAAATTGTACTTAAAATGAAATCATTCCCTATTAACATGTACTATAGGTACAACAATGTTAAGTCATACACAAAATTTCCTTAGCTATAGAAATCCTGGAAATGATAAGGTACTCATAGCAACAAGTAGATGTTCAACTTACTTCAGTCTTTTCAGACATTTCTCTGTATGTCTGAGGTCTATTTACAACCTCATCTTCCTCTATGTCCTCCAAGGCTGCCAGGGTGGCTGCTCCTCTGGCTGGTCCCTCAGGAGACAATGTGTTACCAGTTGTCTGACTAAGGTCCTGGTTTAACCTCCCATAATCCACTGTTCCGTCTCGCTCTAAATCCTGAAATTCAAACACAATTTGAGGAATTACGGGTAAATTACTCCCTTTCTTATCATGCTTCTTTTTGAAATGTGGCTTTCTGAAAGGATTGGTCTGATTGGATAGTTTTTATTAGTTACAAATACAGTGTGATTCGGCATTTGATGTACGAGTGACCACTGGCAAGAGAAAGCTTATCATAGGTGGATAAATGTAGCACAGTCACAACAGATTTAATGCTGCACTTAGTGGCCCTTAACAATAAAATCTGTAAGAAATTAGTAACTTAGAAAAAGAAGAAATTAATAATAACTCACAATTCTCTCCCTTTAAAAATTTATATGTGACCTTAATGTTTTACAATTGTTTCAGTTATCGGTAAATTTCATTTTACTTAATAATGTCATGACATTCAAATTAAGTTTTCTATGATTTCACAACAGTTATTAAGTTCTGTTGTTTTATTTACTTAATTAAGGAGTTAATATGAATGTAGGCGCAGCCTAAATGCCAGCATCGCACATTGTTCATGTCGTTACTTCAGAGCCCCCTAACAGTGCCATTTATGACGTGACGTCTTATAATGTGTTGGTGATGTCACAAACTCAATTTCAAATACAGCGTTTCAAATTGAAAAAAATCGTCTGGCATTTTTGTAGTAATTTAAAAAATAAACACTTTAATTTTATCGATGTCAAAATTATTTTTGTCTTCTTTTATATTATATATTTTTTTGTTCGTCTACAATATTTTCTTCGGATAGCTCAGCTACCATCTGAAATGGATTTGTTCATATGGATCACGTGACTTTTTTTACACACACGCATGTAACCCTATAGCTCGCATCTGCGATGCTGGCTATTATTAGACTATAGATCTCTTAACAAGAAAAATGTTCCCTCATCCAAGCATACCCCTAAGGATGTGAAGGATGAGGGTCATTCTTGTAATTGAGCCTGAGGCTCAAGAGGGTATCACATAGCTATCATTTCCAGTGTATCGGCGAGATGCACGAAACTTGTCTCAGTTTAAAGAGTTAAAAATAACTCCGAATAATAAGTAACATGTCACATGACATCCAGTATATAACCCAACCTCGTGACGAAATTGTCATCCTTTAAAGTTAAGTTTGTGACAGACACATAAATATCACATCAAAGGGCTGGGTACAAACCAAATTATTATCCAACAAAAAAAGGGCGGGTATGTGATACCCTCTTGAGCCTCAGGCTCAATTACAAGAATGACCCTCATCCTTCACATCCTTAGGGGTATGCTTGGATGAGGGAACATTCTTATACATTTTCGCCTTTCGGCTCATTCAGGTATCACATAGCTTGTTTAAAGCTCTGGCACAAACAATAAGTTTTTTGGCCCAAAAAACCAGTAAAGTTTACAAAAAACTTTATATAACAGATCGAAATTATTTCAATACATAATCAGCATAAGACAATGAACTATTGCAGTTCCTGTAATAAAACTTTCTGAAAGTTTTTGAGTTTGACCAGTTGGCTGTTGCTAAAATGTCTTTCATAGAACATCCAGAATTAAATGCTGCAGATGTTGAAGCTCCACGATAAGAGTGAGCCTTAAAAATTTTAGTGTCTATTCCTGCTAACTGAAGAACATCCTTCAGCCACCGGGCTAACGTACAAGTTGTAACCACTTTGAATGTGGAAAACGATACTAGTAAGGAAGAAGACTTTCTTAATTCCTTAACTTTTTCCAAATAACATAATAAAGTTCTGAAAACACATAGTTCTGGTTGACTAAACCTTTTCAATTTAATCGGACAATTAGAAAAACCTGGTCTAGTAGTCTTTATAAGCTTAGAGATCTCAAACACAGCTGAATCTTCCAAAATATACATATGTCTAATATCCAAAAACGATAAAGTCTGAGCTCTAGCAGCAGTAGTAAGAGCAATTAAAGCCACAAGTTTATAAGTTAACATTTTCAATGATAAATCCTCCAATGGATACAAAGTAGATAAAAAGTCTAATACCACAGAAACATCCCACGTCAAAGTATATCTTACTTCAGGTGGATTCATGTTAAAACATCCTTTCATAAATCTTTGTAATGATACAAAATTGTCAAAATTAATTCCAAAATACACTAAAGTCTGTGACAACATAGAACGATGACAGTTTATAACTGAATACGAAACCCAGCCTGTTGAAGTTCTAATAAATATTCAATGATGTTTATTTCAATCGGACGAAAGGTATTAACCTGCCGTCTACCACACCAAAGAACCCATTTTTTCCAATATAATTCATATTGTTTGTTGGTTGCATTTCTCCATGAGGCGAGAATTGTATTAACAGCATTTTTCGAAAATCCTGAACTAGCAAGTCTTTGCCGGATACAACACAGGCGATCAAATTTAATGTCCTTCTGAGTGGATGACTTTCTTTGGAATGGGGCATGAATAAAAGGTCTCTGTGTCTTGGCAATCAAACTGGCAAAGAAATGAGAACTGAAATTAACAAAGAGAACCAACTCTGTGTTGGCCAGAAAGGCACAACTAGAATAGCCATCTTAACCTTATCTCTAATAATTTTATCAATTATTTTGCCAATCAAACTGAATGGTGGGAAAACATATGGTAACAAATCTGACCATGAAAAGGTAAATGCATCTATAAAAGATGCCTCTGGATCATAAATCCAAGAAGCATAGTTTTTAATCTGGAAATTTAATCGAGATGCAAATAAATCAATATTTGGTTTGAAAAAATGACAGCAAATTCTTTCAAAAATCACAGGTTTTAATTTCCATTCAGTAGAATCTGAGAAATTTCTAGACAAAAAATCAGCTGTAAAATTTTCAGCACCTGGGATGTACTGAGCTGTAAGTAAAATATCCCTAGACTGACACCACTTCCAAATTTCTTTTGCAAGTTTATCCATAGACAATGAAGCCATGCCACCCATATCATTTATGTAAGCAATTGCTGTGATATTGTCTGATCTAATACCAATATGTTTATGTTTATCATTACTGAAAAATGATTTCAAAGCAAAGAATATGGCCAATAGTTCCAGAAAGTTAATATGATGTTGTGATTCTAAAACTGACCATCTACCACCAGCTTTTTTATTACCAAAATGAGCACCCCAGCCTTCATTGCTGGCATCACATTTAATCCAACTGCATATATCTTTTGGTCTTATCGGTTTAACATTTTGATTTTCAACATTCGAAATCCACCACAAAATTTCAGTTTTTGATGATTCGGAAAGCTTAAAGAAAGCATCATAGTTATCATCAAACCTTTGCAAATAATAAATTTTTTCTCTTTCTAATTTTCTGTAATGAAGTTGGCCATACAAAATTGCATTGAAAGCATGAACTATCAGACCAATAAAAGAGGCAAGTAATCTAATCGTGATTAACCTGTCTTCTAACAACAGTTTCCCAGTTGATAAAATTTTTTGTATCTTCTCAATAGTTAAAAACACCATAAAAACTTCTGTGTCTATAATAAGACCAAAAAATATTAACTTTCTTGTAGGAACAAGAACAGACTTTTTATAGTTTATACCATATCCAAGTTTGTCTAAAGTTTGAACAATGAAACTGGTATTAGAAATACTTTCTGAATAAACCTGATTCATAACTAAGGAATCATCAATATAATAAATGCATCTTAAACCATATTGTCGAAATAAGGCATAGACTGGTTTTAAAACTTTGGTAAAAATCCTTGGAGCAGATGCTAAACCTAAACATAAAACTTTGAACTCGTAAAGAGTATTCCGCCATGAAAACCTCAAATATTTTGTAAATTCTCTCTTGATGGAAATACTAAAATACGCATCTGTCAGATCAATGGATGTCAGATAATCATTTCTTTGAATAATATCAAGAGCAAAATTCAAGTTTTCTTGTTTGAAATGTTGATATTTCACATAATTATTCAACTTCCTCAAATTTATAACTGGTCTCAGAGAGCCATCTCTTTTTGGAACTACAAAAATTGTAGAGATAAATTGACCAGATATAGCTTTAACTGCTTCAATAACACCTTTTTTAAGCAAGTTATCAACTTCTAGATCAATTAATTTTGCCTTTTCTTCCGAAAACATAATCTCACGATATGATGAGTATTCTGGAGGGTCTTGATCAAACTCTATTTTATAACCATCTTTTACTAAATCTAAAATCCATTGATCTGAGGTAATCTTTTCCCATTCAGGGAAAACTAATTTTCTCACCTTAGTGACATCATTTACTTTCGTCTGTTTGATTGATAGTAATGGCCTCTTTGAGACTGTTGTTGAGGTCGATTTTGATAACCTCGTCTTTTGTAGTTGGACTGGGGTTGATAAGAACTGTTGCTTCTCTGAACCTGAGAGTTGCCCTGCATAGCAGGGCTTTTGTAGTTTAAAGTTTTATTGTAAGAATACTTAGAAAACTTGGGATTACCCAATGGACATTTCAATGGGTCACCTAATTCCTTCACCCGTTTCATACAATCATCTCCAAAGAGTAGCTTAGTAACAGGCAATTCAGATGTACAAATAGGTGTATATCTATTGTGAAGATACTGCTTAAGATTGTATCTCCTTCTGTGTGACAACTTAAGGAAACTATTGCCAATAAGGCTGATACTGTCCGCTAACAAAGACCTTGTCTTAACAGGATCAAGGTGTTCCTTATTCTTAATACACTGGTCAGCAAGCTGAACTATGGGAACAAGACCAGAGGCCATAGACTTTTGAATCTCTTGCAAGAAGAGATCTTGCTCATGTGCAGGTTTAGGGATAGCCCTCCATATTTCTGCATTAACTGAGGGTAGAACAAGATAATTGCAGTTTTCCAGCCTATGATATCTTTCCTCAATATTTTTAATACTCTCTTTATTAGAGCGAATAGTAACAGCAGCATCTACTGCTTTTGCAAGACCCGCAGAGACTTTAGGCCCAGTCTTTTCATCAGTCTTAAGTTGCGGGATATCTGGTACCCACTCTCCTTCATCTGAATTAATACTAGTAACTTGGTTATCAACTTTATCTGAACTCGAGTTTCTACCAACTGATAAGTTACACAAGCTAGGAGTATCAAAAGCATCCTGAAATGCTGAATTAGGGTCAGCCCCTTGATCAAGACTATCAGTGTCTGGCCTCTCCAACGAAGTAGGCCGAAACAAATTCATTTCAAAATCTCTGACTGATTCCTCATAACTTTCAAAATTAGGTGAAAGAGGCAGAATATTACGAGGTCTTAACGTGCTAGCATTACCCTGGTCCAACACTGGAGAAGGGTGGGTCACCGTAGCAGTAGGTTGCTGAAAAGAAGCAGCACTTTGTTGAGTGATCAAATTTTGTACAACCGAAGTCAAACTCGAAATTGACTGCATGACCTCAGAAAAGCCAATTTGCTGTTTTAGATCTGATATTTCGGCTTTACTAAATTTTCTGCTAACCTTTGCAGGGGTGCCATCACCATCTTTAGACGCTTTCTGAGAAATTTTTCTCTTAGAAGGCTTTTTCATAGAGCTACCCTTAATAACACGACCCACAGTCTTATCGGGCGAATTACAAAAAGACAAGGCTGAACCAGCTCTTGTTTTAACCGACGGCTCAACGAGCTCATCGTCATTTTTATCAGAAAGATAAAGAATGTCTTCATTAACATCCGACATAGCATATAAACGTACAAACCTGTTCTATGTTGACAACAACACAGGTCGGACTACTACTCACGTTTTTTGTAAACAAAGTGAAGAACGGTAAAAGATATACCTAAAACCTGGAAACTAGACACGGATACGACTGATAAATATAATAAGTATTTATCAAAGCAATATTATTCCTGGACAACGTCCTAGGAAAGATAAAAAATATAAATTTTATTTATCCAGGTGTTCATAAACATGTAACACCTCGCCGTCTCTGAAAATGGATGACAATTTCGTCACGAGGTTGGGTTATATACTGGATGTCATGTGACATGTTACTTATTATTCGGAGTTATTTTTAACTCTTTAAACTGAGACAAGTTTCGTGCATCTCGCCGATACACTGGAAATGATAGCTATGTGATACCTGAATGAGCCGAAAGGCGAAAATGTATAAGAATAGTGATGCAGTAAAATTTTTTATTTTTAGCTTCACATTAAGTTCTATATATTTACACAATAAAAATTTCTCAAAGTGTTAACAAACCTTGAAGAATTTTTCTTTTTCTGCTATCTCATCTAGTGTGTCAATCCCTGGTCTTCCTGTAGACAATACATATTTTTTTAGTTTAACAATTACATCAATGAGAGAAATTAATAACATTTCCCACAGTTAAGCAATTTGTTCATTCATCTTTTTTTTACCAAATAATTGTTTCCTTATTAATGACAATCAATAATAATGAATTATTATTTACCAATCAATGTATACATGTTTTTGACTGAAATACTGTATATATACATGTGCATGCCCTGCATTTGTAGCTTTGAAAATAAAACAATTTGTGTTGCTGAATATTAAATATAAGTAAGATTACAAACCTGTTCCATTCCTGGAACCATTACTGTTGTCATGTTTACGACTCATTCTCCTAAAACAAAATACAAATAAAATTATACATATAATCCAAGTGTAATTTTGTATTATAATTTTAAGACTGCTGGTAGACTGTTAGTCCCTGAGGGTATCCCCAGTTCAGTAGTGGCACATCGGTGCTGACAGGAACATCCTTCACCCTTTCAGTGATATAGTCATTGACTTAATTTACTGCCCTCAAGTTTTGAAAAATATTTCCCGGTAAATTTTAAGGTTTTTCTATTTTCAAATATATAGCCTTAGCCAAATTAGCCGTAATGTTTAGGATTTGAATTTTGATGTGTTAGCTCTACAACATCTTAATCCTTTGACTTTAAAATTGTTAAGTCTTAATTAGATGAAATGCATATCTGGTGTACAAAATTTTAAAGTACACAATTTATTCTCTCTGTTATATAGTCATTGTCTTAATTTACTGCCATTAAATTTAGAAAAATATTGAAATTCTTTTTTTTTATTTTCAAGCCTTAGCTGGATTTGGTATAACATTTTGGATTAGAATTTTGATGATAAAAGCTCTTCAACAATGCAATCATTTGGAATTTCATATTTATATTTAGGGTAAATTCTGTTATTACATGTATATGTTTTACGTGTCATACACCTGGTCAAATAAAGTTGGGAAACTAAACCTACATGAAGCAATCCTTTATATTGTTACACTATTTTAGCATTAAGCTGGGCTAAATTACACACTTTGTTATCTATCAACTTGTTTACACACTGCTGCATGGTCAGTACATGTATAATAACATTTTTATGAACAGAAACCATTATAATTAATTCCATAATTTAAGACACATTATCTAATTCACCGATTCTGCATTATGCAAGAGTCAATTATAGGTTTAAAAAACAATGTAATAAACTATTCAAGTCGTAGCATACATGTACCAGGCACATTCAGTATGCATTTTTATTGAAATTTACAGTGATATGGTGGTAGATCGGTCTAGATAACCACATAAAATGATAATCAGGAGACACTTTTGTGATGACAGTTTTCCAGCCAACAGCAGTGAGTCTTCCTTCGTCATAAAAATTGAACACCAAGATATAGGTAAACAATTACACAAAGAACATAAAACTTGACAATTTAAATTAAATACAGAATGGAAGTTAAGTCAATTAAGTTAACGAATGCATGCATTGACTTATACACATTTACAAATGAAGTGTGGTAGCACTTCATGATGAAAATGTGTGCATACTCAAACATTACATATGTCAATACAACTTTAAAGGGATGCACTCAATTCTTATAATTACATATCATATCAATAAATTGGTCAAATTCATGACACAGTTTTAGTAAATGTCTACTTTTATTTTGATGCATTACTATACTTCAGTGTAATGTTATTGACTTGATATGGTGCACTGATTTGGATTGGGGGAGGGGGCGCTCGGTGGTTAAGGTAGTTTGTCTACTATCGATCACATGATCTGTCAACAATGAGGTAGGGTGCACTCAACTCCAAACTTAAATGACAAGGCTTTCCAGTTTTACTGCGGAAGGTTGGTGTTTTTCTCCAGGTACTCCAGCTTCCTCCTCAATAAACACTGAACACCATGATATTGCTGTAAAATTGCTGAAAGTGGCATTAAACACCATTCAAACAAAAAATTTTAAAAAGAAGCTTTCTTACGTAATTTAATATTAAGGTTGTAAAAAGCAACAGAAACTTACCTTTCTTTTTGACTTTCTTCCTCTGACTTTTCAGAAACTAAAAATCAATGAAAATATTAATATACTGATATATTGTTAAAAACTTGACAGAAGAAATCAACTGACAGACTAATTTATAACTTTAATTTTGACACAGAAAAGATGCATTTAGTGTAAAATTCTATCAATCTACTAAACTAATTCTTCAGTAGAATCATTTACAATCTGTCCTTAAACAAAAACAAGAAATTAATTCAACTAAGCCATATAGATAATTGAAGCTAATAATAAAGGTTATAACAGGTCAGTATAAAAAATTAATCCATCATAAATTAAGGAAGTAAATTACATACTGTCTTCAAGACTGTCTTTACTCATGGAGGCATCTCCTTTTCCTCTAGTAGCTTTAGTTTTTGTCTAAAAATGAATAAAATAGTAAACTGTATATTTTTATTTAATAACTAAATAGAGCAGATTATAAATCTTGGTGTTGGAATATGTATATATATTGACAGACCAATATAATAACAAACAGATAAACAATATACCTGCATTTTTTTTATACATGTGCTTGAAAATAATGACTCACAGGGATAGAAATTATTGATCATAGACACACGAAATTAAAACAGGTAATAAGCCATTTTAAATAGTTTAATAAGAGTTTTAATGATATTTTGTAAACCAAAAGGTAAAAGCAGAGTTGTGCTAGCACTGGTTCATTTATGAATCATTACTGAAGAGGCATAAAAAACTATATGTATTGTAATATTAGATTTGTTGAATGAGAATTTCCTTTTTAATTAGAAATTGTGTAGGTTATTTCTCATTCTGAACTTCATGCATATTTAGACCTCGTGATTTATACATGTTACATTGTGACAATATAAATATCGTTTGTAAAGAAGTGCCATCTGTTATTTCAAATGTTTATGAAGAGTAAAGTACAATGTATATGAGACATTACGTAAATATTAAAAACCCTTTGATTACAACTCTTTCATTGTACCAAATAATCATTTTTTGACCAATAGCCTCTCTCTTCAAACTACATATACTTACCAAACAAAATGTACATCTAATTACAAATACATGTAAATGACTTTTTTCTGGGTTGTAAATAAATTTTTGGAATTCCTAACTGTATAATCAAAGAAACAGGGCGGATAATGAAGTTGTGAAGACCAAAAGTTATTTACAAACCAATACAAAAATTCAAATTAGAGCTATTCCTTATAAATAAATATTAGCCAAGTTAAATCACCAGAAACAATTCAATAAACAAAACAATGAACAAGACTGAAAATATTTTTAACAAGGATTTTAATGAATGGCATATTAATACATATGCAGCGATTTGTCAATGCCAATACAAAAAAATTAATATGGCTGACAAAATTGAATTTAAGCTCTATCTGTTAGAAAATTTTGCCACATTCTAGCTTTTTTGTATCAATTCTATTTAATATTCATGTTGTCTTAAATTACAATTCCTACTTTAATACCAAAAAAAATTAACTTCTATACAAAATTGTCTGAATCTTTCTTACAATAAATAACTTTATTCTTCTAACTTCTTTGTAAAATTGTATAAAATATTTGTTTAATAAATCTAAGTTATATGTATGGGTATAATGTATAATAAAAGCTGTGCAAAATATATAAATGTGAATTATGCATTGTTAGCAAGTAATTTCAATAAAAATTTAATGAAAGAGCACAGTTTGACCTTTAAACTTATGAACTTCATGAGAAGGACTCTTTAAGATGGACAATTAAGGTTAACAAATCATAAAATCAATTTTTCATTCTCATTTTTTTTTAATAAATAGGAATTACTGGATTTTATGTCAGCCAATGCAATATACACTACAGTACAGGTGGATCGTGATCTATCCACCAGTCCACAGTCGGAGTGGATTCATGGTGCTACACTACCTTGTCAACTTGCCCACACGTTGGAGTGGAATTGCTTTATCACAAGACTGGCATGCATACTCAAATGAAAAATCTAATAAGTATTTATGTCTTACAAAATAAGAGGTAAAAGTGGATTGGACACTGGTAAGATGCCCTTTGTGGATTGGTGGTAAAAGCAGGGTGGACAATGTTGCTGCACACTGTGGACTGGTGGTAAAAGTAGAGTGGACACTGTTGCTGCCCACTTTGGACTGGTGGTAAAAGGAATGTGGACACTGGTGGGCTGCACACTGTGGACTGGCAGTAAAAGTAGAGTGGACACTGGTGGACTGCAAACTGTGGACTGGTGGTAAAAGTAGAGTGGACACTGGTGGGCTGCACACTGTGGACTGGTGGTAAAAGTAGAGTGGGCACTGGTGGGCTGCACACTGTGGACTGGTGGTAAAAGTAGAGTGGACACTGTTGCTGCCCACTTTGGACTGGTGGTAAAAGTAGAGTGGACACTGGTGGGCTGCACACTGTGGACTGGTGGTAAAAGTAGAGTGGACACTGGTGGGCTGCCCACTTTGGACTGGTGGTAAAAATAGAGTGAACACTGGTGGGCTGCACACTGTGGACTGGTGGTAAAAATAGAGTGGACACTGGTGGGCTGCACACTGTGGACTGGTGGTAAAAGTAGAATGGACACTGTTGCTGCCCACTTTGGACTGGTGGTAAAAGTAGAGTGAACATTGGTGGGTTGCAAACTGTGGACTGGTGGTAAAAATAGAGTGGACACTGGTGGGCTGCACACTGTGGACTGGAGATAAAAGTAGAGTGGACACTGGTGGGCTGCCCAAGTTGGACTGGCGGTAAAAGTAGAGTGGACACTGGTGGGCTGCACACTGTGGACTGGTGGTAAAAGTAGAGTGGACACTGGTGGGCTGCCCAAGTTCGACTGGCAGTAAAAGTAGAGTGGACACTGGTGGGCTGCACACTGTGGACTGGTGGTAAAAGTAGAGTGGACACTGGTGGGCTGCACACTGTGGACTGGTGGTAAAAGTAGAGTGGACACTGGTGGGCTGCACACTGTGGACTGGTGGTAAAAGTAGAGTGGACACTGGTGGGCTGCACACTGTGGACTGGTGGTAAAAGTAGAGTGGACACTGGTGGGCTGCACACTGTGGACTGGTGGTAAAAGTAGAGTGGACACTGGTGGGCTGCACACTGTGGACTGGCGATAAAAGTAGAGTGGACACTGGTGGGCTGCACACTGTGGACTGGCGATAAAAGTAGAGTGGACACTGGTGGGCTGCACACTGTGGACTGGTGGTAAAAGTAGAGTGGACACTGGTGGGCTGCACACTGTGGACTGGAGATAAAAGTAGAGTGGACACTGGTGGGCTGCCTACTGCAGACTGTAAAACCCAACTGAGTTGTAGTGTATTAGAGGCAACATTGATGTTGATTATTTCATTATTCTTTCTTGACATTTGGGTTTTAAATATCTTTTTGACTATCTTGAATATGTAAAAAAAGGTATGGATTTATAGGCATCCAATAATATATGGGGGGAAACTCCACCTTTACAAATTGTCTCCACTTGAGTTTTATAATGAAGTAATGAAATTAATGCAGAAATTAACGTTATAAAGATAGACAGCTATGAAATTGATAGAGCTGCCAACAGAACTGTCAATTTCCTCATCTTATGACACAATAAATCCATAAACAAGAAATATCAGTATAAATATACATGTACTAGGAATTGCCTATAGGTAACATGTAAACGCCATTAAAACAGCAGAAATATGTGGCTCTGATGTGCACATTCATTTCATTACTTATCAAATATAAACTATATGATTATGACAATTCATCAATACTGTCTGTATTCTGTATCCTACATTCTTGGTTGCAAGAAAAATCTACTTAATAATTAATAAGGAGGCTGTATTTTCTAGAGAGTATTTGTTTGAGTAAATCTAGTTGAAATGAGAAGATTTTGAATTCAGGTATTTTCCAAAAAAAACGTAAGACATTCTTTTAATGTATAAAAAACAAGTATTAATGAAAGATTTAATACAGAGCCATTTAATTATATTGTAACTTTTTATATGAGAATGTACATATTAATTAACTTTTTCAATTTAAACAATTAAAACTGTCAGAGTCTAAGATTTTAAAGCATGTACAATGCCATATAAGTTTTTAAGGTTGCTTATAAATGGTGCAGATAAAAAACCATTTAAGAAGATATGTTCTGCCATAAGACAAGGAAACTGTTTTTTAAGAAAGAAAAAGAACTGAAGTGTCTTGGAACTACTTGCCTTGAATATTGGTTTCTGGAATAAATTGTTTTCAACAAAACATTAAAAGTAATAGTAACTACATTAGTGTTTGAATCACATGTATCTTAATCTATGATCATTTACAGCATATTTACCATAACATAATAAAATTATAGAAATACCAGACTGAATAAGCATGGGCTATCTAAACTGTGTTGTGTATTTTAAACTAAAAGCATAACTATAGCCTAATATCTAAATCAACAGATTGGTACACATTTTTTATTCAAACAGTAACAAAAGTTTTGAAAGATTAAAAATAATTTTTCACTATAGTATTATAATACCTCTTTTTTAGTTTTTGATTTCAATATGCCACTCTCAGTAGCTTCAATAGGGGATGGTTTATCCGCCCCTATGGAACTCTTCATTGTGGGTTTGTCATCTCGAATTGGTGTGCTGTGTTCTGGAGTTGATTGTTTCTTTTTAAGGAAACTTTTTCCAGTACCTGTGAAACAAGTATTACAAATGAAAAGCTAAACATAGCAATTTTAACAAGTGATCTCTCTAGCAGTGATAAGCAAGTTTTCCAGACAATTTCTGTCATTTTTCAGTTCTTTAGAAATGTTGTTAAATACTATTCTACATAATGCTGCATCTCTCTAAAGAGTAGAGTGTTATATATAAACTAAAATTTGTTGACATGTTATACACAGACAAATATGTGAAATATTGGTGTATCATTAAAACTCTTTCATTTATTAGGGTTTTTTCTCCTATGTATATGTATGTATCTTTTACGTTTCTGTGCAACCAAATTTTTCAGTAACATACCTTACTACTGTACAGGCCTTGCGAATTTTAATTTCTCCGCGCATCCCGGTGGAGGAAATTCGGGTCTCCGCGACCTCTCCGCGGTCATCACCACCGCGACTCGCGATCGCGAGTTGCCGGCAGAGAGCCGGTATCGGGTGGAGAGCCGACGACTCCACCGTGTATTCGCAGTGTATCCACTCTGCAAACATTTGAGGATATATTGGCACATTTGGTAACTGTGCATATTATCGTATAAATGACGTGAAATTATCGTAAGTCTAATCTTTCACCTTTTAAAATATATGACACTTTTGTGAACCTGTTTCAGATCAGTTTCATGTGTTATCCTGCAAAAACATAGAACAGAAAGATCGTGTAGAATACTATTTCTAACAATAGTTAGCAAAGTTGTGTTAAGATTATTTATTGTATGTTTGTATTAATTTATTAATCTTGCATCGTTTTATTTATATTTCAGGTTGTCTGTGAAGATTTATTACTTATCTATATTATCAATTCATGTAGCTAAAAAGCTAATTATCTTATTTATGCATTTGTTATTCTTTCTTATGTAGAGGTCAACTTAGGCTTAGAGGTGACGAATATGCGGTAAAAAGCTTACCAACTTCCACATATATCTTCCCAATATATTTATTTATTAATAAAGTTAACAGTTGTTCACATTCTCCGCAATGACGAAGTGACAACTTGGATTATTTGTGTTACGTATTCCGTTTAACAGCAGGTTGCAATAAACAAATCCATGGACACCTGTTCGACAATATGAATTGTCAAATAACTCACATCCACTTATTTAAAACTGAGAGCTTTGACACTGTTCAATTATAATTAGCTTGTTTGTAAACTGTTGGTCAGTCTGTGAGTTCAAAGGTAAATAACGACCTAATTATCGCTAATTCAATCAGACAGTATTACCTTTGTTACAATTAATTGAAAATGTCCAGGAAGTGTCAGCGTACTAATTAAGAATTAGGCAATCATTTCTGTATAGCAAATATTGCTTGATAAGTATTTACCTTCGTATTACATGCTAGTTTAATCCGTGCCGAAGACAGTTATTACCTTACACAGAACACAGTTTAGACTATATTGTTTGCAAATCAACAATATACTACATGAATATATTACATTATGTATAACTAAAAATTCCGCAGTTTCTTTGTATTTCTAAAATATTCGGTAAAAAAGCACGTGCCGATAATTGAGGATATCGTCTGCTTGTCAATCAAAGTTTTACTGCTTTCACAATAGCACGTGCAAGTAGTGTTTTTTTACATTATTGTAACCGGATATTTTAAAATGCTTAAAAAAAATCTGCAAAGAAAGATGGATTACCGAGAAGCATCATTAGTGGTATGGGGTTTTCTTTTGGAGTTGTGAATATATTTCCTCCGTAGACATTATGATTCAGAGATTCTACAAGGTTTATAAAAAACCAAAAAGACGCTTGTGATTTCGTTTTTGAACTGTAGTTCAGGATGTCAAATGATCACAGGTACGGCCTAATTAACGCTAATTGGTTATCATCTGACAGCATTACTTGTGTACCACTAATTATGTAATGAAAAATGGTCTGAAAGTGTCATTGTGCTCAATTTACAAGGGATTGTCCAATTAATTTGAAGGGAGGATTAATTTTACAACAAAAAATATAAAGTTTGTTGTATACACACTCGAGCATATGACAACAATTTCACTTACATTTATAGACGTAAACGGCACTATAGACGATCTTGTTTTGTTGATGTTTGTCAAATTTGAAGAAAATATATGACAGTAGAACACGATAATTGAGGTATCGTCTGCTTCTTGAGTCAATTAATTTACCGCTTGTAAAATAGCACGTGCAAGTAGTGTACAAATATATACCTGTGAAGTGGTTATTATTTTAAAAAAACGATGAAAATGAAATGACAGACAGTATATCTTTATTTATTCCACCACTATTTTATCTATTAATTATTTTATAATTATACCTCCGGTTTTGGTGACGTAAACAAACAAGCTGTTAATAGAATTCACAACAATTATTTTAATTTATTGGATTGAAACTGGATATTTTTAAATGCTTTCAAAAAGAACGTGGATAAAGACAGATGGATTACCGAGAAGCTTCATTATTGGCATAAGATTTTCTTTTTCTTTTGGAGTTGTGAACGTATGTTTCTCCGTAGACATTCTGATACCCAGATTCTACAATGTTTATAAAAATCCAAGAAGACACTGTTATTTATTTAAAACACAGCTTTGACACTGTTCAAAAATAATTCAGCTTGTGAGTTCGTTTTTGAACTGTAGTTAACACTGTCAAATGATCAAAGGTAATTAAAGACACAATTAACGCTAATTGGTTATATGACAGCATTACCTGTGTACCATTAATTGTGTAATCAGGAATATGGTCAGGAATTGTCATTTATTATGTATTTTGCACTTAATTTAAAGTGATAATTAATTTTATAACACAAGGTATAGTTTGTTGTATACACTCAATTCAAGCATATGACCACAATTCCACTTTCCTATATTGACGAAAACGGCACTGTAGACGATGTTGTTCTGTGATGTTTGTCAACACTGAAGAAAATATAAGAAGTAGAACATTTTCTGTAGAAAGGAAACAGAAACTTAACATGCATACCCATTGTTCTGATGTGATTTTACGATCTTTTTGGCCGGCTATCCACCGCGACTACGCGATCGGCACTCCACCGCGAAAACACCGCAACTCCACCAAGGAGAGTTGAGTAACAGTGGAGGAAACTGTCTCTCCACTCTCCTCCACCTCCACCGCGATGGGTGGAGAAATTAAAATTCGCGGGGCCTGTACAGTACTTATCCATACATGTATATGTGATTTTTTAAGCAATCTCTGTACCTTTTGATGTATCTTATGTACACTTATAAGACATACTGCTCCTATGTAAAGTGCCTAATCATTATGCAGAAGACCTAGAGACATACCGGTTCCTATGTTATCTTCCTCGTCATCGTCATCTTGCATCCACCATGGCTTGTCATCTTTCTTTTTCTGTTTAGGCTCTAGGTACTTGTTGATTCTTGATGAACTTATTGATTCCTCAGATGAAATAGACTGAAATAAGAAAGTTTTCAAAATTACAACAGCACCCTTCCAAATACATATATTTTATGTGACTGTTCCAAGCCATTAGTTAATGCCCTTGTTTTTGTCAATGGCCTGTTTTTTTTGTTGTTAATTTTTGTGGATTTGTACATCTGTCTTTGATTGATTTGTTTGGCTTATCTTTACTTTATATTTTTTTATTTGGGTCAACTACAATGCATGTACATGTATATATGCACATTAAAATCAAAGAATGTGTCTATGGGACACAGTAACCCTGCTAAATGAAGTCCCAAACAGGAAGTAGTTGTCCGACAGGTCTGAAAGTCGCTTAGGATGTACAACTTGTGATACTGAACCACCCTGCCGAATTTTAAATTGCTCTCATGTAGGGTTTCTGAGCTTAACGGAAATTTGTACGGACGACGGACATGAGAAAAACTTAATGCCCCTAGACATGCCGTCGTGGGGCATAAAAAAAATCAATCAAGTCTGAAAAACAGTGAAACCTATTCATGCAAGTTTGATACATGTATACAAAAAAGGGTTTTTTTCATGTACATGTAAATTTAAATTGTAGTGGATTGTTACATCAAAGATAAAATTGACACACTACAGTGTTCTCAGCAGCAAAATTGTGTGTCATTGTGATGCTGCTTTGAAACATTTTTGTAAAGTTTTTTTAGTTTGAAAATGATTAAGTAAATTAATGCATACATCTTTCAAAAATGCATCAAACTGTTCATCAAATTCCTTCTTTGACATCTTTTTCGACATCTTGCTATGTTAATCTACAAAACAAAAAGTGAATTTTACTGAATATATTTTCATAATTTACTGAAATACATGCTACAGTATAAATTTTATCACTAACTACATGTACATTACAGACATTACTGAAGCTTTTATGCTGATGTCCCCTTTTCACAAAAAAAGCCATTGGATTTGTTTTCTCCATTCTATAACAAAAGTTCTTAATTTGGTTCATGAGCTGAAAATTGGAATACAACTATATTGAAATTTTTGCAATATACAGTTTCAGTATAGTTGTTTAATCTTTTGCATTACTGGGCAAAAACTTAAACATTGGACCTCTTTGTACTAGTAGCTCTGTCCATAAACCAGAGGCTCTTAAGAGCCTGTATCGCTCACCTGATTTTACATAAACACTTACTAGTAATGCGTCAGGATTTTGGCTGGATAAAGGGGGTGGTCGCTGGCAAGGGGATTGTACTAGTATAAGAGGGGGACTACTGTACTACATAATTCTTCATATCCAAATGTTTCTTACCTTATCATTAAAATTCATTTTATAATATCAGAAAAGGGATTTTTATATAAAAAATTATTTTTATATTAAAAATATATTTCTTGATGTCAGAAAATAATAAAATAGTATTATTTTTTATTTCACAAAATAGAATTTTTTAAATAGATTTTCAATGTCATTAAATTCTAGTAATTTGTACAGACATGTATATCCTTCAATTAGTACATTTTTCTCTATAATGAAATACATGTATAAAATGTTATACAAATACTTTTGAATGTGTTAAAATTAAATGTGTATTATATCATAATATAATAAATTTGAAGTCTCCTTAACCGTTTAACGGTTAATGTTTCTTTTCCAGTTTCATTTGCATTATAATTGTTTTTAAATCACTTTTATTGTCTGCCCAGGTTCCACTTGGTAGTTCATAAAGGTTCCATTTAGTTTGCACAAATCCAGGGCCAAATTACTAGTATGGACATTGGCGATCTTTGACAACTTTTTGATTTATGATTATGATTAATGTTGGTAGTATTACAATGTATCTCCTTGATGAATATTTCAATCTTGTGTTTTTTATAATAATCCTGATTTCTGTTATGCCAAAATCAAGCTGATCTACATGTACAATATCCTACTAGTACTTGCGTTTCCATTTACTCCAGCATGAAAACCTTTCTTTTACATGATTTCTTCATTTTGGTTACGACTTGTTAAACTGCTTCTGAACTGGTTTATGATAAAAAAACAAATCTTGTTCTATTCAAGACTTTCAAAATAAACATCTGGTGACCAATGAAAATGGTAGTTCATGAGGGAATTTTACGCTGTTGTGCATAAAATATGTGGTCGTTGGTTATCTATGAGGGGAAGTTGTTAGCGAGAGGTAATTTTACATTATAAACACTTACTGCATCAGGATTTTGGCTGGATAAAGGGGATGGTCACTGGCAAGAGGATCAAACAAGAATAAGAGGGGGACTACTGTACTACTAGTTCATAATTCTTCATATGTCAATGATGTCAGAAAATAGTAAAACAGTATTATTTTTTATTTCACAAAATAGAACTTTTAAATATAGAAGATTGTCTTACTTGAATTCCTTACAAATGTATGTAAAAATGCTGATTCTTTAAATCAAAAATATAGATTTTTAATGCCAGAAAATGTATTCTGATATCCAGAAATAATTCTTAATTTTTTTAAAATAAAAATTGGGAATATATACTAGTAGTAGAACAGGGCCTTATACTTGTGACGATATATCTGGTATGTTATTAGAATACTAGTAAGTATACTAGATCATGTGTAGATTATGCAGTAACATTTTCAACCAAGAAAATCAACTATGCCCATTTTATACCTTGGATTTATATCTAATAATAATCTTGGATAAAAACAATATCTACACATTGTCCAAACATGCCTATGAATTGGGTAGAAACGCTCACCTCAGGCAGACTATACTAAATGCCAACCCCCCTTGGAAAAATTTGTTTGCTTGCATTTTTTTAATTATTCTATATTTTCCCTTTTTATTACAAAAATTCAATAGAAAAAATGTAGATACATGTACGATAATCTGTCCATGTTTTATAATATGCCACTGGTGTTAAGTTGTTACAAATCGTCCTTGACTTTTGCTACGGGAATTTTACATAATAAGTCAGCCATTTTTGTTTCTAAAGGGACCTTACGATGTTTACAAATGTTCGTCTGCTTTCGTGACGTTAAATGTATTTGGACAAACCGCGATACTTTTTCCCGCCTTAACTGCAGACGACATCACCCGAAGGATTTCGAGTAGACAACAATCGATTGTTCCTAAAGTACACTTCCGTTCTAATTAAGGTCAAATTTTAGTATGGAAAAATCGCCCTTTCAAAATTTAAAAACTGCCATATTTCAAAATGCTGAATATTACGAGGAAATAATTATAGATTTCAAAAAGTAGTCCTCTTAATCTACAAAAGGAGCATAAGCTGAACCATACGCGGTAAGCAGTTTTCATTTTTCACGCAAAAAACCCTCTCCACAATACGTCAACACTCAGTATAGAATACTTATCACAGTATCACATTTTAATTTTTGAGTGTCCTGTATTGTACTGATTATTTACAATTCATATCAGTTACATAAAACGCCTGTACATTAATATGTCAATGTTCAAATTTTCATGATATTAATGATCTATGTTAAAATTACAGCAAGATAAAAAAAAAACATGTACATTACCATAAAAGTAAAGAATGACCGAATACTCCATGATCTTATAGATTAAAGTGCCAACTAGCAAACTGAAAAACATTAGACCTCTACAAAAAATAATTGTTCATTCCAATAAAGGTCATGAATATAATACATACAAGTATTTAATATCTATAAACAAACATTTTATAAAAGGTAACTTATGATTCATGTGTTCAAATTTGGGGATTTTTTTATACTGGCAATTTACCAGAATCACAACGGCCATGTACAAGTATAATTGTGTACAGTTACGTCGAGTAAATTGCAACAAACCCACTTTTAAACTTCTTGATTTTGCAACAAATAAATCTTTTTATAAATATAAAAGGAATATTCATTTCACTATCATTTGTTTACAAACATGTTGTTACCTGTCAACGGTGATATCACATACCTTAACTTTATCCAATTAATTTAGTTAATATCAAATAACTTCCATGCATAAAAGTTGCGATTCTACGAATATGTTTGTAATATTTAATTGTAAAAATTTCATAATTCTTGCTAAATTGACAGCATCTCTCACTTCCAAAATTCAACTGAAGAAGGAATCTTCACCATTTAATATTTGTACCTCCGTTAACAGAAGAACATCGTTCAAATATACCTAATGACCACAAAAGTCGACAGAGATGTAAAGTATAGACATTTTGTATGTAAATAAACGTCCCTGCAACCATATATGAATGCCACGTTTAATCACTGTTTATAATATTATACATGTATATATAGATAAGTACACAAAACACACGTATCACAATAGTAGTTACAAGAAATAGTAATGATTATTTGCACCATAAATGGTCTTCACTTTCACTAGATTACTAGCCACAAAAGACAAAAGACAAAAAAAAGACAAAAAGCTTTATTTAAAGTCGGTGCGTCAATAACAGCAAACACAAGTTCTACAGAGCTTTTAAAACCGACATAAAAGTTTTCATCTGGGACGTCGGCCTAGGTTCCCCCCATCGGAAATAAAGCGAAAATACATGCTTGTTTCATGTTGAAAAATATTTCGTACACATAACTCAAATATATAACAAATCTAACAGACACACTATCTCATCACAAGTAAAAGAAGTCACGGAAGAGTTGAATAGAGACAAACGACAGCTAGTTTGATTTTAAGTCGGTATATTAACAAACAAAGAACTAGGTATACTATAGTCACAAAAAGATCATAATAGTTACGAACAATTTATACTCATACGTTTGCCATGAACGATAGAATGGACCTGAATTGTTTCTAGTGAGTTTTTCAAACACAAGTAACCTTTCTACATTGAATGAAATAGA
This sequence comes from Limnoperna fortunei, assembly GCA_944474755.1. Classification (NCBI taxonomy): domain Eukaryota; kingdom Metazoa; phylum Mollusca; class Bivalvia; order Mytilida; family Modiolidae; genus Limnoperna; species Limnoperna fortunei. Next base: position 49,299,933 of record OX104118.1, on the reverse strand, counting down.
AGACCACAGATGTTTTTCATTTACATCTGTTGTCATCATGTTTTAGGGAGGTCATTTTTAACTGTAACAATTTCCCGGATTACTTGAATGGTTTAGGGAGGTCATTGTTACTTGTAACAATTTCCGATTACTTGAATGGTTCAGGCAGGTTCGGAATGATTGGACATTAACAGTTGACAAAAGCGCCGATTAAAGCACATGTCCTCGAGGTCATTGTATATTGTGTTCAGCGGAGACGAGTTACACATCCTTCCACATTCACGAATATGACTATAATTCTATAACGAAAAGATTTGATACCATGCATCTTAACATCATCAAATCGTTTTTCAGAGTCGGGTTCGTCAGCAACATATCTGTTATTCGACAAAAATTGAATATAAGCTTGAAAGTAATTAATCAATATCTCTAACAGCATAGAATAACAAATAATTATGATACATGTATTCTACTAACATAAAACTCACGAACACTCAACCCATACATCAACACATAAGTAACAGTAACTACTTCAAAACAAAGATGGTATCAGGTGTTCCTGAATGGGGCATACCATTCTTCATTACTTAGAGACAATCTCTTCCAAAAAGTAAACTGTTCATCTGTAAGAAGAAAAGTCGTAATAAACTTTAAATAAAATATGCCTCGAGTTAATATTGAAACACATCACATTACGTAGAGCGCAATGTGTACTCATCGGTATGCCGACTGTTTATAACATGTTATTTGAATATTTGTCCCCCGCCGCAACGCGACGCAGGGACATAGAAATGGTCTGCGTCCGTTCGTTCGTTTGTTCATCCTTCGGTCCGTCCATATGTCCGTCCGTCACACTTTTGTGGACACAACTCCGCTGAAACAGCTAAATGGATTTTGTCCAAATTTTGTAGGATCGTTAGTCACCATATGTAGTTGACCATATCGGCAACATTTTAATTCGATGCATTTTATAGGGATTATGGGCCTTTATCGACTTTAGGCATTTTACATTTAAAACTTTTGTGGACACAACTCTCTGAATTAAACCGCTTGATAGATTGCTTTGAGATAAGGTAGGATTATTTGTTATGAAGTGTAGATGAGCATACCCAATGGTCATTTTGATTTGTCAAATTTTGATAAATTGCTTTGATATTTGGTAGGATTAATTGTTATGTGTGTAAATGTTCATACTCTTTCTTCATTTTGATTCGTCAAAATTAGTAGAAGTTTCGGGACTTTGACCATTTCAGTAATATAATACAGTGGTATAGATATTGTTGACACATCTCCTCTGAAACCCTTTGACAGATTGCTTTAATGTTTAGTAGGATTAATTGTTATGATGTATAGATGTGCATAGTTTACCACCATTTTGATTCTTCAAATTGTGTAGGAGTTATGGAACTGACCATTTCAGCAAAATAATACAATGGTAGATCTTGTAGGTGCGTCTCTGAAACCGTTTAATTGACTGCTTTGATATTTAATAGGATTAATTTTTTGTGATGTGTAGATGTGCACTCTCTACCACTATTTTAATTTTTCAAATTTTTTAATAGTTTTGGGACTTTGACCATTTTAGCAATATTAAACAATACTGAAAGCAAATTTTATCGAGCACTCTACTAAAGTTAGCACATTCTGATGATGTTTTATAATGTAGCTTAACTCTTTCTAAATACATGCCCAAACATTTCTAATATTACATGCTTATTATTTTGTCCCAAAACTAAATGTATCACAAATATTTTTTTCCATTTTAGTTTCTCTAAGGCAATACGATACTGCAGCGTCGGGGTACATTTGGCTACGTGTAGCAGCTTGCCCTTGTTATCACTTGTATTCCACATTGAGGTTTATTTTTATTTAGCGACCTCTTCTATTCACAGAACTAGAACGTGCTTTATCATGACTTGAAAACCTATACCGAAGAAATCGAGAGTTTTGGAAATGAATTACAAAGCTGAAAAAAAGATAATTTAGGGTTATATTCTTATAGATTTGTCGTAGCGATCACGTTCTTTTAACGTTGAAAGCCATAATTTTTAAATTGGACGTTTAATATATGTCGGCTGCGTTATATAACAGTCTGGTTTTAAACATAGGAGAATACGGATACTTATAATTCAGATAAAGCAACTCCATGATTTGTCTTATACTGATCAATAGCTACACTATATTCTAAATGTGCTCGTTATGCTAGATTCCGCGATTGGTATTAAGACTTTTTTGAGACTCTCGTCGCATAATTACAGGTTCGGGTCAGTGCTGTTGACTACTAATCTACTGTTGAACCAAATTTTTTGTTGTCCCTTCAGAAGTTTTTCTGTCAGAATGACTTTATTGATCGTTATGAGAAATCCATCTCTCAAAGCAGACATTTCAGATAGAGTCGCAGAAGGTAGCCTTCCCTATTACTGGATTTGACTTTTTCTTAGACATGTCAAAGAGTAACTCGACGGGTGTCTAATGCAAGGAATGCTTATTTGTCCTGAGCTCCTGAGAGCACCATTTGTTTCTATTGGGTTCGGGTTACTCACTTTCTGTTTTTGTGTTTTGGAGTATTGTTTCTGTTTGTATAAGTTGGATGTAGTGGTTTATCGATTAGAGTTCGAGTTAAAGTTCAAGTTTGAGCTAAACTTAGAGTTCTAGTTAAACTTCAATTGAGTTGGATTTCGAGTTCAAGTTGTAATTCAAACGTACACTTCGAGTTGACCATTCCAGTTAAACTTCAGTTTAGACTATGGGTAAATATAATATGTTTTGTATACAATTAAAATGTACTCAACTATAAATGAAGGAATATTTAAGTTATTATATACAGCCAGAAAAAAACTCAAAGATATTCGACTGGCGAAAGATAGAAAACACCTAGAACGAATAATTGTATCCTCGCCTTTTTAAAGTTAATCCGACAAATCACAAAACTAAAATCGGATTATAACGGCTGTAAAATTCGGCCTAGAAAACACCGATATCCTTTAAAGTTCGGACTAAATCTCACCATGTTTCAGTAAGTTGAACATCTTTAGGTATTCATTCCAGGAAGGTGAGGTTATGATGGTTTTACTACATATCCTGGCAAATTAAAAGTTATTTTTGGCTATCTATTTTGAATTTCTTTTCCAGATAAATAATTGACGTATTATTTTATTATTTTTTACCAGAATATTTCAAAAAGTATTACATTTGCGAAAAGACTTAATCAATCGACAAATTAAGTGTTATAAATCTTGCTTAAATATGTAGTTCAGCGTTTTACCTGGTAGTTTAGTTTAGTTTAAACATATCAACACAACAAAAATATTATTCATATAAACGTTTAGTTTTATTTATATAACTATGAAGACTTCTAAATATCGTAATATTATGTTAATCGCTGAGTAAGGGTGATCCGAAAAAAAGGATTTCAATTGATAGCGCTATAATTTCCATAAGCATACCAGTTTATGTGTCTTATGAATAAAATTCATATAGACAGTCCCTCATGTACTCGGGGGTTTTGTCTTTGTGTATATTATAAAGTAAACATAATTTCCTGGATTTCGTCTAGAACTTAAGGATTCCCACCCTGTTTCATAAAATAAAAAATCCTTTGCTATCATATCGAGGCAAACCAGTAATAATTCGTGCTACTTCGAATTGAAGCTTATCCATTTTTTTCACTATCTCATATGTAACACCCGTTCCTCAATTCACATGCATATTCAAATAGAGGAAATATAAAAGTATAATCTATTAAGGTTTTGTCTGCTGATACATGTATATTTCATCTTTCTCAGAATTAATATTTGTTTACTGATACTGCAACATATGTTTTCAATATGCCGTGTCCATTTATTGTCATCAGAAAAGTTTACCCCCAAGTGTTTATGAGATTTTACTCTTTGTATTTGTTCATTTTTAAAAGACAAATTGGTTACAAGTCTTTCCCATAGATTAAGTTATTCTAAATCTGAATGTACAAGGATTGCCAATTTTCCTACCGCAGGTCCGGGGTTTTCTCAGAGTACTCCGGCTTCCTCCCCCAATAAAAACTGGACGCCATGATATAGCTGAAAAATTGCTGAAATTGGCGTTAAACACCATCAAACAAACAAACAATAAATCTGAATATAACCTGAATTTCTAACTGATCATTAAGTGAATACTTTATTGAGACATCGTCAGCAAACAATCTCATCATGCAATTATTATTATCTGGAATATCATTACTGTGTACAATAGAAATAATAAAGGACCGAGCACTGAACCTTGAGGAACACCCGCTTTTGAAACTCAATATGATTACGAAACATTCTAAATAATAACTAGCTTTCTTCTATCGGATAGATAATTTTCTATCCAATTGATCAATCTACCTTTAAGACCTTAGTTATGCCATATACGGTCAAATGCCTTAGAAATATCGCAAAAAACTACGCATGTAGTTTGTCTGTGAACTGAGGCAAAGCCGATTTTGCGAAATTAGTTTGTTTCTTTTTTAATCCTAATTGAAAAGGATCCCAGTATTTCTATCGAAGTTCGAAGGTCTTGGGTTTTCTCCGGGCATTCTGGCCCATAATAGAAACTAGACGCCATGATATAGCTGAAAATTGCTGAAGTAGCGTGAAACAATATTTGTTATTGTTTCTTATGAAGATTTATGATTTTTTTTATACTTTTTAAGACTATTACAAATTAAAATTGCACCATAAAACAGGAATGAAAAAAAGAAATAATCTTTATTCTTATAAAGAAGAGGTGACTTTATAAAGCAGTCATATTATAACTGTGAGGATAAGGTCAGCATCGGTTACAACTCTTATTCTCTGCGTGAGACATGTAATACATGTAATTGTACTTTTTTTTAACTGCATTGCTTTGACCTATATTGGCGTAAGTTGCAATAAAACTGATTTGAAATTATTTGTTTTTATTTTATTTTATTGCACAGAACATTCCAATAATCATCAATACAAAGTTCCATTCAAATACAGAGGCGACGAGAGCACAAGAGTATTCTTGCAGCAACTGATCATTGAATAATAGTGTATACAAGTTAGCAAAATATATTGCAGTTAACTCAGTTTTTTTCGTCAAGTAGGCTCAGTCCGAGGGGGATATACACTAAATCACCATTTTAATCTACTAAAATGATATCTGGTTATAAATACATCCTCAAAATACCTATATAATTATTCTTGACTGAGTTATACTATTTATGCATCACCAAAAAGGAAAGGACCTAAATTTTTACCCCCCTAAAAACCCAGACAATTTGGAGACCCTCTTAAATACCAAGTTAAACTCTAACTAGAATTCTACTCGAAGTTTATCTCTGATAATCAACTGGAGGTGTAACTCATATTCCAACTTAAACTTGCACTAGATGAAAAAAGAGTGTATATCTGAGAAAATTATACAACAATGAAAGTGATGATGGACTTGCCACAATTGTTAGCTATGTACAATTTATTGTGGTATTTATTAAAGCACATGGCTACAGGGTATTCTATTCCATCTATGTGCGAAAGTGGAATATCAACGAGTTTTCCATCCTCCGTCAATCGTACTATGTTGTGTGAGTATTGACCACAGACATAGATGTGCCCATAGTCATCTTCACATATGTCACTAGGTACTTCCAACATGCCTTCGAATGTTGTTACATGGTCTTCGGATACAGTATTGTTGTTCATCAAAAATTTCTTTATTGTAAGATCCCTATGACCAGCAATACATAAGTAATCTGAAATACTTTGTTTTGTGACGATACAGTGCAGCTTAAGAAACGCCGAATAGTAATGGGTCGACATAGAAGGTTGATTAAATGAAGTATCACTGCAATTAATAAAATAATGTATATACAATTACAACTTTTCACACTGAACAGAAATAAATCAAGTAATTAATATTCCCTTAATAAATTATTTGCGCAAGTACTTAGTGATATCAGTTTAAATGGGAACACACAAACACACACACAACAAAATAATGAAAGTACTATTTGAATAGCAGAACTTTATATACTTCACATGCCCCGTGCGGGATCCGGGTGGCTAAAAGAATAGACCGCAGTCGCGCTAGCTTTTCGTAAAAGGCGACTAAATAGCGCCCAGTACCCTGACCGGCGTGTCAGGTCGGTTTGCCTGAAGACCGACTGGGATGTGTGCCCCAGGTGGTTGAATGGGGTACCCCTGGCAAGCTGGGTTTGTCAGGCCATAATACGGAAAACCTGACCTCAAACCATATTAGTGCACCGTGTTGGGAAAATGCCACGTTCCTCGCACGTTAAAGAACGCTGCTGTAGTATTCGCTATGAGTAGGGATTTCGATCCCGCTACAGGAGGGTAAATTGCCCGACCCTATCCATCCTCCCATTTGCCAGTGACAATCTAAAATCCGTTACCCCTATTTTTCCTTGTGTCCCATCCCATTTTCATTCATCACCATTTTATGTACATTTTATAATCCATTTCATGTTCATCGCCCGAATATAGCTGAAATATTGCTGCTCGGGCGTTAAAAACCATTAGTCAATCAATCAATTATACTTCACATGCCGGCCTATGCCATCTTTAAACCTGACAGCTGTGAATTTTTACGGAATTTCCCATGTAGAAGCAGGAAATACCCAGAACACAGGATTTTGCACTATTTTTTCAAAGCTACTGTTGGTGCTTTCAGCAGTCCCAGACTCCGGCCGTATATCCTCTTCGCTGGACGTCACTGGGTGACCAGCATCGCACTATTTCTTCAATTTGTGAATGCACTTTATTAGGTTTAGCTACTCCCCAGACCTTTTTAGGTTAAAAAATTTCAATTCTTTTAAATACATCTATTAGATATCTAATCTAGGACTCAGATGTATTTATTACTGTACTTGATATCAGCGCCAGTGGTTAAACCTTAAATAGACAAAACTCTCGTCTGTCGTGGTAAATTTTATATCAACTTTTTTACTATTATTTTTGCCCCCAATAACAAGATTAAACATGAATCTGAAAATGAACAACAAAGAAAATACGAATTCCAATAAAACGAGAAGTAATTTACGACAGCAGGCGTATTAATATTGTAACAAATACAATTATCAAAACTTACAACAACGTAAATCCGAGATTTATAAAATTTTAAAAAAGTGCTACTTACAGAAAACAAGAATCAACAAATTTGGTGAAGGTCGAAGTTGTCATTTGATCTACTATGCCCAACCTGAGGTTTTCTTGTTGCTTCCGAAGGTTTTCTGCACCCGACACTGTTGAAATACACATTGGTTGAGTTTTCTGAATTATATTACGAAAGACGATAAGCCGATCAGGATCTATAACTAGCAAGCATTGCTTATTAGGTACGGTAACAATTGCCTCGTTCCTCTCACTTACTGCTATATCCCATGGATTTCCTTCTAATGGCAAATGCTGTATATAACTCCCTGCATGATTAACTAAAACAACTTTTTGCTTCATATTGTCACATATAAGAAGATTGCCACTTTTTGTAACTGCTAAAGCAGAAATTCTGCCAAAGTCCAGGCTGCATGATCCTAAATAAGCGAATCCATGTCGTCTTTCCGCGAGTGTTGCTATTGCTTGCGCCATTGTAAATTAGATGCCTAAATGACAAAATTTACTTTTTTTCACATAATAATCAAACAGTAGTGCAAATTAAAACAAAATCGGAGTCGTGGCATTTAATGAAAAGTAAACATAATTTTCCCTTGTATTGAAATTTCCTTACTTGTCAAACCATAACATAACTCGAGCAAAGAAATTAAAAAGGTCATTTCTGTATAAAACACAAAATTATGTGTCAGTGTTAATGACACTTAGTAGATGAAGATAGAGGGAATATGTTCTTTTTACGTCAAATTATATAAGTTTACAGTTTTTTTTATGAATAGGTTTAGATTTTTGTTGTAATTGGGCAACAATCTAGGCTTAATTTCTAAAATCTCTAACAACCTGGAGTGAAAAAACTCAGAATAAGCCGATTTGTTCATTAAAAGAACCAAGTACAAAATTACAAAGCAATGGCTAACTGAAAATACTGAACAAAGAAGCGATACAAACTCAAACATATACTAGTATAAACAAGCAAGCTACGCTAATGTTTTCATTCGGAACAGGGGGATATCAGGGTTTTCTGTAGACACACACCTGACTTGTAAAGATAACTCTGCCCCAACTAGTTCTATATAAAATCTGCATGATAACAAAGAAGAAACATTTTAATGTATCGGTTTGTCCTTACGTGGGATCAAACCCACGATTTTAAATTACACAACGGAGTCAATATGATACAACCAACAATTTCAGATATATTGTATTGACTGCGAAATACATATCGAGATACCATGAAAGTTTGGTGGTGTACAAGACGTTTTGTAGCTGCAGAAATTGAGTAACATTAGTCTCCGTCCACAGATCACTTGATACGATCCCAGCAAGTTAGCAAATGAGAATAAATAGCACGAAGTCAGGTAGGTGTGGATATAATGTGTTGTTATAAATCTGTTAAAATACTTAAACTGTGATCCAAATCAAACCCTAAAACATACACTAGACCGGTATGTACAATATAGTTTGAACTTGTAAACTAGCATGATACGATGAATTTTCCTTCTTTGTATTTATTTGAAAGTGATCTAACTTAGCGGTTTTGTATATACTATATACGAATTTAAATTTGCCATATAGATCAATTATTACATATTATTCGGGTCTTAGACAGGATATATTACGTAACATTTATATTCCATGAGCCGAAGGCGAATGCAATGCAAGTCCTAAGTCGTGAATGTGACATTATATACTCTGCCTGAGACCGATCGATGATATAACTAAAAAATTGCTAAACGTGGGTTAAACACCATTCACACAAACAAAAACTATATTCAGGTTAAGAAAAAAATCACGAAGTATGTAGTATTACACTGGGACGAACATTTGTGTCCCATTATTTAAAAAAACGAGAATGAATTATTTTATTTTAATAAGACAATTACGGTACATTTAGAGTATTTAAGTACCTATGGCGACACCATTTTCACCATAAGCATGATAAACTGGATTTTCCGTCAATTTAACACACAATATATTACAACTGATAATTAAAGAGCGTGGTGTTGCTATTTTTAAGATTAATAGGTCAGCTGCAATTGCCTTCCATAAGGAGGATTTGAACAGCACTTCATTATACGCGGTCATCGTTGCTCGTACATAAATCGTTTCTACCATGGTTGTGGTCTCAAAACGTTTAAGACGCTTCATATTATTATATTTGATACTTGGTAATATTTACTTTAGAGCTTTTGACAAATAAATACCATACGTTAAGGATGGATATATCCGGGGAACATGAACATATTAGTTGACGAATATAGGATGTCATATAAAAATATTAAATTCTTCTACAAATTAAATCAGCATGGTTACACACTTTTGCTTATCATATATGACGCATTCTTACTCTCACAAGTGAGATCCTTATGACTCATTCATCTGCACATGACATGCGCTCGCGCATACAGCAATAAATAGAAAACCGGATTAGAAAATAAAAAAGCAAAGAATTACACAAATTGTTTACATAATTGAAATAAATTATATAAAAGGCCATTTTTTTGACGAAAACTTAAACTATTGGTTTCATAATTTCTAGTCTTCTCGGCTGTGCTAGATCAACATTCTGATGTCTGTACTTAAGTAAAGTTTTTAACGTCCACTGCTGACTATGCAACCCACGCTGACACTCTTTTTTGACGTCTTACTCTAGATATTGAATTAGCTCTACAAGAATGATTCAATGGACAGACACACAAGGTTCAAAGGAAAATGCTAAAAAAACTATAACAAAACGCAAAAAACGACGCCGAAACATTGTGTTTGTATTACTGACTTTCTGTTGCCTTTGTCTTTAATTTCGTGTTGTATATGTTTGTCAAAATCCGGATTTGTAATCGTCCATTTTTCCAAGTAAGGAACATTTAACACTGACATAGTTTTCCAGAATTGGTATTGTATAAAATATGAAAGATATACTAAAGGATATAAATACTGTAGATTTATTGTGACATGTATATGGACTTTATGAAAACGGAGAAAAGGTACAATTGAAGTCCGCAATGAGCAAAATGACGATAGTGTTTTTAATGAAAAACTAATACAATACCTTAATAAGTTGTTAGAAAGTTTAAAGCTTCCTGGTGACATGTATATGGACTTTATACACAATTTATCTAAAACACACATAATCAAAGTACAGTAACGCTTAGCTTATATCAAAGGTTTTTTAAAGTTTACATCGTGCGAAGTACGTCTTTCAAATCTGCATTTAAAAAAAAGACGGGGTAGCTTTATTCTTTATGTACATTATTGCTGTATTCTGCAGTTGTATCAATGGCATCCTTAACTTTGACTAACTAAACGACGTACTCAAGACACATAATCTGATAACGGAATATCAGTATGCCAAAAATCCCGAATGAGTTTGAAAAATTTGAAAAAAAATATAGTTCTGGGCACTATACTCTAACTTTTTAAAACATTCTGAATATTTACCTACCATACTTATAAAGCCTGATCCTCACTGAACTGCATGGGACAAACAAATCACTATCAACAAATTTGGATTAAATTAACCCCAGAATATATGTTTAATTTATCTTAAAATGAATTGAAATTCCTCAATTAAAGTATATTGTATATTTTAGTTGTTGCGACCTTTTAGAAAAAGCGCGCTTTGGGGGGCGCTGTTGGTTAGGGACCATCCACTAAGTATTTTCAATATCAAGTGAGTTCCAAGAAGTCTTGTGGTGTTTGTGAAAATCAGTAATTATCGAATAAGACAAATTAACATAATTTACATTATATTAAATTTCACAAGACTGTAGTTTGACTTTGAAATTGTTTTCCTAATAAAGCAATACAAAGATATTTCTAATTTTAGTAATGGAAGCCATCTGGGTGGAAGGATAAAAGTTTGCTTTGACAGTCTCTGATAGTCATTTATACTTAGTTTAATTCAAGCTGACCAAGAGGTTTCAGTTGAGAAGATTTCTAGATTTTCTTGTTACAATAAGCCTGATGTGCATTTCACAATCGACAAACACATTCGTCCGTTCGTCAAAAGTTTATGTTTAACTACTGAACATATTGAAAGTAGTTAAATCATAGCTGTTGTTGCTGAAATATATCAGAATAAGACAAAAAAATTATTATTTATTATTAATTATGGTCATATACTGCACATTCAGCATATTTAAGAAAAAAATACTTGGTATAAATGTTAAAGTGACAAATTTAGGAATAACAGGATTTTCTATTTTTAGTGGCAGCTTTCATCTTGATTGAAAGGATGGGGTAAATATTTAGCAACAGGAAATACAAAAATCACGCATACACAATTTTGTTGGAACTGTAACAGTGGTTTCAGAGATTTTTAATATTAAAGTAACCATAATTTCTATATGCAGCAAAACTGTTAATTATAGGGTCATAACAAGGTTATACATTACAAAACAAAATTCAAGTGTATTAAACAAAAAAAAAAGGAAAAGGCTTCCCATTGGGGTCATGTTTTTACCGGATCAAGTCGAAACATGCAGGTCCTGTACATTTTTACCGGATCAAGTCGAAACGTGCAGCTCCTGTACATGACCTCACAGTGACAATTTCGAGAAGATATCATCACATAACTCCTTTGAACAAAATTACAAACATTTTGATCCTGTAGTATCAGAGGTAATTTTTTACGATTCAACCAATCATAAAATTAACATGGATTGATTATGGCGGTCGTGATGTTCGCCCAATCAAGACGAAATGACAAGCTTGTGTAGAGGTAAGCACAAACATGATTTATACTAAATTACAAATCATTTGATCTTGTTACTCCCACGTAAATGTTTTTGAGTTGCAGCAATCCAAAACCCGTGGTGCATATGCGTGTTACATTAAGATGAATAGAGAATGTAAAAATGTGATACTTAAATTTACAGACCGACAGACAGCTGAAAGTAATGACAGGTGAGTTCAAAAGTGCGACTGAATCGTAACTGTATGCAATCAAGCTGAATACTAGTAGTTACTTGTCAATGATCAGCTTATCTAACTAATAAAGGTTCCATGACAGATACAATAGTACGAGTCAATTAAATGAAATATATGCAAAATACCATAAGCCAATGTCAAAAGATAAAACACAGGTTTCCAGGGATGTCATATCGCTTTTATTTACAACATGCAACAAAATCTTGGAGAAGATAAAACTGGGATAATTAATCGCTGTCTTCGCTGACTACAACAAGTGCAAAGTGATGAGAATAGCTTGCGTCAGTTACTCAAAAAAGTGAAAACCCCAGAAACTGTTATGCCTATAGGCGGAAAACACGGACCATATAATACTGCCATACCTGAATCTTGATACGTCACTTGAGGGGAAACCATACAGAAAAAACGAAGGATATAATAACAGTTAAAATATCTACATTACTTTATTTACATAAATAGTGAAATAATGCATGACAAAAATGATCATGTTTTATGTCCACATTTTAAAGATGATTGAACACGAATGACAAAAAGGTGACATTTTGGAAATGTTCAAATGTATGTAAGTCTTTGATGATTTTTACTTGAAACTAAAGCACAAATTTTATAATTTATAAAACACACTTTATATTTTCCTCAGTTCCTACACACACAACTTATATTTTGTAAACTTTATAAAACATTTTCAACAGAAATCTGGAGTTTCCTTGATAAATAGCAGAAATGTTTCAGCGCACTGTAAAATCATTGCTACAGCTGATGTAAACTTTTCATGGGAAAAATTTTATCAACCATTTAATGTCAAGTATGTATCTTGTAAATTTACCGAAATGGGTTTTTTAACTACTTAATCGTTTACATCACTAACCTTGATTGCATTTAAATATACATAAAATTTTCTTAATTGGATATCTGTTTGCTGCTTATTATCTATAACTAAACTGTCTGGGTAAACTTGTTGTCAGTCTAAATTATATATATTTATGAAATAAACTTGCTACCGTCCATTTCAAAATGAATGTTTGAACATTTTGAAGTAATATGGTATTTTGATTGGACAATGCATTTCAAGATTGCGCGGAAAGAAAAATGAAAAAAGAATAAAAAATAAGGAGAAGAAACGGGGAAAAAACAATATGCCTCCCAAAATTTTGTTTCGGAGACATAAATAGCGAACACCAAAAAAGACAATCCACAAAGCAGTCCAAAAACTGGCAAACTCCAGAACCAACAACAAAAAATATAGCAAATACAGCAATGGTCCTTACTTGGTACATGCTTCTTTTAAATGAATAGTGGGTTAAGCAAAGTTTTATGGCTTGCAATCATGTGGGAACCAATTTTGTAACTACTTATGTACAGGACCACAAAAAAAAACAAACCTAATATCTAACATCGCTCAATTCTGAAGTATTTAATCCACAGTATTCGCCTACCAAAACGTAGGAAACAATCATATAATATATAACAGAATTGTTTGGGTGTACGCGGTACATTAGTTGCATGAATCGTCACATTGGTTGCAGGAAGCGTCATGGGCCATATTGATTAAACATTAGAGTGTGTAAACACGTCTTTTTATACACTTGTAAAATTAGAGGAGCGAATATTTCTTTTAAGAAAGCTAAGGAAAGAAATAAATAAGGAAACTAGAAAAATATTAGAAATGAAAAGTAATTAAGAGTTTGGAAAACACAGACTATTCAAACCGGTTTACACACACAAATATGAAGAAGAACCTCCTTTCTTTCTTTCCTTTTTTGCTAACAAAGACACAGATGCTATCAATCTTGGTAATATCTTGCATCACAGGTCTGTTACTTCCTAAATTCCACCATACTTCAAAAAACAAATCCATTCCTATTTATCTTATACCTATACTCTCCACTTTGCACTCACAATTTCAATTACAAACGTGTAATGCAGGATCTTTTGAACAATGACTTCAAAGCCAAACCCACGACTGCTCTTGCCACAATTCACCATTCTTATATAGTCCTTCAGGTCACGTGATAACTGAACATCTTAACATTGTTGACAATGAAAGACTCCGCAATATATTGTCCAAAGGACCAACATACCGTCAACCTAAATCCACCAACTGGAATTATAACTTTAAATTATTGATGGATTCAATGGAAGACGATGCCAGAAAATGGGTAAAGCATGCGGACAAGGAGGATGATACCTTGTCTAAGAGGGTAAATGCCTTGAGGTCATTGATTCAAATAAGAATAAGTCGTTTAAGAATGTTTATGAGTACTAAAGCATCATCAATCTTCAGAAATCTTGCTGGTCTTAAAACTTTGTCCGATATTCATGACAAATATGTTGTTGTGCCAGCAGATAAGGCCCTTAACAGCATTATTTTGTCTGCAAAAAACATTATATAGAGTGTTTAATTAATGAGTTAGGCATGGACAGTGCACTTGGCAATCCTACTTACACATTCACTGCGCATTCAAAAGAAGAGATTATTGAAAATTACTAATCGATATTGGCGTCCTTTGGTCTCAAAATCAAAGTCGAAGACTGTTATCTCCCCTTATTGTATTGGATACCAAAACTTCACAAAATTCCATACAAACAGCGTTTCATAGCAGAATCGTCAAAGTGTACCACCAAACACTATAGCATCTGAGCACTATTTTAACAACAGTGAAAACGGGACTTCAAAAATACAGTGATACTTTCCACTCCAGTAGTGGAATGAATTAAATGTCAATATTAAAAACTTAAAAAAAAACCTTATAGACATCTTGAGGTCTGAATCTCTTTCCAATTGTTACAGCATTAAAACATTTGATTTTTCGACACTCCATACGACCATCCCTCATATGCAGCTTAACAAGGCTTAAAGATCTTATAAAACACTGCTCTTTCAAGAAAAAGGAAGGAGACGGTATTAATACTTGATAATTCGTAATGATAGAACTTACTTCGTCGTCAATGACTCTAAATCTAATACTGAATATACTGAAGACCAAATCTGTTATATGTTAGATTTTCTGATTGACAACATATTCTTCATGTATGGGGGACATGTTTTTCAACAGACTGTTGGTATTCCAATGGGTACTTATTATGCTCCTCTCCTCACCGACCTGTTTTTGTACTCTTAGAGTTCCTAGAAGGCCTGCTGAAGAAGAAAGATAAGAGATTGGCCCAGACCTTTAATTTCACTTTACACGCTAAGGGCGGCCTCTTACCTAGACCTACTTCTAGAAATAGACTCTGGAAAACTACGAAATATACTCTGCGACAAACGTGATGACTTCAACTCTCAAATTGTCAATTTCCCGTTCATCGGCAGCAATATTCCAGCAGCTCCAGCGTATGGTGTGTACATTTCACAACTAATACGTTGTTCTAGATCTTGCGATCGGTATTCAGATTTTCTAGACCGATCAATGCTGTTGAATGCTAAACTACTCAAACAAGGGTTTGTTGTACCTAGGTTGATGTTATCTCTCGAGACGTTTTATGGTCGTCACCATGAATTAATTGATCGTTATGGGAAATCAGTGTCTCAAATACGACCTGAGAAGTCATAAGTAGTATTTTCTATTCCTGGATTTGACTTTTCCCTAGACATGATAATGAGTAACTCGACCGGAGTCTAGAAGCAGGCACTGCTTACTCGTCCGAGCACCTGAGTGCACCCATGTTTTGGGGCAGTTTGGATTACTTTCCCTCTGGTTTTTGTGTTGCGTTTGTCTATATCCGGATTTGTAACTGTCCCTTGACTTTTGACTCTTGTTTTAAGGTCGGTTTTCTTTGCTATTTTTCGTGAAAGTAAGTAACGCTGGTCTCCTTCCACAACTTATGTATGTGGGTATTGCTGGGCAGCTTCAAAACAAACTAGGAATAGATAGAATTGTCACCGATTCAGACAATAACGGAGGTTTCTTTACGTGGGTTTCTTCGAAATGTAGAATTGACATTTATAAAAATGTATTGCAATTCATCACAGATGACAGTACAGACAGTTACTTATAATATGCAAACCAAACCTTACAATTTGTTCTTTGGATCCGAACTAAGCATAGTATACAGTGTTAGGCACTTAACGTTGGACTATTTAATACTGATCAGAATTTTTTTAAATGTTAGCAATTTTGGTTTCTGTAATTCTAAATTAAGCAATCTCTCTATGTGAAAGCACTTGCATATTGAACTGTCATAAGTGTGTTTTTTTAAATAAAATACATTTTATTGACGATTCTAAATCTATACCGCATTTTAAACATAGCACTCCATTTCAGAAAATAACCAACAATAACATGGCGTCCAGGTTTTATTGGGAGAGGAAGACGGAGTACCTGGCACAAACCATCAACCTTCCTTAGGAAAACAATTAAAATAGGAGTCAAGAGCCATGGTCGAACTTAAATGTACAATCCCAGTGTTAACAAGCAAGTAGACAACACTTCTATGAAACCGTCTAACACATTTAGATCAAATCATGCACAATATTCATCGAAGATGGCTGTAATCGTATGACAGAGTTCATAAAAATATGGAAATACAAACGACGTGTATGTTCTTTTAAACATTTAGACCATAACCTATCATAATGCTTCAGTACTTAATCGAAATTGTTAGTTTCCATCTAAAGCCACAACTGAACATAGGACATGTAAAAAATTCTTGTCTGAAACCATTTAAGAATGTTCGAATTGCAGGATCATTGAAGCTTTTCATCACTTATCTTAACTATGACCAAACTCTAAACAAGGATGATCTTTATTGAGCTAGGTGCAAATTGACCCGGGTGTTTTCCGAGATGATTTATTGATATTTCTTCTCAAAATAAGTATAATTCGCATATCGGGAAAATAGCTTATGTATACATTTATTAAACGAAGAATATTTGTTGAAATTATTCGTGTCAAGATACTACAGTTTCATTTAGATGTGTGTGCTGCAAAATGAAACGAAACTAGTAAATAAGTCATTTTACAATTATTCCAGATCGGAGAGCGGTGCTATATGACATAATGTTTGTAAAAACCTTCGCCTGGTGTGAATTGCATTATCCTGATGCGGTATACGTATGTAACTATAATAATATCAGAATATCGTTTTTCAGCAGTGACGCCCGTCGTATTAGTTATGGTCAAAATTGGTGTTAG
Source organism: Limnoperna fortunei (assembly GCA_944474755.1). Classification (NCBI taxonomy): domain Eukaryota; kingdom Metazoa; phylum Mollusca; class Bivalvia; order Mytilida; family Modiolidae; genus Limnoperna; species Limnoperna fortunei. Next base: position 49,282,781 of record OX104118.1, on the reverse strand, counting down.
GTTACGAAGGACAGAAGAACAGTAAGTTAAGAATATCAGTCAACATCTGTGTGACAAGTAACACGTAATGATAAACCAACAATAGTGGCATATAAAAAATATTTACGTATAGGGAACGTGACTGTCAGAAACCCGTGATTTATCAGGCTTTCAGTAAACAACAATCGGTCTTTTAAGAAGTTACTGTAGTAGTCCAAAAAGTGAATTGTTCAACAAAAGGACAGCATTTATATACATGCAGTGTTAGCTGAAATGGAACAATTTTGTCCGTTTGTCTACTTTTGTAATAGACTGGAGCAAATAGAGAAACAAATTGGCTACTATTAGAGCACATTTTGTACCAACCTGTATGCACTGTTTGTAACCCATTTTATTCGACGATTTATTATTTGTAGTCCACATTTGATTGTTGTTGTTTTTATGTAGAGACCTCTACAATTCATGAACGGATGTTACTGAGTTTGCGCTTTAAATAGCATGCTATAAGACCCAGTCGAAGTGATTAAAAAGATCTGCAAATTAATTATAAAGCCGAAGGAAAAATCTTTTACAATTCGCTTTATTGCTGCTTTCAGTTGAATCTATGATGGATCAACGTTCATATGAAAATATCATTGAACTGGAGTATTTGTAGCGTAATTTATATTAGAAATATGCATGAAGACTGCGATTATATATGTTGCATATGTTAGCTACGTACAATCACACTCTGTTTTGAAAACTACAAGAATACGGAACATTATTATTCAGATCCAATCCTTTATTTGCATGCTTAGCACAGCAATTGGATGCAACAAAAACAACATGATACATAAATCCACGCTAGCACACTTAAAAAAAACGGAAACATTAACTAAAATTTATCGCGTAGATATGTGTTAAGTATCGTATATAATAAAGACAAATAGTACAAGAATAAAAGATTATTAGTTCATTTGTTTTAAATAACATATGCTGAAAGAAATCTGTCTCTTTCGACACATAAAATATTGTCATCCAAACATTACTTATTGTTGTTTTCTTCACAAGATTATTTATATAAATCAAAGGGTATTGGATAACTGTCATAGCCCATATAAATTCTATCACATCAATTACAAGATGGAATGTAGTCGAAAAGCAGATAATAAATATTGTACAAGCCTGCAACAATAATTATACAAGATTATTCGTTTTACTATTCTAAAATTAGCATTAATACATAATATCAGATTTTGTTTATATGCTATAATATCATAATTACAAATAAAGAAAACACAAAAAAAGAAAGCAAACAGATTTTATAGAACGGGATGAAGATAGTTTTGCAATGTGTATGCGAGGGAATTACACAACATCGAAAGCCAGTATCGACCGTCCCCAATTATTGGCAATATACATTTTATTGCAGTCTTGATTAAAGCACATAGCCACAGGGTATTGTATCCCATGTTGACAGGAAAGTGGAATATCGACGAATTTTCCTTCCTGCGTCAGACGAAGTATGTTGTGTGAGTATAGACCACATACATATATGTGCCCAGTGTCATCTCCACAGATGTCACTAGAAACATCCAACTTACCATGGAATGTTGGTGTTATAGGCTCAAACGTGACAGGATACATCGAGTTGTTAAATCTATTCACGGCGGTACGTCCAGAATTGTAAAACGCTGAATTATTCACGATGGTACGTCCATCATTGTACATTTTCTGTATTGTAATACTATTTGGATCTGCGTTACATATGTAATCTGTAGTATAATCACTACATTCGATACAGTGCAGCTTGCGAAACCCCTGTAACAGGTAACCTTGTATGGTATATTGACTGGCAATTTCCCTGTAATCGTTAAAATCATGAAATGTTAATGTATATACTTTTACCAAATTTTCTATTACACAGAGATAAATCATGTTATTACTTATATCTCTTTCAAATAAATTATTTGTATAGAACATAGAAATTGCAGTAAAATCAGGAAGTGGAAGAAGGTGCTTAGGAACGTCTATGTTTTATTCAATATTTACCAAATCTGTCTTGTTTTCTTAATTACTGTTTTTTTTACAAATCATGATCAATAAATTACAACTGATATTTTCAAAATAAATGAGACACTTACACTTTTTTAGCCCAAACAGATGTTGTCAAATCTGATGTGCCCAACCTGAATTTTTCCGTACCCGATATTGCTGATATACACAAAGGTTGATCTACACGAACTATTTCATGTAAAATGAAAAGACGATCAGGATCTATTGCTAACACACATCGCTTTTTAGGTACAGTTACATATGCATCGTTCTCTTTGTTTATTGCCACATCCCAAGGATTTCCCTCTAATGGCAAATTCTGTAAATAGTTTACTTCAGAATCTACTAAAACAAGCTTTTGCTTCATATTGTCACATATAAGGAGATTGCCTCTTTTTGAAACTGCTAATGCAGAAATTCTGCCAAAGTCCAGACTGTATGATCCTAAATAAACAAATCCATGTCGCCTTTCCCCGTGTGCTGCTAATGCTTGCGCCATTGTAATCTAGATGAAAAAAATAAGAAACATTTTTACATATAATAATAAAAACTATGGCACAATTAAACGGTACTTTTGAAGGTAATTTTTATTACGTGGCTTGCGAATCCACGCTGTTCCAAAAGAGACAGCCATTGCTGGACGTCTCTGACGGTTGAAATTAATAAAATTTCAAAACCATATACTTTAATGAGCTACTGTATTGAATGTTTAATTACATTATTTTCAACTGTACATTAAAAAATCCGTATTTACAATCTCGATACGCTGTTTGAAAAGTAAACATATTTTTTTCTAGTATTGAACATTTTCGTACTCATCGAAACGATTACATGCTAATGTTAGCCTATTACTACATAGCAAAGACAAATTAAAAAGGTGATTTGTGTATAAAACACAAAACCGTTTGTCAATGTTTAGGACAATTTGAAAAGAATAGAAGGCGTATGTTGTTTGATGTCAAGTATACATTTTTTCAGCGTTGTAGAATTTTATTTTGTAATTGGACCAGCTGGACTGTATTTCTTCTTGAGTAAAGAAACTCAGAATAAACCGATTCGTTCATTTAAAGAACCATGTACGAAATTACAAAGCAATGGCTAACCAAAACTAATGAACACAAGAAGCAACTCAAACCCAAAGTATACTTTAAAGCAGTGCACGAATAGATAATAACGAGAGGTTTTTTGGCCAGTTAAGAGAGTCAAGGGCTTACAAGCTGCAACGATTTATCATATACGACTATAATATAAAAAAATATAGCTTCATTAACCGGGTTGAATCATAGACATAGACATAGTACATGTGTACTAGCGTGTGACGATAGAATTTTCGTAACCAGTTCACCCCGGTTAATGAAGCTATATTTTTTATATAGCGGATTGGCCGAGGGGTCTAGACCGCTGGACATAGTGCAGGCGAATTGGTGCCACAGTGTCACAACGGTGTGAGTTCGAATCCCGATGAGGGTAAGCAAAAATTTGACAATGTTAAAAATCTAATTCTAACAGTGTTGGGCTTAATTTGTAGACCTGTATATAAATATTTGATATTGACCCTGTATTTCTGATGTTTCAGAAATCCGCTGGATAGATATATTATATGGTTGTTACAATACTTAGACGTTTGTATATAAATTACTTACTGTGACTGTATGACAAGTACCTTTGTCATGCTATATAATATATACAAAAATGCTGAATTAGATTAATGTCAAATTAATACGTATTGGTTACGAAAATTCTATCGTCACACGCTAGTACACATGTTGTATGTCTTTGTCTACGATTCAACCCGGTTAATGAAGCTATATTTTTTTATATAGCGGATTTGGCTGAGGGGTCTAGACCGCTGGACATAGTGCAGGCAAATTGGTGCCACAATGTCACAACGGTGTGAGTTCGAATCCCGCTGAGGGTAAGCAAAATTTTGACAGTGTTAAAAATCTAATTCTAACAGTGTTGGGCTTAATTTGTAGACGTACATATATATATATATATATATATATATATATATATAGATAGTAAAACAAGATAAAGTCCACAAGACGGCATTAATATGAATAAAGAATAAAATCACATGAAAAAATCTGTATATTGTATTACATCGCTAGTACTTTCACTGCTTACTGCGCTCTTCAGGCGACAATAATGTTTACAACTATTGTTTACATAAACGTAAGAAACAAAGATGACGTGATAATGTGTTTAAAAGTTCGGGAAAATAACGTTCATAACGTCGCATAAACAAACAATGCGTTTATATTAATTAATTATAATCAGTTGCTATTAATAACAGTTAATTAGCAATAAACATCTAGCCATTTAAGTGTGGCTTTAAACTACGTATAAAATGTATTTCCTTTTCATCACGCAGAGATTGTTTGTCTTCCAAAACTTTATATAATGGGAAAATGTTAAATTTTCCGTTTTTTGTCATTATACGTTTATGGTGTGTACGATTTCTTCTTATTAACGAAATAAGTTTTTTGTTAGTGCTATTACACATATGTACAGGTGTATAAGTAGGTACAAAAATTAAATTGTCACCACAAGCAACTGGTGCTCAATCTAAAAGATTTCGATTCCGATGGACTCAATTTTTTTCGATTGCTCTATGCGTCTCATGAATCTTTTACTCCAGTATGCTCTCCACTAACATGAATTATTGGACAAACAAATAGCAAAGTTGATAGACAATTCTAAACGCATTTTGACATCCAAAGAATATAAGAACTTACAAAGACGACTTGATGAAATTAGGTCTATTAAACTAACAAACCTAAAATCAAAACAAAAATTTTTTTTTGATAGATGGTATTGTTCCCGTTAAGCTACAGTTAAACCAACTTCAACCTACACACTAAAAGAAATCTGGAAAACTTCGCTTCAGAAAGCGTAAGCCAATACCAAAAACTAATACCAATATTGTTGTCAATCTATCGTCCACACCATTGACGGAAACAGAAACTAGCCTCCTATGAAGAGGTCTTAATTTCTGCCCTTCTAACAACAAAATAAATAAAGCTGAACTTGAAAACGACCTCAACAAGTTTGCAAGGGCACTCAGGATTAAAGAACACTTCAATTCTAAAGACGAAGACGAGGAGTCTAACAATGCTATCGATGAATCAAAGAACAATGAACATAACCATCCATACCTAGATTTAAGAAAAAGAGTAATTGGATTCCTAAACCAAGCAAAATTTCTACTCTTGAGTCTTTCATCGACCAAGTAAAGTCGGATGTGACTAGTTTTGCCAAACACTACAATCCGTCCTTTAACAACTTGTCAAAAGAAAAAATGAACTCTTTGAACCAACTGAAAGAAAGAGATGACACAATCATCAACCCAGCAGACAAAGGGAGTGCAGTAGTAGTAATGAACAAATCTGATTATGTTAGAAAAGCCGAAACACAACTGACTGAGGAAAGATTCTATAAAAGGTTGACTCTGATCCAACTGATAATTTTGCAAAAATAATTAGTAAGACCCTAACAGCCATGCACAAAAAGGGTCACATTGTTCAAGATCTACAACCGGAAAATCCCAGAGCTGGTCGTTTTTTTTCTCCTGCCTTAAATCCATAAGGAGAATAACCCTGGTAGACCCATAGTTTCGGCCAACGGACATCCTACAGAGAAAATTTCAGAGTTTATAGACTTCCACTTAAGACCCCACGTGGAAACTTTACCATCTTACATTAAAGACACAACCGACTATCTGCGTAAAATGGAATCCATGAATCCACTCCTACCGGACACAATCCTCGTCTCCATGGATGTAACATCATTGTACACCAATATACCACACGACGACGGCATAGCAGCATGTAAGGAGGTCTGAAAACAGCGCGACAACAAAGATCCTCCCACTGAGTGTATAATTCATCCACTCGAGCTTGTATTGAAACATAACAACTTTACATTTAATGGCGAACACTATTTACAAATTAACGGCACCATACTACGCTAACATCTTTATGGGAAAACTCGAGAAACAACTTCTAAACTCTTCTCTCCACCATCCACTATCATGGTTTAGGTTCATTGATGATTTTGACATGAAATGGATTGAAAGCGACGAAAACCCCCATCAGTTCTTTAACCACTCTAACAGTATACAACCATCTATCAAATTCACACATGAAATGTCCAAAACTAAAATATCATTCTTAGATACCACTACCACCGTAATAGATGGAATTATGTAAACCGACCTGTACTGTAAACCCACAAATAAACATCAGTACCTCTAACCAAACAGCTGTCATCCTAAGTATTCCTTTCAGCCAAGCTCTGCGAGTTAAACGCATCTGTTCTACGGAAGCTAAAACTAAGCAGTGTCCCGGAGAGCTTCGATGCCATCTAAAGCAGAGAGGATACAATAACAAGAACATATCAATAGGTTTTTAAAAAGCCAACAACATCAGTAGGGACCAGCGTTTGCAGTATAGAGAAAAGAAAACTAACAGAATACCGTTTGTCCTTCTATACTACCCAGCTTTTAAAGACATCGCACGTACTATCCGCGAACGCTGGACAACAATTGAAAAACATCATCAACTTTCAAAACTTTTTCCAGAACCTCCTGTAATGGCCTTTAGAAAACCAAAAAGTTTAAAATATCAGTTAGTCAGAGCAGAAATGTCGTCACGTAGACGCCAATCGGGGCAATGTTGCATCTGTGGTGACGGTCGTTCTATGACATGTGATCACATACAACACACCCAATACTTCACCAGCACATCAAATGGCAAACAATTTGACATCCATGTCAATTTAAATTGCAAAAGGGAGAACGTCATATACATGTTACAGTGTAGTATATGCAATCTCCAGTATGTTGGTGAGTCTGTGCAAAGGTTCAGCAAACGAATGAATGGGCACATAAGCGACACAAGATGCAAACCCAACTTACCCCTTAATAGGCATCTACGCACGCACGGCACTGCAATAACTGAAATTTTTAATAAACTTAAAGTGACCCTAATAGACCATAACCCAAGGTGGACAGACAAACAGAAAAAAAAAAGATTCCGAAGGGAATAAATGAAAAATTATAGGAGTGTAGACCACAAAATCCTTGGTCTTCGAATATTCATGTAGAATTACGTGTCATTTTATTTATTTAAAAATGCTTTTGTATATATATATTGATTGTAACCTTATCAATATTGCTACTTACTTATACACCTGTACACATATGTACTAGCACTAACAAAAAAATGTTTTCGTTAATAAGAAGAAATCGTATACATCATATACGTATAATGACAAAAACTTTTTACCTGTTATTGTCATTCGTTGTAAAAACACTGACGAAGCCTGTTGGTCAGGCGAAATATTTGTGCAATTTTTAAAGTGTAAAACTTTTGTTTTCGCTTTAATTATGTATCTAGATGTTGTTGTACAACTTTTTCAACGAATATATATATATTATACACATTTACACACGGGGTGGGTCATTATATTCTATTGCGTTATACTAAGCAATTGTTGTAATCATTTTTACACGAAGTGGGAGCCTCGGAGGCCTGGTGATTAAAGTAGTTTCTTTTGCGCACATGCCAGAAAACTCAGAGCATTTGAACGTATTATAATTTGAATATATTTGAAACATTGTGTTTGGATTACTAACTTTGAGATTTTTTTCGTGTTGTATATGTTTGTCTATATCCGAATTTGTAATCGTCCATTAACTTTCGGCGCTTTTTGTTCGGTCAGTTTCTTTGCTATTTGTCTTTGTAAGGAACATTTACCATTGACATAGTCTTCCACAAGTAGTATTGTATAAAGTATAAACTATTCGAATTAAATATAGTAGATGACACTGGGAAAAGTACAATTGGAGACCGCAATGAACAAAATGACAGTAGTGTTTTAATGAAACATGAATACAATACCTTGATAATTTGTTAGAAAGTTACAAAATCTCAAAAGCTTCCTGGTCACATGTACAAACGTCCAGATCACATGTATAAGGAAAATAAACTTTATACACAATATATCTAAAATACACAAAATCAAAGTACAATAACGTTTTAGCTTATATCAAACAAAAGGTTTGTTTTAAGTTTACATCGTGCGTCCGTCTTTCTAATCTTAATTTCGTTAAATATATACTGAATAGTCTATTCTATTTTTTTATCTTGTACCGTTGTATAAACATTATTCTGAACAACTAACTAGAAAAGAACTTAAGACTCATAATCTTAAAACAGAATACTAATTTTCAAAATATTAAATTTGAAAAAATGAAAATATAAGCTGAGCGGTATATGCTAACTTTAACAAAAACGGTCATAGGTGTCTTCTGGCTATTCAACATTTTAAAATTACCTATTCTGGCTATTACAGCATGCTCAGAACAAAAGATGTTGCTATTGTGTAATGTGTTGTTTTGGTAATTAACCATTAATTATTTGTCCAGGTAATTTTTTACCTAATTTATATGTACATATTTTAAACAAAATAGCATTTTAGTGTTAAAATATGTACAATTTGTAGACAAATAAAGGTCTTTATTTAAATTGAACATGTTTTATTACTTAATTTCATTTAATAAATTATTAAATGATATATTTAGTACTAATGACTGAATTGTCCACTGCTGTAGATGAAGCCATCTACCTGACCGATCGTGTAACAATTGTGATGTTTCTATACTTTTGAAAAAAACATCATGCATAAATAAAAAAAGATCGCGATACTTTTAAAAAGCATCGCGATGATTTTTTTATTTTATGCATGATTTTTTTTTATCGCGGTGCTTTTAACAAGTATCGCGATAGAAAAAAATCAGTGGCCGTTCATGTAACAATTGTGATGTTTCTATCGGCTTGCATGTTACTATCGCGTTCCTTTTTAAAAGCATCGCGATACTAATTAAAAGCATCGCGATAATTATTAAAAGCATCGCGATACTTGTTAAAAGCATCGCGATGGAAAACCTTTATGCATAGTGAATAGCGATGCTTTTTGAAAGCATCGCGATTCTTCTGAAAATTATCGCGATGAAAAAAACATAAAAAAAGCATCGCGATGCTTTTAAAAAGGAACGCGATAGTAAAATGCTTTTAACAAGTATCGCGATTTTTTAACAAGTATAGCGATGCTTTTTAAAAGTATCGTGATAGAAAAAAGCAAGCCGATAGAAACAACACAATTGCGACATGATCGGTCAGGTATATAAAAAAGCATCGCGATGCTTTTAAAAAGTATCGCGACACTTTTTACACTATGCATAAAGTTTTTTCCATCCCGATGCTTTTAACAAGTATCGCGATAGAAAAATGCAAGCCGATAGAAACATCACAATTGTGACATGAACGGCCACTGACAGAAAAGAGCAAGCTGATAGAAACATCACAATTGTGACATGATCGGTCAGGTACATGAAAAAGGCATCGCGATGCTTTTAAAAAGTATCCCGGTGGTGTTTTTTTCATCGCGATGCTTTTCATAAGTATTGCGATGCTTTGATCAAGTAGTAACATCAATATTGTGACATGAACGGCCACTGATACTTTTGAAAAGTATCGTAATAGAAAAAACAAGCCAATAGAAACATCACAATTGTCACATGAATATGTTATATTTTTGAACTATAACCAAAAACTATATTTGTACTCGTCCCCTCGCTTTAGTTTTTGCTAAGGCAGCCATGTCGGTTAGTCAGCTGTCATGACATGTGCAATTTTTGTAGAGAACCAAAGATAATCCGTGTAATGTTTCAAAGCAGTCTTTTCAGTGGTTTAAGAGGAAAAGACTTTTAAAAATCAATTAAATTTTATTTTAAAAACAGTTAAATGGGACGGTTTGTTCGACAATATTGACACTGAAGTCACTTTTGTAGCTGTCTTACAGCTGAACAATTTAGCAATGATAACTGTTTTTCTCTAATACTTCGACGCAATGGAGAATATTGTAGAACTTATGATGCTGAAGAAGAAAAATATCTTCGTTTTTCCTGTATCTGTTATACCTTTTTCAAATATAAGCCAAAAATTTATTTTGACCCTCTGTTCTATTTTTAGCCAGACGGCAATCTTGTTTTTTTTAATGCGGCCATAATTTGTGCAATCTTGGCAGAGAAAATTTTACTCCTGATATTTGCAAAGTTTTAAAACATTCCCTTCAGTGGTTTTGAAAAAGATTTTTTAAGAAAACTTAACGACGACGACGACGCACGCCAAGTGATGGCAATAGCTTCAGAATTATCTCCGTTTTAAGTACTTTTCTATTTGTTGTAGCAGTAGTCATCTTAGTCGGAGATTTAAGTCGTATAAGAATCGTCTAAAAATAATCCATACAATGTTTTGTAGAGATTGGCTCAGAGGTTTCAAACGAGACAATTTTAACAATGAAATCTGAAAAACAGATGACAAAAGGGTTTCAGACATATAATTAACCAATGTTCCTATATTTCAATTATGATACGAGTCATGATGATGAAGAATATATATGGTCTTTTTATGGTCATTCCAACATGCCAATAAAGGGTATCTAGTGGGACATAAAATGATACCCCGCTGCATTGCTTTTAATATCCATGAAAACCTTTTACTGAAATGCACATCAGTCTAAGAAGCAGCTCAGCATGATAACAGTCCATCTCAGAAGATAATTTTTACCTTGACTTAGTACCTATAAAAATTATTTTAATATGGCCTTACTCAAAAACTACGAATTGTTCTGAAAATTTAACTTCATATCTTCATTTCGTAATACTTTACTGGTGTGCAGAGTTTAACAAAAGTGGTTTTTCAAGTAATCTTATGAACACTGACAATTCTTGACACTTTTAATTGGCCTTACTCAAAAACTACAAATGGACTGTGCTGAAGATTTAACTTTATCTTCATTTTATAGTACTTAACAGATGTGCAACGTTTTAACAAATTCTGATCATGTGTTTTCAAATTGTTATTTGGAAATGTTATTTTTACTATTGACAAAAAAACCTTGTTAATTGGCCTAAGTCAAAAACTACAAATTGATGTGTGCTGAAAAATTAGACTTGACCTTCATTTTGTAGTACTTACCTGCAGTGCAAATTTAAAACAATCCGTTGACGCGTTTTCAAGGTATCATCTGGAAACCATCAGGGCATGGACAGACGCGACCTTTACGTGCCAGGGTATAAACCTTACATATACACATGGTTTACTGTCGGCTGTGTACTACAATAAATGGACCTGCTTTTTCTAGTGCTAACACATTAATGTTAATGTCTGTAACTAGAAATGTTACCCCACTGTGATGAATTATAATTCAAAGCCCCACCAATTTTGCATTACCACTGTTACGAATCCGTAAGGCGATATGAAAAATAAGAAAACTAATTTTTTTATTTGAGATAATGATCAATTGATTTTGTTATTTCGCGATCTCGATAAGAAATATATCCTTATATCGATAAAACAATATTTTTATATCGGGATCTCGATAAGAATATATAAAATATATCGTTATCCCGATAAAAAATCTAGCGTTGTTTCAAGAAAACGATTTTCTTATATAGTGATCTTAATTAAAAATATATAGATGTCTCGGTAAAACAAAGTTGTATCGTTATCTCACTATATTCTGCTACCCTGACGATGATATCCTTTCTAGCGTAAGCGGCCTTCGGATATAACGTCAGGTCAGGAGCATTGGATTTCAACGATGACAGCGTTGAAATTTGACGTTCGGATATTCTCTAGACTAACAATTTTGTAATATAGATACGATCAAGAACACCGAAAGTATTATGACATCACTCTCTTTATGACATTCATTGTTTACATTTTTCAGCTGAGTTTACATTTAGATTTCATAATTTAAATGTAAGGGTAAAATGTAATATATATTTACATTTTATATATGAAAAGGTATTCCCATTTCTCAAAAAGGATTGGAATGTACACGTGATATTAAATGGCGTCATATTATCAACCAATCAAAATTCTTATATCGGAGGTCCTTACCTGATGTTATATTTGAAAGTGAAGCTTGCGTAAATGAACAATATTGCATCAGGAGACCAGGCTATATCTCACTATAACAGATATTAAGATTTTCACTATTGTTCATTGTTGACCTTTAGTATGGTCAATATCACAATAAGAAGTCGATGTCATTAGTCTACTGATCCAAAGTAGATCATAAGATTCTAAGGCTAAGGCTTGATTTAAAGAAATAAATTCGAGTACGAAAGTAAGCGACAGTTAAAAGAAAACTCAGCAACAATATTGTAAATATATTTATCTCCCTTATCAGAGATTTCCCAGCAGGCACAGCTGTTTATGACGCATGATAGTCAATTCCTGATTCATTGGTATTATCAACAGCTAATAAATTCTATGCTACTAAAATATATTACTTGATGGTAAAAATGGTAGATCTAAGGAATGCTTGTCCAGCTGGAACTGTTATCTAATTCATTATGTGATATAATTAATCTTTAGAGAGATCAGAAATGGGTCAAGCTGTTAATTGTAGTGTATTTACCTATGAAATGTTAAAGATAATATACGTATTTATGATTTTTTTTAATTAGATCAAATTATATTCCAAAAGTATGACTATGCTTTAATATTACTCAATACATTTGATTTAAAAAAATAAAAAAATAAAAAATATATATATCATGATACTTACTCGCATATCTTCCTTGAAACAACTGGGCTCAAAACTATCATGGTAAAGAAATGTTTACAAGTTTTAATGTCCAATTTAGCATTTCCAAGATTGTGCAACCATCTGGCACATCTTTCATATTTCTTTTTGGGGTCTGGGATTGAAAATGGTGAAATCCCTTACGAACAATATTTACTTAATATTGCAACATTGCTAATGTTCTTTATCGTAATACTGTTTTGACCTACATTACATAAATATTCCGCAGTAGCATAAAATATGCACTCGTAAATTGTTATAATTATTTATATATAGTATAAAACAAACTATATGTGAATTAATTGAAAATTAAACAACATATTGTGTATCAATCTAGCCAAATGTTATGAACAGTAAATTTTGATAAGTAATCTGCCTTAGTTAACACAGTAAAATCTTATAAACATGACTTGTTCTTGTTTTTTACAAAGTGTTTCCGGTCAATAACTATATTCGAAAACTGACATCCATATATACGACTTTATTTATTCATTTGTTATAATATTATATCAGCAAATCAAGAAAACAAAAACAAACAATCAAACAAATTTAGAACAGTACAAAAATACAACTGCTTTATGTTTGTGAGGGAATTATACAACATTATAAGCGAGTATAGACCTGCCCCAATCGTTCGCAATGTACATTTTATTGTAGTCTTATTAAAGCATATAGCCACGTAGTATTGTATCCCATGTTGACTGGAAAGTGGAATATCGACGAGTTTTAATTCCTTCGTCAAACGGAGAATGTTGTGTGAGTATTGACCACAGACATAGATGTGCTCATTGTCATCTCCACAGATATCACTTGGGACATCCAACATGTCCTGGTATGTGTTATACGAACAATATTTACTTAATTTTGCAACTTTGCTAATGTTCTTAATCGTAATACTGTTTTGACCTGCATTACATAAATATTCCGCAGTAGGGTTACAGTGAAGCTTCCGAAACTCGGACATGTAGAAATTCGTATCATTTTCTGAAATTCCAGGACTGTAAACGATAAAATAGTAAAATATGTTAATATACTTATTATAAAAAAAAATATTTAATTTAATACTAAAATTTCTTTAAAATAAAGTAACAGAATCCAGTTTTAATTCACGAAAGTAATAAATACAAAGTAATAAGGATGGTAACAAAAAAATAATTATAATTGAAAGCAAAATTTTTATTGGAAACATTTATAGGTTATTTTTATATCGCTGAGAACTATATTCTGGACACGTATAGATTTCATTAAAAACTTGCTTAATTTAAGAACCAGGTGACCTATTCAATGATATTATCTAGATAGGAAACAATTTTATACAGCCAAATTACAATCCAAAGAGTGGATCAGACAATAAACAACAAAGAAACAAGAATTTGTGCAAACCTACAAATGAAAGCAGGTACTCGAAAGGTATATGTTTCAAACCTGTCTTGATTTCTTAATACCTGTTTTTATACAATCGTGATCAAATAATTACAATATTCATGTCTGAGATTTTCAGAATAAGTGCGCTACTTACATGAATGCTTTAGGCCTAACAGACATGGTTCTATGCGAAGACTTTTTGACATCTAGAGCGCCTAACCTGCAGATTGCCCTACCCGATATTGCTGAAATACAGATTGGTCGATAATCCAGAACTATTTCACGAAAGATAAAAAGATGATCAGGATCTATTGCTAACACACATCGCTTATTAGGTACAGTTACATATGCATCGTTCTCCTTGTTGATTGCCACATCCCACGGATTTCCCTCTAAAGGCAAATGCTGTAAATAGTTTACTTCAGGATCTACTAAAACAAGCTTTTGCTTCATATTGTCACATACATGGAGATAGCCTCTTTTTAAAACTGCTAATGCAGAAATTTCTGCCAAAGTCCAGGCTGTATGATCCTAAATAAGCAAATCCATGTCGCTTTTCCCAGGTTGCTGCTAATGCTTACGCCATTGTAATCTAGATGAAAAAATTAACTGTTTTACATGTAATAATTAATCTATGGCACAATTAAATGGTACGTTTAAATTTTTATTACGTAGCTTCCGAATCCACGTTATTCCAAAAGAGACAGTCATTACTGACGGTTGAAATTAAATAAAATTTCAAAACCATGTACTTTAATGAGATTCTGTATTGAATGTATAATAACATTATTTTCAACTGTACATCAAAAATTCGTATTTACAATCTCGCTGTTTAAAAAGTAAACATAATTATTGAACATTTCCGTACTCATCCAAACTATTAAATGCTAATGTTAGCCTATAGCTATATAGCAAAGACAAATTAAAAAAGGTGATTTGTGCATAAAACACAAAACTGTTTGTCAGAGTTTACGACACTTTGAAAAGGATAGAAGGCGTAAGTTGTTTGATGTCAAGTATACATTTTTCATCGTTGTTGAACTTTGTTTTGTAATTGGACAAGCTGGATTGTATTTCTACTTGAGTAAAGAAACTCAGAAAAAACCGATTTCCGAACAATGAACGAAATTACAAGGCAATGGCTAACCAAAACTAATGAACACAAGAAGTAGCACAAACCCAAAGTATACTTGTGCTTACGTGAAATCAAACCCACGATATTTAAATTACACAAGTAGTGGCGTAGCTAGATATTTAAAGCAGTGCACGAATAGATAAAAGCGAGAGGTTTATGGGCCAGTTAAGCGGACCAAGTGCAGAGCCCTGTAACGGATACGCGGTTGAATTCTCCCTAAGCTGCAACGATTTAGCATATTCGACATACTATTAACAAGAGAGTGACAATACACCACCGCACAAATCGTCTTTCGATATGTAAAAATTATCTTGATAGCTGTGTTTCTTATAAGTTGGCGATTGTGTCTGCTACTAGCGTCAGTTCCATCATCACTTTGTATATCATGTTATAATAACCACTGTTATCCATACTTGACTGGACAGTATTCAGTATACTGGAAGATTTTTGGTTTTTTGGAAAAGTAAGGATAAATTTTTCTACATGCCTCTTTCGTGTTGTAGATGAAATTAGGAAAGGTGGAAGTGTACCCAATATATAAAAATAATAAATCACTAAAAACAGTACTGTCATGGATACTTATCTTCTCTGTGTAAACTATGCAACGGAATTATCATGCCAGTGATATGAGTTCTATTGGATTCGAGCATTGAGAGCTTCAAACAATTTTGTATGCACGCAGGTGCGTCACTGCGTCAATGGTAGCTATTCCACTGGCACGAAGTCAGTAGGACACCACAAAGCATAATTTCAGATGCCGGCATGCATGCATTGTATTGATACCATACAAAGTTTGGTGGAGTAAATTACCTTTGGTAGCTACAGAAATTGAATAAAATGGGCCTCCGTCCACGGATCACGATACGATTGTTTTTGTTTGTTTGTTTGAATGGTGTTTTAACGCCACTTTCAGCAATTTTTCAGCTATTTCATGGCGTCCAGTTTTTATTGGGGGAGGAAGCCGGAGTACCCGGAGAGAACCCCCGACCTGCGGTAGGAAAACTGGCAATCCTTGTCAATTAAGATTGGAGTCGAGTACACCCTGCCTGCAGTGAGAATCGAACCCGCAATCTCAGTGTTGACAGACCACGTGATCAATAGTAAACGAACTACCTTGACCACTCGGCCACCGAGGCCCCCCACGATACGATTGCACCAAGGTTCCAAAATTAAATTAATAGCACTGTCACATAGGTGTGGACAATATGTTTTGTTATAATACAAAAGTTGTGATCACATTGAAGGTAACAATCTCACAAAACACCGGAAGTGAATCTGGAGATAACAGAAAAAGGTAATTTTCCATGCATAGAGCATACGAAAAACCAGACAAGAACTTAAATGTAAACTATAACGCAAATATGAATTTTCGTAACCATAAAATATCAATTTGAAAGTGATCTAACTTAGCATTTAAGTATATATTATATACAATTTTTTTGTCATAGAGTCAAGTAATACAAAATATATTCTTAAGTCGACGTTTTGCGATAACCATAAATATATAACTGTTAAGTTAGATCGCTAAATATATATTTATGTTTTTATCAAAATGAAATAAGCAAGCCGATGCTTTTTAAAATTAACCCGATACATTTAAAATGTATTGCGATAGAAAAACTCAAGCCGATAGAAACATCATAATTGTGACATGATCATGTTATTGAACTATAAGCCAAAGACGATATTGTTAACACCCCTCCCCCGTCTATTTGTTGCTAAGGCAGCCATATCGTTGGTTAGCTTTCATGATTTGTGCACTTTTGGTAGAGAACCAAAGATGATGTGTGTAATGTTTGAAAGCAGTATTTTCAGTGGTTAAAGAGGAAAAACTGTTAAAAATCAATTAAAATTTATTTTAAAAAACAGTTTAAAGATTGTTTGTTCCACAATATTGACCCTGAAGTCATTCTTGTAGTTCTCTTAAAGCTGAACAATTTAGCAATGATAACTGGTTTCTCTAATACTTCGACGCAATGGAGAATTTTGTAGAACTTATGATGCTGATGAAGAAAAGTCTCTTCGGTTTTCCGGTATCTGTTATACCTTTTTTGAACTATAAGGCCAAAAACTGTATTTTGACCCCCTGGTCTATTTTTTAGGCAGGGCAGCCATCTTGGTTTTAGAAAAGATTTGTTTAACGAAAAGTTAACGACGACGACGACGCGCGCCAAGTGATTGCAATAGTTCACATGTCCCTTCGGATCAAGTGCGCTAAATAGTATTAATTTTCAAAAATATGTGTGTCTATGACTTCAGCATTATCTCCCTTTAAAATAATATTCTATTTGTTATAGCAGTAGCCATCTTAGTTGGAGATTAAAATCGTATAAGAATCGTCCAAAGATAATCCATACAATGTTTTGTATAGATTGGCTCAGAGGTTTCGGAAGAGACGATTTTAACAATAAAAATCTGAAAAACAGATGACAAAAGGCTAGTCAATAGATTCAAGCCCACCCTGGGTTTCATACATATAAATAACCAATATTCCAACCATGATACAAGTTATGATGGTGCAGGATATATGGTCTTTTAATGGCATTCCAACATGCCAAAAATAGGGTATCTAGTGGGACATTAAATGATACACCGCCACGTTGCATTGTTTTTAATATCCATGAACACCTTTTACTGAAAAGCAAATTAGTCTAAGAAGCAGCTCAGCATGATAACAGTCCATCTCAGAAGACGATTTTTACCTTGACGTTGGACCTATAAAAATTATTTTAAACTGGTCATACTCAAAAACTACAAATGGAATTGTTCTGAAAATTTAACTTCATTTTATAATACTTTACAGGTGTGCAAAGTTTAACAATAAACGTTTTTTAAGTAATCTTTTGAAAACTGAGAATTTTTGATACTTTTTCAATTGGCCTTACTCAAAAACTACAAATGGACTGTGCTGAAGATTGAACTTTATCTTCATTTTATAGCACTTAACAGATGTGCAACGTTTTAACGATTCTGTTCATATGTTTTCAAGTTGTTATTTGGAAATGTTATTTTTACTCTTGACAAAAAAAATGTGTTAATTGGCCTAAGTCAAAAACTACAAATTGAAGTGTGCTGAAAAATTGAACTTGATCTTCATTTTATAGCATTTAACTGTTGTTCAAAGTTTAAACAAATTATGTTGATTGGTTTTCAAGTTATCATCTGGAAACCACCAAGGCATCGACAGACGCGACGGACTGTCTGTGTTCCAGGGTATAAACCTTTTATAATAAATGAATTACAATTCTTTGCAAAAACATTCTAAATTTTAGCAAAGATGAATGCTTTTCAAGCTGTGATAGCCACGTTAATCTCCAATCAGGAGCAGAAACTCAAAATTATAAGATAACAATCCTGGCTTAATTTCTTCATGATTAATGTGCAGGACAGTTTCTGAGACGATAAAAATATACTCATACATTTTTCCCAAAGGGTTTATGTTAAGTTATATTCCACATTGGCAGCTTTCTTGCATTTAGGATAGGCACAAAAATCTTGAAGAGGACCATCAAAGGTATATTTCCACACTATTAAAAATCAGTCTCAAAAGATGTTTGTGAGACGTTTTTGAAGTGGTTTTTTTAGGTATAGAAATGGGTAAAATTTTTGGCTGCCATCACTGACTACAACAAATGCCAAGTGATAAGAATAGCTCACATGACCCTTTGTGTCATGGGAGATAATAAATGTAGAGCCCAGAAACTCCATTGCCTATAGGGAGAAAACACAGACCATAAATGCTTGACAGGTCGGTCGGGGGTTTACTCCGAGTACTCTGGCTTCCTTTCCCAATAACAAATGAACGTCATGATCCCTACTGGCTAAAAATGACTGTAAATACCAGTTGCAGTTGTTTTTCGTCTGTCACTGACTGAGACCGACTGCGAATTACTGCAAAAATGTCTGTTAAAGACTGCAAACGTTGTGTCCGACAATAATTGTTACTGAGACAGTCATTTTATGCCTGTCACAGACATATTTTGTCCGTAACAAACATTTTTTCCGCTGGCACAGTCAAAATTTGTCTGTTAAAACGGCGTATTCGTTGTATCAGTCAAAAAATGTCTGTCGCAGTCATTTTTTCCGTTGACTCAGTCGAAAATCGTCTGTTACAACGGCGTTACCGTTGTATCAGTCAAAAAAAGTCTGTCACAGACATTTTCTCCGTTGTATCAGACAAAATACGACTGTCACAACGCCTGGTAATTATTATTGTTAATTTATTAACAGCGGTCGATTAATATTTTTAATGAACATGTTCGGAATTAAAAAAATATCTCTATTTGGAAATTGCACTTTCGCACAATTACGATTACAAATTTTATTTAAATAGTAATGTTAAAGATAAATGTATGTTTAAATAAATCTGTTCCTAAAAAATGAAGACTGCTGAAAATGTAAGCATTTGTTCTGTCCTTATTTATAATTATAAAACTGAATTTATCAATGGTTTACTTATACATCTGGTGAAAATAAAAACGCATTAAAACCATAATAACGATTGCCTTTGATACATTTGTACAATAATGTTTTCTTAAAACACGGACAAAGTTAAAAAAATACATATAATAAAATTGCCAATTTCTTTAATTATGGAATAAACTTTTAGTATTTTATTTAGTACGTCTACATACATCAAGTTGTGACATTTATTCGATATATTGTTTCTGTCTTTCAATTAAAATATAAAAAAAACCAAAATAATGTTTGTTTTCTAAGCTGCATCTTCTGTTTTTTTAAAGGGATCTTGTAATTTAGTTAGACTATAAAATTTGACATGTACAATTTAAAGAATGATACATGTTGTTAATTAGGTTACAGGTAATCTCGCCTCGCCGCCTCGCTGATCAAAGAAAATGTGTATTAAACATTTTGCGACACAATCCGGTGTTTTTCCGCGATCATGCAGAACAAGGGTTGATATTGTGTAACATAATAATGTATTAAATACATTTATAGTTATGGATGCATGGGTACTGTCTTCTAAAATACCTGTTCCTGCCCCCTCCCCTCGCCCGTGGTAAATTATGAACTTTGTACACGCAAAACACTCAATTGTAAAGGTGTATTTTTCTTATTGTCAATTTTGACAAGCTAAAGATCATTAAAATTATTCCAAAAAATTACCCAGAAAGACGATCTGTATAATTTCGCATGCAACTGAATCGAGTGCGCCGTTTGCTTTTAGTCGTACCATATTCTGTCAAGCACGAAACATAATAAGCAAGAGAATTAAACTAAACAGGGACTTCTAGAATTACTAGCCCATCGGCATAGTTTTATTAGAAAATGAAATAATTCCTTCAAAATAATTTTTAAAATGTACTTTTTAAAAAGTTGTACACGTTGTTGATACAGTTATTTCTACTTAGTATTTTTTCATTCCAGTCTTTCATGAGTAGATGTTATAGATTTGTTGAAAAAAAATTATTATGTCACTTGCTGATATTTCTTCACTACAAATGTTTGTCTTTATCTTTTAGTTTTTGCTAGGACCAAACTGAGAACGTTCCTGTGCTTGACCCACAGAACAGCCCAGCGCGTCCCCGGGTGGCGGATAGGGGAGACCCTCTCGTTGTAGTGTTGTCAGGTCATCACACGGAAAGCCTGACCGCTGTCCGTAGTGGGTAACGTGTTTGAAGATTGCCACACCCCTAGCACGATAAAGCCCCCTTTTGTAGATTTCGAAAAAGTGTAGGCTATTGTAGCCGCTACAAAAGGCTAAATTCTTCGCCCCTATCGAAAACATCATACTTTTCCAGTGGCAGTCTAAATTGTGTTACTTGTGTCCCATCCCAATTCCTTTTTCCGTTGATTAATTGTTTGTTAACTTGGTCTTGTCCTGAATATCGCTGAAATACTACTCGCTGGACGTAAAGCAAACATCCAATCTATCAATCAATCTAGTTTTATTTGGGGAGGTCACAGGTGTACCTCCTGCAACCCTCTGACTTTTGCAATGTTCGTTAAGGTCAAAGTCGAACACAGCGAGATGTCGGGCTCGAATTCACGAGCATTGTGTACTTTATAGCTTGTCTATCTATTTCGGTAATAATTGGATATCAAACCGTTTAGTTTGAATTCAGACACATTATTTATGCGATTTCATTACCACACTTGGACTATTGATTTAATAAATACAAATCTTTAATATGTTTGAAAGGTGTAAGTTTTCATAAAGTATTTAAATACACGCTAAATATTTATTAAAGAAATTAAAAGACCGTGTGCACATTAATATACTTTAGTTTTTTATTTCAGTTCTGAGTATCACTTTTTAAAATCTGAACTAGAGAATTATTGTTAATTTTGTAAATTACAATAACCAAATACAATACAGGTCGTGTATATGTCTTTGAAGTGTATTTATTACTCGTGTACTAATGCGCAGGGACAATGTTCGTGGTGTACTCGAACCAGTAAAAACTAAAAGAAGTCTGATTTTCCCAATTCCTTTATTCAAATATATAATGATTTATTTCGTTTTATGATGTAAAAACCTTATACACGTCGATAGAATAAACGAAAAACCCTAGCATGCACGCTGGAGAAACGATGCTTCAGTGTCACTAACTGGCTGAATATGTATTGGCCCTGGTATTGATTCCAGGTTGGATGTATAGGTCCCGAGACCCGTAGAGTTTTATGTGTCTCATTGTGTGTTACATGTATTGTGTTCTGTACTTTCTTACATGCTAGTGCTGATTGTGTTGGGATGCCAACACAGAATGTCTCCAAACGAACCACTATTGCCACTATATTCATGATATTCTTAGTTTGTGCATTAAAATATACCTACATATCAAATTTTGTTGCAATCGGACGAAGTTGACGTTT
Source organism: Limnoperna fortunei (assembly GCA_944474755.1). NCBI lineage: Eukaryota > Metazoa > Mollusca > Bivalvia > Mytilida > Modiolidae > Limnoperna > Limnoperna fortunei. Next base: position 49,260,769 of record OX104118.1, on the reverse strand, counting down.
GGGGCGGGGGGGGGGTGTGGTGAAACGGCTGCCATCACAAAATGGTGTTGTTCGCATTCAATTTTTTTTGGGCAAAAATGTTCAGGATAGTTAGCTGTATCAGTATACCAATTTTCATTGAAATTTCTCTGGCCATTACTGAGATCTGACAACAGCCGCCATTTTTTAAAACTTTAAAACGGCCACCATTTTGAAACCGGAAGTCGGACAATAATTTTAAAAGTAGTGGCACACTCAGGGTATCATAATCTACCTGTATACCAAATTTCGTCGAAATCGGATGATGTTTAAATTTTTCCATTGTTAGGAGGGTGGTGTTCGGATCGCGGCCATTTTGAAATATCGTTCGCGTCCAATTTTTTTTCAACATGCTGTATCAGTGTACCAAATTTCATTGAAATTGCTTTGGCCTTTACTGAGATCTGACAATAACCGCCATTTTTTTTTAACGGCGGCCATTTTTAAAATTTCAAAAGTGGATTGCACAACTTCAGGTCATCCTTAACATGTTCCCAAAGTTTCATCTTGATTAGACATTGAATCTCCGAGAAAATGTGCGGACAAGATTGAACGGAAAGAAAAAAGAAAGAAAGAAAGAAAGAAGAAGAATAATAATAAGAAACCGGAAAAAAGCAATATGTCTCCCAAAACTTCGTTTGTGGGAGACATAATAATAGTATGTTTTATGAGTCTAAATGGGCTTAATATGTATTGATGTTTCATGTATGTTGTTATTGTTTGTCGCTTAACAAGCTTATATTTGCTTGTATTTATAACCGGACTTCAAATAAAGTTTCTATGTCTATGTCTATGTAGGGTCCAGGGCCAATATGACTGACCGATAATCGATAAAAAGCCAATAAAGACGCCAATTCGTAACAATTTTATTTAAATAAAGCAAAATTCGTATGGCTAGCCTGTATGAACAGTCCATATGACTAGCCAATCTAACATATGCTGGAAGGAGTCACGAAATAGCTTACTGGTCCAGAAGACCGGAGGTGAGATAGTAAGGGGTAATACAACCTGCGGTCCGAACGATAAAAAGTTATTAAACCTTTTTATTTAGTACAGTGAACAAATCTTAGTCATATCTTTATTAATAAATTATGGCTGATTTTACGTATTATTTAATGATATATGTTCTACGATAGAAACACGATTTACGTTTAACCATATACTAACGATGTACGAACGATGCACGAACGTCGTACGAACGATAAATGCCCAATGTACGAACGATAACACCGTTAACTTATGTTAGTACTCCAATTTGCAAATAAAATCGTACAATATTTGGGGAAAGCTGTTGCAAAGGAGACGATGTGTGTATTTATTTTAGAAACCATAAACTTAACAGTGAGTTGCCTAAAATTTACAGAGACACCGAAACTGCCGAACACAGTTATATTTGTATATACTGTAGCGGACTTCACAATTACAGAAAAGCTGTATAGCAAATTTTTTTTGTGAACGATTATGTGTTCCATTAAATTGTTTAAGGCAATTCAGTATCTTTTGTTCTGCATAGCATGAGATTGATATCTCTAGATGTCATAAAATCATGTGTGTCAAGGAGTCAACTGAGTCATTTTTTACTTACCGTTTTCTAAGAAATTAAATCCTTTCATCTCGTTAAGTATTCCTGAATCGATTTGTCTGAACTGGTGAATTTTAACTATTATATAGATATGTCTGTTATATAAACAGTAAAGAAACTATGGTCAATGTTTAAAAGACTCATTTCATCGCTTCGGATCCGCCATATTGTTTACAAACAGTACGTGCTTGTTGCCGTCAATCAGTAGTTAGATGTCGTTTAGCGTTTTCGACGTCAATTTAGAGTCTTTTGAGTCCTTGCTGAGGTCATTTTGAAGTCTTTTGAGTCGCTTACCTCTATAAATACAGCGATTTGCAACAGCTTTCCCCAAATATTGTACGATTTTATTTGCAAATTTGAGTACTAACATAAGTTAACGATGCGCCAGTCGTGATCTGACTCCCTTGGTAAAAGGCATTGTAGCCAAAAGCCAACATTTGAACTAACTAGATCGGAACGAGTCTCTTACATTCTACAATAAGTCTACGAAGAGTCACCATATTCAAGGTTAATAAATATAGAATATACTTACACCACATAAAAGACTCACTGCACATAAAGAGAGTCTCCAAGAGTTTTTTTACAGATAATAAATTAATTCATAGTCACATTAACAGATAACTGTATCTGAAAAGCTCTACATTGCACATTACTGGTGTCATGGTCCAGCGTGACTCACGAGTCGTCGTACATTGAAGTGTTGTAGACGCCACAAAGTTCTTATCCAGGCGTTTGAAAATGCGATTTTCAGAGATATCAAAATACAGTATAAAGTCATTGCAAACAATTTGACTCACAGGTATTAAAGAACGAATTTTAACGCATATACCGCATTCGAAATATTTCACTATCAAGTACAGGACATAAGCACAGTCAATATTAAACTTGAACATTGTGTTATTAAAAGTTATTATTTAACAGCACCAACTTGACCACAGTTATCTATCCGTTTGCCTGCTCACTGTGCCTTAATTGAGACTTTTCATGTTGTATAATGTTTTAATGAACTCGTACATATATTTCATGAATTAAATGTTATTATTTAAATCTATTAAATAATTAACTGATTACCAGGGTGATTCATTTTATAGTAACGATCCGTATAGTAACAGACAAAGCCACTAAGATCGTCTGGACTGACTTGGCACGTACTTGTGCGTGCTTAGGCTTTTCAGAGGAGTATTACTGAATTAACGTGAGAACACATCTTGAATCACGTCATAAAGACTGTCCGATATCAGTTATCAGTCGGGGAATACACAAAGTTAAACTTATAACTTCAGCTATTGGCGAATAGGTACACAAAATCGCTACATTGGTGGCCACTGTGGGGATCCCGAATATTAGGGATTAGATCGAGCTGAGGTGAAAAAAAACAATAACAACGGATACGAGAAATGGCGGCTTCAAATCCACGACAGCCAACATTTTACTCTTTTACTCGTGACTCAGAAGACGAGTCACGAACAGCAACTTCGGGAGTTCGATCACGACTCCCCGCATCTCACAGTAGAGACTCAAATTTGATAGACCTGACACCTGCGGGAGAAATACAGATGAGGGTATTGAGAGACAGAGATACAACTGCCGAGAATACACCTAGTTTGCGAAGTCCAGAAGCAACAGTTTACCAAGCTATTGGCGAAGATCCTGAGCAAGTGATAGATGTCGACACATTGAGAAAAGAGTTGAAAGAACACCAGGATGCTGAAAGGAAGCTCAGGCATTTACTGGAGAACCATAGGGATGGTCAAGGCCATCAAGGAGTATCCTGTGGAGGGGGAGATAGTTTTAATCGTAATCGTGGTAACAGAGAATTCCCTGGTCTCTCAAATGGCGAGAGACGGCAACATTCAGATCTCCAGGGTCCACAGGTGGACCAGTGCTTCGGGCCCAGCACTAACTTTCCACAGGTAGCGTCCGACAACACGAATGTTGGCGGAAGTGGATCTATTCGGGTGAATAGAAACTGGTGTGTAGACACCGCGGGTTCTTCAGAAAGTAGGCACAATGGTAGTAGTTATAACAGAATGAATGCTATCGTGCAACTCAAACTCAAAACAATCATCTCCAGAATACAGCTCAAAACACTATTAGTGAACTTAGCATTCTAAAACCAAAAAGACCGCCTATATTTGATGGAACCACAAGCTGGCAAGATTTTCTTGTCCAGTTTGAAATGATTGCAGAAGTTAATAAATGGGATAACGCGGTGAGGGCATATGAACTCGCTACGAGTTTAAGAGGAATTGCCCAGGGCATCGTAACCGACATAGAACCAGCTAAGCGGTTAAATTATAACAGTCTTATAACAGCACTTACTTCACGCTTTGAACCTGCTAATCAAGCAAACATGTACAAGTCACAATTAAACTCAATATACAGAAAACAGAGACAAGCACTACCAGAACTGGGTCAAGAAATAAGACGAGTTACTCGCCTTGCGTACCCAAATGCTCCTACAGAAATACGTGAACAGCTTGCCAAAGACAGTTTCGTTCGAGCTATAAACGACCCTAAAATCCATATTTCAACGCGATCCCAAAGATGTTGATGAGTGCATTCGCTATGGTCTTGATTATGAAGCGTTTGTATTGGAGCAAAAACGGTTTCAATCTAAACATGGGCTTCGCAAACAGTATGAAATAGAACAAGAATCAGACATAGTTTGTCAGTTGTCTAAAATGAGTCAACAAATAGACGAATTAAAATACAAACAAGAGAATAGCAAGAAAAAAAGCATGGATTGCTTTTATTGTGGACTAAAAGGTCATTTCAAACGAGAGTGCAAGAAAATGATTAGGGATATGAAAAATGGTACCTTGAAAGTTAACACCAATTAGAGTAGAAATGAAAGTACTGAGGGTAAAGACACCGAAAACAAATCGGGTTATAAACGGCAGGGAAACTTCTAAAGGCTGGGGATGGGGACCGTTCACCAGCATTTAATCCTAAATGTTCACCAAGGTCCAAAAGTTCATGTTTGTTACATGTTAAAAAACAAGACAGTTTATTTGTTAAATGTTTATTTGAAAATGTTGAAGTTAATTGTTTGTTGGACACAGGTTCTACTACTTGTGTCTTACACCCTCGAAAGTATGAACTGCTTCCAAAATCTGTAAGACCTGAAATAGAAAAACATAATAAAAACTCTTCCTCGCAGATGGAAGCACGGTTGATGTTATCGGTCAGGTTGATTTAAATATTAAATTGGGGACATTAAGACCACATAAAAATTTACAATTGCTGAAATTGATGTGCCCGCTATGATTGGGTTTGATTTTATGCATGAACATGGGTGTGTTCTGCAGGTCCGATAGACATTACTGCTTGTCGGTGGCATAACTATCCAATGCAAAAAGGGCAACCAATTTAATTCAATGTTCAAAATTAGATGTACGGACGATATCGAAGTTCCTTCGAGAACTGAAGTAATAATTGAGGGTCAAGTCATGGGAGACTCAAGTAGTGTCATGAATGCATTAATATGCCCGCTGCAAACCAAACATAATGAACAGATTTTAATTCCTAAAGCTCTGGTTGATCCAAGTAATGGAAAAGTTCCTATTCGGCTAGCAAATTTGTCAGACCAAAAACAAACTTTCCGACAGTTCATGAATGTTTCCTTGTGTGAGGTAGTGGAGATAAGGCAAGACAAAACAAATTGTGATATCGAGGATCGAATGATGCACATAACAGAGAATGGTATGCCAGGACACTTACGTGACTTGTTAAACCGAAGTTGTCAAGACTTGAATGAGACCCAAAGAGTTCAATTGGAAAGTCACGATAAAACTTTTTCGAAAACAAAGGATAATTTGGGGAGAACAAGCACAAAAGAACACTCTATAGACACCCGGGAAGCAAGACCAATAAAACAACAGCCTAGACGTCTTCCATTGGCAAAGAGATACGAAGTTGAGACAGAAATTCAAAGGCTACTTGACTGTGGGATAATAGAGGAGTCGAAGGGTCCATGGGCATCACCCATCGTGCCCGTGACTAAGAAGGATGGCTCTACACGTCTGTGTCTTGATTATAGATGTCTTAATAGCCACACAAAGAAAGATTCTTATCCGATCCCAAGAATAAATGACGGATTAGATGCACTACAAGGTTCCAAATGGTTTAGTGTACTAGACTTGTCTAGTGGGTATTTTCAGGTAAAGATGTCAGAGGCTGATAAAGAGAAAACTGCTTTTACAAGTTCAATGGGATTGTTCCAATTTAATGTAATGCCAATGGGGCTATGTAACGGAGTTGCAACTTTTCAAAGATTTATGGAGTATATCTTAGCAGGGCTAAACTGGAAGACCTGTTTGATATACATAGATGATATAATTGTAATGGCTAACACATTTGAGTCCCATCTTGAAAGACTAGACGAAGTTTTAAGGAGGATGGCAAGTCACGGACTTAAGGTGTCACCAAAGAAATGCTTTTTGTTCCAGAGACGAGTTACCTTTCTGGGACATATTGTGTCAAGCGACGGCATAGCAACAGACCCTAAAAAATAGAATGTGTAAAGTGTTGGCCCCGCCCCAAAACTCTCAAAGACGTTCGCAGTTTTTTAGGAAGCTGCTCTTACTATCGAAAATTCATACACAATTTCGCAGTTAATGCAAGACCCTTGCATAAACTCACGGAAAAAAACTGTCCATTTGTATGGACAAAAGAGTGCCAAACAGCTTTTCAAACGCTTAAAGAAACACTCATTTCCGCCCCAATACTTGGTTTCCCTGATATGAACAAACCATTTCTTCTTGACACGGATGCAAGTGGTTATGGGGTTGGTGCAATTTTGTCACAGATACATAATGATAAGGAAATAGTAATGGCATATTACAGTAAGGCATTAAGCAAAGCTCAAAGGCAGTACTGTGTTACAAGAAGAGAACTGTTAGCAGTTATCATGGGTATCAAACACTTTCACCACTACCTGTATGGTACAAAATTCACTGTACGTACTGACCACGGAGCACTTACATGGCTTCTACGCTTCAAGAATCCAGAGGGCAAATGGCAAGATGGCTAGAACTTCATTATTTTGATGAACAATGTCTTGTACAGAAAATGGGTTCACACACATACAGAAGAAACAATCTACCAAATGATTGTTCCAGAAGTATGGAAAAACAGATATAATAACAATGTTACATGATGACTTACAGGCAGGTCATCTGGGTATTCAAAGAACAGTAGCAAGAGCACAGAACAGATTCTATGTGGTGGGTTACAAGCAAGATATAGCAAACTGGATTACAAAATGCAGTCTTTGTGGCTCCAGGAAACAACCACAAAGAAAAGCAAAAAGTAAAATGAAGCAGTACAATGTTGGGGCTCCAATGGAGCGAGTTGCTCTTGATATCATAGGCCCTTTACCCATTTCCAACAAAGGAAACAGATATGCATTAATCATGCAAGATTATTTCACAAGATGGGCAGAGGGTTATCCAATGCCCGATTCAGAAACAGCAACAATAGTAGAGAATTTCATAAACAATTTCGTGTGCAGATTCGGCGTGCCACAACAAATCCACACTGACCAGGGTAGGCAGTTTGAGTCCGGACTCTTTCAAGAGTTGTGTTCACGTTTTTCAATTGACAAAACAAGAACAACAGCCTTTAGACCTCAGAATGATGGTCTAGTGGAGCGACTAAACCGAAGTCTCGAGGACATTCTGAGTAAATATGTCTGTAAGTCACAGAAAAATTGGGATGAGCAACTCCCATGGGCCTTGATGGCATATCAGTCATCTGAGCATGATACTACAAAGTTTTCTCCTAGCATACTAATGCTTGGGAGAGAAGTTCAACTTCCTGTCGACCTAGTATATGGCCAACACCCACAAATAGATAGCCACCCCGATCACACTTTTGCTTTCTCTAAATATGTTGAAAAATTGCAAGCACGTATGTGGCAGGTGCATGAGAAAGCACGTCAAAATATCTCGAAAGCTAGTGACAGACAGAAACGTGCCTATGACATATGGGCAAAACAAAACTCCTACCGAGTAGGGGATCCTGTCTGGTTGTATACCTTTACTAGAACAAAACACAAAACTCCAAAACTCACGAGAAACTGGGAAGGTCCATACTTTGTAACAGAAGTTCTATCGGACATAATATACAAAATTCAAAAGACACAAAATTCTAAGCCTAAAGTGGTACACCACGACAGACTTAAACCCTTTTATGGTGATGTCAGCAACTGGGTTCTGACTACCCAACCAAGTTCTTTATAAACCAATGACTTTAGACTGAGCTCTTGAGTATGATATTCCATTGATTAAACAAAAGTGAGAAAATTAATTAAAAAAAAACAGAATAATCTGGTCATATTTCAGAGTCAAAATTTATGATTAAGGAAAATAGGTCTAGAGCAGGCAATCAGAGATAACTCAAAGGTCAAGGTGTTTAATTTAAACACTAAAGAATTTCTATTAGATTTTGTATAATCCATGTTTTTCAGAATGTCATTTACATGCCGAGACTGTGGAAGGGAATATGAAAACAGGAAAAGTCTGATGAGACATGTTAGGATTAGACATCCGAAGAAGATCATTTCTTGCAATCTGTGCAACTATACCTTGTCCAGTTCACTGCGGTTTAGAATGAAAGCTCAAATGGAATCGAAGCATCCAGAAGTGGCGTCCAGGCCGGATTCAAAACAACAGAGTGAGTCATTGATTCCAGCAAGCCCTTTTATAGATCTTACTGGAAGGTCAAGAGGGAGGTCGCAGGACAGGTCACAAAACAAGTCGCGAAGGTCAAGGGAAAGGTCACGGGAGAGGCACCAAACCAGGTCAAGTAGGTCAGAACATGGATCTCGCGAGAAGCTCCATGATGGAGAAAGAGGGTCAGGAGACAGACTACATAAGAAGCCCATGACCAAAGGGCGTTCGCCAACTAAAAGATCTGGTCCATCAGCTGCAACTAAGGTGGCAACAACAAAGAAACTTAGAACGATCAGCTCAACCTCATCATCATCAACAGACGACCTACCTTCGCCAGTTTCGATCACTCTTGGCCTAGAAAACCATGGGGATGTTTCACCCATATGTAAGAATTTGATAGGGCTGTTCTCAACACCAGTGAAGAGGCCGCCGTCACCAGTGTCTCCTTTGCCTCCCACCCCAAAGAGAATGAAGCCAGCAACCATAAGTGGGAGCATGGAAGATGATGGCACAGCAGTGACAGCTGAACCTCAATTACATGTAGTAGATACCAGCAAGTCGTCAGTTATGATACAGAAAAAGGACAGCACTCACTTGCTTTTACCAGACAAGAAAATCAGTAGAAGAAGGGAAAACATGGAATCGTTTTCTGGCTCCGCCTAGCCATTTCCTCAACAGTGATGAGGCTGAAAAGGTTAAGTCAGTTCACAAAATGGCTATCAGAGAGAAAAAATATACCGCTTCTGTTATCCCCATGGGATATGCTGGAGTAAAAAAAGAGAAAAAGGTCATCTTTCCAGATGGCACAGCTTATGTTCTGTCAGCTTTTTGGATGAGAAATCCTGTGTTAGAAATACATGAAAATCAGGCCACACAAACTGAAACAAAAACCGAGGTAAAAGAAACTCAAACAATTGATAACAGCATGAAAGACAATAACAAAAACACTATGGAACACAAACACAGGATGATGATGTGCGGATTGTGGTGGTAAATGAGGATACTTTTGACTGTAGTTACAGCTATATCAGTTGAAACTTGGACTGATTTGCGAACATAATGTATTGAAATACTTTTAGGGTCTAATTTGGTTTATGTTCAACTCATGTCTGTTGGAGTGTGTATTCCTGTCCGGGACGGACAGTTCTTTATGAAAGGGGTAGTGTAGCGGACTTCACAATTACAGAAAAGCTGTATAGCAAATTTTTTTTGTGAACGATTATGTGTTCCATTAAATTGTTTAAGGCAATTCAGTATCTTTTGTTCTGCATAGCATGAGATTTATATCTCTAGATGTCATAAAATCATGTGTGTCAAGGAGTCAACTGAGTCATTTTTTACTTACCGTTTTCTAAGAAATTAAATCCTTTCATCTCGTTAAGTATTCCTGAATCGATTTGTCTGAACTGGTGAATTTTAACTATTATATAGATATGTCTGTTATATAAACAGTAAAGAAACTATGGTCAATGTTTAAAAGACTCATTTCATCGCTTCGGATCCGCCATATTGTTTACAAACAGTACAACGTGCTTGTTGCCGTCAATCAGTAGTTAGATGTCGTTTAGCGTTTTCGACGTCAATTTAGAGTCTTTTGAGTTCCTGCTGACGTCATTTTGAAGTCTTTTGAGTCACTTACCTCTATAAATACAGCGATTTCACTTCGGTGCGCCAGTCGTGATCTGACTCCCTTGGTAAAAGGCATTGTAGCCAAAAGCCAACATTTGAACTAACTAGATCGGAACGAGTCTCTTACCTTCTACAATAAGTCTACGAAGAGTCACCATATTCAAGGTTAATAAATATAGAATATATTTACACCACATAAAAGACTCACTGCACATAAAGAGAGTCTCCAAGAGTTTTTTTTTACAGATAATAAATTAATTCATAGTCACATTAATAGATAACTGTAGCTGAAAAGCTCTACATTGCACATTACTGGTGTCATGGTCCAGCCTGACTCACGAGTCGTCGTACATTGAAGTGTCGTAGACGACACACAGTTCTTATCCAGGCGTTTGAAAAGGCGATTTTCAGAGATATCAAAATACAGTATAAAGTCATTGAAAACAATTTGACTCACAGGCATTAAAGAACGAAATTTAACGCATATAACGCATTCGAAATATTTCACTATCCAGTACAGGACATAAGCACAGTCAATATTAAACTTGAACATTGTGTTATTAAAAGTTATTATTTAACAGCACCAACTTGACCACAGTTATCTATCCGTTTGCCTGCTCACTGTGCCTTAATTGAGACTTTTCATGTTGTATAATGTTTTAATGAACTCGTACATATATTTCATGAATTAAATGTTATTATTTAAATCTATTAAATAATTAACTGATTACCAGGGTGATTCATTTTATAGTAACGATCCGTATAGTAACAGACAAAGCCACTAAGATCGTCTGGACTGACTTGGCACGTACTTGTGCGTGCTTAGGCTTTTCAGAGGAGTATTACTGAATTAACGTGAGAACACATCTTGAATCACGTCATAAAGACTGTCCGATATCAGTTATCAGTCGGGGAATACACAAAGTTAAACTTATAACTTCAGCTATTGGCGAATAGGTACACAAAATCGCTACATTGGTGGCCACTGTGGGGATCCCGAATATTAGGGATTAGATCGAGCTGAGGTGAAAAAAAACAATAACAACGGATACGAGAAATGGCGGCTTCAAATCCACGACAGCCAACATTTTACTCTTTTACTCGTGACTCAGAAGACGAGTCACGAACAGCAACTTCGGGAGTTCGATCACGACTCCCCGCATCTCACAGTAGAGACTCAAATTTGATAGACCTGACACCTGCGGGAGAAATACAGATGAGGGTATTGAGAGACAGAGATACAACTGCCGAGAATACACCTAGTTTGCGAAGTCCAGAAGCAACAGTTTACCAAGCTATTGGCGAAGATCCTGAGCAAGTGATAGATGTCGACACATTGAGAAAAGAGTTGAAAGAACACCAGGATGCTGAAAGGAAGCTCAGGCATTTACTGGAGAACCATAGGGATGGTCAAGGCCATCAAGGAGTATCCTGTGGAGGGGGAGATAGTTTTAATCGTAATCGTGGTAACAGAGAATTCCCTGGTCTCTCAAATGGCGAGAGACGGCAACATTCAGATCTCCAGGGTCCACAGGTGGACCAGTGCTTCGGGCCCAGCACTAACTTTCCACAGGTAGCGTCCGACAACACGAATGTTGGCGGAAGTGGATCTATTCGGGTGAATAGAAACTGGTGTGTAGACACCGCGGGTTCTTCAGAAAGTAGGCACAATGGTAGTAGTTATAACAGAATGAATGCTATCGTGCAACTCAAACTCAAAACAATCATCTCCAGAATACAGCTCAAAACACTATTAGTGAACTTAGCATTCTAAAACCAAAAAGACCGCCTATATTTGATGGAACCACAAGCTGGCAAGATTTTCTTGTCCAGTTTGAAATGATTGCAGAAGTTAATAAATGGGATAACGCGGTGAGGGCATATGAACTCGCTACGAGTTTAAGAGGAATTGCCCAGGGCATCGTAACCGACATAGAACCAGCTAAGCGGTTAAATTATAACAGTCTTATAACAGCACTTACTTCACGCTTTGAACCTGCTAATCAAGCAAACATGTACAAGTCACAATTAAACTCAATATACAGAAAACAGAGACAAGCACTACCAGAACTGGGTCAAGAAATAAGACGAGTTACTCGCCTTGCGTACCCAAATGCTCCTACAGAAATACGTGAACAGCTTGCCAAAGACAGTTTCGTTCGAGCTATAAACGACCCTAAAATCCATATTTCAACGCGATCCCAAAGATGTTGAGTGCATTCGCTATGGTCTTGATTATGAAGCGTTTGTATTGGAGCAAAAACGGTTTCAATCTAAACATGGGCTTCGCAAACAGTATGAAATAGAACAAGAATCAGACATAGTTTGTCAGTTGTCTAAAATGAGTCAACAAATAGACGAATTAAAATACAAACAAGAGAATAGCAAGAAAAAAAGCATGGATTGCTTTTATTGTGGACTAAAAGGTCATTTCAAACGAGAGTGCAAGAAAATGATTAGGGATATGAAAAATGGTACCTTGAAAGTTAACACCAATTAGAGTAGAAATGAAAGTACTGAGGGTAAAGACACCGAAAACAAATCGGGTTATAAACGGCAGGGAAACTTCTAAAGGCTGGGGATGGGGACCGTTCACCAGCATTTAATCCTAAATGTTCACCAAGGTCCAAAAGTTCATGTTTGTTACATGTTAAAAAACAAGACAGTTTATTTGTTAAATGTTTATTTGAAAATGTTGAAGTTAATTGTTTGTTGGACACAGGTTCTACTACTTGTGTCTTACACCCTCGAAAGTATGAACTGCTTCCAAAATCTGTAAGACCTGAAATAGAAAAACATAATAAAAACTCTTCCTCGCAGATGGAAGCACGGTTGATGTTATCGGTCAGGTTGATTTAAATATTAAATTGGGGACATTAAGACCACATAAAAATTTACAATTGCTGAAATTGATGTGCCCGCTATGATTGGGTTTGATTTTATGCATGAACATGGGTGTGTTCTGCAGGTCCGATAGACATTACTGCTTGTCGGTGGCATAACTATCCAATGCAAAAAGGGCAACCAATTTAATTCAATGTTCAAAATTAGATGTACGGACGATATCGAAGTTCCTTCGAGAACTGAAGTAATAATTGAGGGTCAAGTCATGGGAGACTCAAGTAGTGTCATGAATGCATTAATATGCCCGCTGCAAACCAAACATAATGAACAGATTTTAATTCCTAAAGCTCTGGTTGATCCAAGTAATGGAAAAGTTCCTATTCGGCTAGCAAATTTGTCAGACCAAAAACAAACTTTCCGACAGTTCATGAATGTTTCCTTGTGTGAGGTAGTGGAGATAAGGCAAGACACAACAAATTGTGATATCGAGGATCGAATGATGCACATAACAGAGAATGGTATGCCAGGACACTTACGTGACTTGTTAAACCGAAGTTGTCAAGACTTGAATGAGACCCAAAGAGTTCAATTGGAAAGTCACGATAAAACTTTTTCGAAAACAAAGGATAATTTGGGGAGAACAAGCACAAAAGAACACTCTATAGACACCCGGGAAGCAAGACCAATAAAACAACAGCCTAGACGTCTTCCATTGGCAAAGAGATACGAAGTTGAGACAGAAATTCAAAGGCTACTTGACTGTGGGATAATAGAGGAGTCGAAGGGTCCATGGGCATCACCCATCGTGCCCGTGACTAAGAAGGATGGCTCTACACGTCTGTGTCTTGATTATAGATGTCTTAATAGCCACACAAAGAAAGATTCTTATCCGATCCCAAGAATAAATGACGGATTAGATGCACTACAAGGTTACAAATGGTTTAGTGTACTAGACTTGTCTAGTGGGTATTTTCAGGTAAAGATGTCAGAGGCTGATAAAGAGAAAACTGCTTTTACAAGTTCAATGGGATTGTTCCAATTTAATGTAATGCCAATGGGGCTATGTAACGGAGTTGCAACTTTTCAAAGATTTATGGAGTATATCTTAGCAGGGCTAAACTGGAAGACCTGTTTGATATACATAGATGATATAATTGTAATGGCTAACACATTTGAGTCCCATCTTGAAAGACTAGACGAAGTTTTAAGGAGGATGGCAAGTCACGGACTTAAGGTGTCACCAAAGAAATGCTTTTTGTTCCAGAGACGAGTTACCTTTCTGGGACATATTGTGTCAAGCGACGGCATAGCAACAGACCCTAAAAAATAGAATGTGTAAAGTGTTGGCCCCGCCCCAAAACTCTCAAAGACGTTCGCAGTTTTTTAGGAAGCTGCTCTTACTATCGAAAATTCATACACAATTTCGCAGTTAATGCAAGACCCTTGCATAAACTCACGGAAAAAAACTGTCCAGCTTTTCAAACGCTTAAAGAAACACTCATTTCCGCCCCAATACTTGGTTTCCCTGATATGAACAAACCATTTCTTCTTGACACGGATGCAAGTGGTTATGGGGTTGGTGCAATTTTGTCACAGATACATAATGATAAGGAAATAGTAATGGCATATTACAGTAAGGCATTAAGCAAAGCTCAAAGGCAGTACTGTGTTACAAGAAGAGAACTGTTAGCAGTTATCATGGGTATCAAACACTTTCACCACTACCTGTATGGTACAAAATTCACTGTACGTACTGACCACGGAGCACTTACATGGCTTCTACGCTTCAAGAATCCAGAGGGCAAATGGCAAGATGGCTAGAACTTCATTATTTTGATGAACAATGTCTTGTACAGAAAATGGGTTCACACACATACAGAAGAAACAATCTACCAAATGATTGTTCCAGAAGTATGGAAAAACAGATATAATAACAATGTTACATGATGACTTACAGGCAGGTCATCTGGGTATTCAAAGAACAGTAGCAAGAGCACAGAACAGATTCTATGTGGTGGGTTACAAGCAAGATATAGCAAACTGGATTACAAAATGCAGTCTTTGTGGCTCCAGGAAACAACCACAAAGAAAAGCAAAAAGTAAAATGAAGCAGTACAATGTTGGGGCTCCAATGGAGCGAGTTGCTCTTGATATCATAGGCCCTTTACCTATTTCCAACAAAGGAAACAGATATGCATTAATCATGCAAGATTATTTCACAAGATGGGCAGAGGGTTATCCAATGCCCGATTCAGAAACAGCAACAATAGTAGAGAATTTCATAAACAATTTCGTGTGCAGATTCGGCGTGCCACAACAAATCCACACTGACCAGGGTAGGCAGTTTGAGTCCGGACTCTTTCAAGAGTTGTGTTCACGTTTTTCAATTGACAAAACAAGAACAACAGCCTTTAGACCTCAGAATGATGGTCTAGTGGAGCGACTAAACCGAAGTCTCGAGGACATTCTGAGTAAATATGTCTGTAAGTCACAGAAAAATTGGGATGAGCAACTCCCATGGGCCTTGATGGCATATCAGTCATCTGAGCATGATACTACAAAGTTTTCTCCTAGCATACTAATGCTTGGGAGAGAAGTTCAACTTCCTGTCGACCTAGTATATGGCCAACACCCACAAATAGATAGCCACCCCGATCACACTTTTGCTTTCTCTAAATATGTTGAAAAATTGCAAGCACGTATGTGGCAGGTGCATGAGAAAGCACGTCAAAATATCTCGAAAGCTAGTGACAGACAGAAACGTGCCTATGACATAAGGGCAAAACAAAACTCCTACCGAGTAGGGGATCCTGTCTGGTTGTATACCTTTACTAGAACAAAACACAAAACTCCAAAACTCACGAGAAACTGGGAAGGTCCATACTTTGTAACAGAAGTTCTATCGGACATAATATACAAAATTCAAAAGACACAAAATTCTAAGCCTAAAGTGGTACACCACGACAGACTTAAACCCTTTTATGGTGATGTCAGCAACTGGGTTCTGACTACCCAACCAAGTTCTTTATAAACCAATGACTTTAGACTGAGCTCTTGAGTATGATATTCCATTGATTAAACAAAAGTGAGAAAATTAATTAAAAAAAAACAGAATAATCTGGTCATATTTCAGAGTCAAAATTTATGATTAAGGAAAATAGGTCTAGAGCAGGCAATCAGAGATAACTCAAAGGTCAAGGTGTTTAATTTAAACACTAAAGAATTTCTATTAGATTTTGTATAATCCATGTTTTTCAGAATGTCATTTACATGCCGAGACTGTGGAAGGGAATATGAAAACAGGAAAAGTCTGATGAGACATGTTAGGATTAGACATCCGAAGAAGATCATTTCTTGCAATCTGTGCAACTATACCTTGTCCAGTTCACTGCGGTTTAGAATGAAAGCTCAAATGGAATCGAAGCATCCAGAAGTGGCGTCCAGGCCGGATTCAAAACAACAGAGTGAGTCATTGATTCCAGCAAGCCCTTTTATAGATCTTACTGGAAGGTCAAGAGGGAGGTCGCAGGACAGGTCACAAAACAAGTCGCGAAGGTCAAGGGAAAGGTCACGGGAGAGGCACCAAACCAGGTCAAGTAGGTCAGAACATGGATCTCGCGAGAAGCTCCATGATGGAGAAAGAGGGTCAGGAGACAGACTACATAAGAAGCCCATGACCAAAGGGCGTTCGCCAACTAAAAGATCTGGTCCATCAGCTGCAACTAAGGTGGCAACAACAAAGAAACTTAGAACGATCAGCTCAACCTCATCATCATCAACAGACGACCTACCTTCGCCAGTTTCGATCACTCTTGGCCTAGAAAACCATGGGGATGTTTCACCCATATGTAAGAATTTGATAGGGCTGTTCTCAACACCAGTGAAGAGGCTGCCGTCACCAGTGTCTCCTTTGCCTCCCACCCCAAAGAGAATGAAGCCAGCAACCATAAGTGGGAGCATGGAAGATGATGGCACAGCAGTGACAGCTGAACCTCAATTACATGTAGTAGATACCAGCAAGTCGTCAGTTATGATACAGAAAAAGGACAGCACTCACTTGCTTTTACCAGACAAGAAAATCAGTAGAAGAAGGGAAAACATGGAATCGTTTTCTGGCTCCGCCTAGCCATTTCCTCAACAGTGATGAGGCTGAAAAGGTTAAGTCAGTTCACAAAATGGCTATCAGAGAGAAAAAATATACCGCTTCTGTTATCCCCATGGGATATGCTGGAGTAAAAAAAGAGAAAAAGGTCATCTTTCCAGATGGCACAGCTTATGTTCTGTCAGCTTTTTGGATGAGAAATCCTGTGTTAGAAATACATGAAAATCAGGCCACACAAACTGAAACAAAAACCGAGGTAAAAGAAACTCAAACAATTGATAACAGCATGAAAGACAATAACAAAAACACTATGGAACACAAACACAGGATGATGATGTGCGGATTGTGGTGGTAAATGAGGATACTTTTGACTGTAGTTACAGCTATATCAGTTGAAACTTGGACTGATTTGCGAACATAATGTATTGAAATACTTTTAGGGTCTAATTTGGTTTATGTTCAACTCATGTCTGTTGGAGTGTGTATTCCTGTCCGGGACGGACAGTTCTTTATGAAAGGGGTAGTGTAGCGGACTTCACAATTACAGAAAAGCTGTATAGCAAATTTTTTTTGTGAACGATTATGTGTTCCATTAAATTGTTTAAGGCAATTCAGTATCTTTTGTTCTGCATAGCATGAGATTTATATCTCTAGATGTCATAAAATCATGTGTGTCAAGGAGTCAACTGAGTCATTTTTTACTTACCGTTTTCTAAGAAATTAAATCCTTTCATCTCGTTAAGTATTCCTGAATCGATTTGTCTGAACTGGTGAATTTTAACTATTATATAGATATGTCTGTTATATAAACAGTAAAGAAACTATGGTCAATGTTTAAAAGACTCATTTCATCGCTTCGGATCCGCCATATTGTTTACAAACAGTACAACGTGCTTGTTGCCGTCAATCAGTAGTTAGATGTCGTTTAGCGTTTTCGACGTCAATTTAGAGTCTTTTGAGTTCCTGCTGACGTCATTTTGAAGTCTTTTGAGTCACTTACCTCTATAAATACAGCGATTTCACTTCGGTGCGCCAGTCGTGATCTGACTCCCTTGGTAAAAGGCATTGTAGCCAAAAGCCAACATTTGAACTAACTAGATCGGAACGAGTCTCTTACCTTCTACAATAAGTCTACGAAGAGTCACCATATTCAAGGTTAATAAATATAGAATATATTTACACCACATAAAAGACTCACTGCACATAAAGAGAGTCTCCAAGAGTTTTTTTTTACAGATAATAAATTAATTCATAGTCACATTAATAGATAACTGTAGCTGAAAAGCTCTACATTGCACATTACTGGTGTCATGGTCCAGCCTGACTCACGAGTCGTCGTACATTGAAGTGTCATAGACGACACACAGTTCTTATCCAGGCGTTTGAAAAGGCGATTTTCAGAGATATCAAAATACAGTATAAAGTCATTGAAAACAATTTGACTCACAGGCATTAAAGAACGAAATTTAACGCATATAACGCATTCGAAATATTTCACTATCCAGTACAGGACATAAGCACAGTCAATATTAAACTTGAACATTGTGTTATTAAAAGTTATCATTTAACAGCACCAACTTGACCACAGTTATCTATCCGTTTGCCTGCTCACTGTGCCTTAATTGAAACTGTTCATGCTGTATAATGTTTTAATGAACTCGTACATATATTTCATGAATTACATGTTATTATTTAAATCTATTAAATAATTAACTGATTACCAGGGTGACTCATTTTATAGTAACGATCCGTATAGTAACAGACAAAGCCACTTAGATCGTCTGGACTGACTTGGCACGTACTTGTGCGTGCTTACGCTTTTCAGAGGAGTATTACTGAATTAACGTGAGAACACATCTTGAATCACGTCATAAAGACTGTCCGATATCAGTCATCAGTCGGGGAACACACACAGTTAAACTTATCACTTCAGCTAGTGGCGAATAGGTACACTAAATCGCTACAATGCTATACACTATACTTACTACTGCTCACTGGACAAATATCGAATGATTTTTCTCGAATACATGTCAACTTTGTACGATATTACAAAACGGCGTATTAATAAAGTGTGTCCGTTACTTGTTCTGTGGTGCTTTGCCTTTCTATGGTATGATTTTAGAGTCAATGTAGACTATTAAAAATAAACACCTTTAAAATTTAGTGTTTGTCTTTAGAACAAAAGGGGTAGAAGTTTACTTACAAGACAACCGTACAATCTATAACTGTAAATATATTTGGGTCCGGAGATAAACCGCAAACTACTAGTAACTGCATAAATATAGTTTTTATCAAATTTGTTTTTTTTATTTTGTAGTTTTAGAGATATTTGCATTTTTATAGGCACGTGCCGATTTCAGTATCGTTAATTATCGGTCACCTGTGTAATGTTTTCACTCAAACGAGGATCAAAAAACAACACAACTGCACTAACACATAAAAAAAGTTCCGATTTATTACATTATAAAATTACACAATATTAAAACTTGATTTGGATTAACGTTAAACATCGAATGATGCCGCCCAATGTTTAATACACCTGAACTTTGATCAGTGATGTGGAATTATCTGTAACATCGGAAGCGCCCCATGGACATCAACAACTTTATTATGTTTACTGAATTACCTGATATTTTTAAACAATAGAAAACAAACATGATTGGATTTTTTTTCAAATATTGTATTTAAAATAGCTAAACATATTTATACTAAATATAATTGTAAAATAATTTATTGACATAACTTAATAAATAAGCGATGTCATCATATTTTGTTTAACTTTGTTTGCAGAAAATATTATTATAAAAATGTAGAAGACAATCAAATTTCCAATAGATGTTTTTTTGTTGAATTCCGAACATTTTCATAAAATAACTTGACATTTTTAAAATTAATCGACCGGTGTAAATAAATTAACAATAATAAATTAAGAGGCGTTGTGACAGTCGTATTTTGTCTGATACAACGGAGAAAATGTCTTTGACAAACATTTTTTGACTGATACAGCGGTAATGCATTGAAAAGAGACAATTTTCGAATGAGTCAACGGAAAAAATTGCTGCGACAGACACTTTTTGACTGTTACAACGGATACGCCGTTGTAACAGACAAATTTTGACTGCGCAAACGGAAAAAATGTCTGTGACGGACAAAATATGTCTGTGACAGGCATAAAATGATTGTTATAGTAAAAATTATTGTCTGACACAGAAATTTTGCAGTCATTTGCGGTCAATCTCAGTCAGTGACAGACGAAAAACCACTGCAACTGGTATTTACAGTCAATTTTTAAGCCAGTAGTGATAGCTGTAAAATTGCTGAAAACGGCATTAAACAACACTCAAACGTTACAAACACATCACTTTAAACACCGTACAGAAACAAATGGAGGATACAATAACAGTTATAATATTTACATTACTTTATTTACATAAAGCGTGAAATAAAGCATGACAATGAATTATCATGTTTTATGTCCACATTTTATAGATCCATCAAGAAGAATGACAATAAGATGACATTTGGAAATGTACAAATGTATGAAAATCTTTGATGTATTTTTTCTTGAAACTAAAGCACTATTTTTATTGTTCATAAAACACAATTAAAATTTTCTTCATTTTCTACAAACACACATATTTTTTTGTAAACTTTATGCAAAATTTACAACATAAATCTCGAGTTTTCTTGGAAAAATAGCAGAAAAATTCTAACACATTGTAAAATCATTGCTACAGGTTATGTACACTTTCCATAGGAAAATTTTTATCTACCATTTAATGGCAAATATGACAATATGTATCTTGTAAACTTAATGAAATGTTTTTCCAAACCTCGTTAAACATTTACATCACTGACCTTGATTGCAATAACATTAATTTGCCTATGATTCGAAAACTGTTTGCTGCCTATTGTCTATAACCAAAACAAACTGTCAAAGTAAACCTGTTGCTGTCAGTGTCACTGAAATAAACATGCCACTTTCCATATCAGAATGAATGTTTGTGTTTGAGCATTTGGAAGTAATAAAGGCGGCATAATTGTGCTCTATTTTTAGGCAATGTATGACAGGCATGAAGAGGTAGAAAAATGTCTAAATTTATATGTTAATGTAAAATTAAATAAAAGAAGAATGTGTCAAGAGATGCCCTTGTCATTTTAAACTTATTCTTCTATAAAAACCACAAATGTGTCTATTCCAGCATTACTAAAGGCTAATACTCCAGAACGATACCCAAAAATGCTTCTAAATTCGAAACAATTTACTTAAAACTTTCTCAAGTTATCATGTAATAACAATTGTGTACCGACTCTTCAGCCAAAACACTGTTGTTTAATTTAAAATATCCCCTACCTTTATTGCTTGTATCTAGGTCAATTTTTAATGAGATTGCCAAAGGATCTGTATATTTTATTAAGGCTGGTCTTATATCTGTACTTTTTACTTTTGGTCAAAGACTGTTATTTATTAGGAAGAAATCAATTATGCTAGCACAATTTATATTACTTTTACTTCATCATGTGAATTGTTGTTTATTTTTATTCATATCTCTTCATATATCTATTCATTTTAATTTTAATTTTTTCAAAAGAGTTTTTAAGCTATTATTTTTTCTTTTTTGTTTGTTGATTTTTCGATCAACTTGCTCTAAACATTGGTTAAAGTCTCCCCCTATTATGAGAATTCCCAAGCTGAGATTTTGTATTTTTTCAAGTGAGTGTTTCTCTCTCTCTCTCTCTCTTTGTCTGAATTTGGTGCATATATAGTGATTAGTGTTAAAATATTTGCTTCGATTTCAATGTTGAGTAAGATAAATTTGCCATAATTATCAGCATGAAAATTAATTAGCTTATGGTTTAACTCTTTCTTAAGAAAAAATGAGACTCCTTTAGAGTTTTTCTGTCCAAAACTGTGGTAACAATTATCCTTTACTTCACTCGTTATTGTATGTTGCATTTCAGCAGTGAAATGGGTTTCTTGTAAACAAGAATTTGGGTTTTTTTTGTCTTTGCCCTCAAAATATTAACCTTTCTCTTTTATCCTTTTGTCACAAACCCTGACAGTTTAACGAACATATATGTACTCGTTGCATATATTATAAATTAAATAGTTGCTTTTTGGACGAAGAGTCGTATAAAAATTAATTATAGGGTAAATTGAAAAATTTAAAAGAAACGAGAAAAGAAAAGACCTAATAACAATATGAGACTTATTTAAGATATAAGGTAGAGAGAAGATGATTGAATACTGTAGAAAGAGGGCAGAAGAAAATTAAAATATCTAGAAAAAACTCAAATATCTAAATAAAATAGTAGATACTGAACAATATAATGAAACAATAAATATGGTTAAATGTACAGAAGAAAAATTAACCAATATATACGAGGAAAAGATAAAAGGAGCTCAAATACGATCAAGGGTACAGTGGGGGAAAAACACAAACTTTTTTCTGGGATTAGAGAAATCTAGACAATTGAAAAAAGTATCACTGTATTGAAAGACCAAGATGGGAAACTAGTCCACGATCAAGCGAAAATTTTAGAGCTAGGGAAATACTATGATGAAAATCTATATACTTAAAAATTACCTAAAAGAAGTAAAAATAAATAATGCACTAAATAAACAAGAAAAAGATCTTTTAGGTGGTAAATTAACTCATGAAGAATGCTTTAAATCAGTTTTTGCAATGAAACTAAACAAGTCCCCAGGATTAGATGGGTTGACTGTAGAATTCTATAGAACATTTTGGAATGAACTTAAAGATTTTGTTGTACCAGTATTTAATTAATGCTATGAGTGAAAAGAATTATGAAATTCACAAAATTTACGTTTAATAACATTGATATACAAAAAATGATAAAAATAACTCAGATAACTACCGACCAATCACTTACTGAATGTCAATGCAAAAATAATTGCATATTGTTTAGCTCAGAGAATAAAACCAATATTACACAAAATTATTCACAGGAGTCAAAATGGGTATATAAAAACAGATATATAGGATTTAATATCAGGCATATTCAGGATAACATAAACTATTCAGAAAATTACAATGTGGATGGGGCTATTCTCTTTTTAGACTTTCAAAGCTTTTGACTCGTTTGAATGGGAATTTATGTATCAATCATTAAGCAAACTCGGATTTCCTAGTTCCATGTTAAATTGGATTTCAACACTTTATTTAAATATTAAAGGATGTATTCTAAATAGCGGATGGATATCCAAACCTTTTTCCATAATGCCGTCAAGGCTGTCCAGCAAGTGCTTTAAACTTCGTTATTGCAGTGGACATACTTGCCTGTAAATTAAAACAAGAAAGTGGGATAACGGGAATTCAAATTAAAATAGACAAAGTAAACCTTTGCTTAAAATTAACACAGTTAGCGGATGACATTACTATATTTGTAAGTTGTAGACATGAAATAACTTTGGCCCTAAACTTAATAGAAACATTTTGAACATATTCAGGATTTAAACTCAACAGAAATAAAACAGAAGGCATATGGCTTGGTAAACTTAAAAAAGCAGAGATAAATTTGAAAACAATAATTGGAATCAAGAGCCAGTAAACTGCCTAGGCATATACTTTGGGCACGATACAGAAAAATGTAAAATTCTTATTATGGAGACAAAGTATAATAAATCGGAAAATATTGTAAAACATTGGGGTAAAATGAATCGCACAATGATTGGGAGGATTGTAGTAAAAAAAATCATTTGTTTTGCAAAATAATGTCCTTGCATCATCAGTCCCAAATATAAGCAAAGATTATATTGTGAAATTTAAAAAAAACTAATATATCTATATATTTAGAACAATAAGTCAGAGAAGGTAAAACGTGAGTTGTTAAACCAAAAGGGGGACTTAATATGACTGACATCGATAAATTCATAAATGCATTGAGCATCAAATGGGTTCAAAGACTAATCGATGAAAAACACACAAAATCCAATTGGTCAGTAATACCTAGGTACTATTTCGATCAATATGGAGATCAGTTTCGTTTGTTCTATATGCATTGCGACAATATTAATTTTTTTTAAAATATAAAACAAATACTTCCCAGAGTTTTACTGGAACATAATTCAGACCTGGATAAAGGCAAAGAAACAAATTAGCCTAAAAAGTCCAAGAAATTTTCAAACAAATAAGACAAGAAATAACTTGGGAAAATAAATACGTTCATATTGACAAAAAATATTTTGGTGTATAGAAACTGGATAAAAAAATAACAATTCTATTAATTGATGATATGTTCAATGAAAAGGGAAATTTAGATCAAAATTACATACGTAGTAAACTTTCGTCACATGTTAAGTGGTTTTCGGAATATAGTCAGTTGTCATAATCTATACTAAAAGAATGGAAAAAAACTCTTAAGTCCTGAATCTGTTAAGACAAAGTTAAACACTAAACTAGAAGTACTGTTTAAACATGAAAAAAATATTTGTTCCCCTTACAAATTTAAACTCGAAACAAAACTATAATACTTTTATTAATATAGATAAATTTACTCCTACAGGATTTGCTAAATGGGAAAATATGATAGAATTTAGTGACTGCTCAGAAGAATGTTTTAAACGAAAATACATGCTAAATATTATTTACAAGTATCTTCAGGACAATAAATTGAAAATGGTACGCTGGCAATAGCTACACTACATTCTGTCCTGTAGAGAATTACTATATTACTATTACATTACTGACAATCCTTACAGTGCCTCCAAGTAGACAACTATCAACATTTTTTCTTAGTCGTCATATTTATATGTTTTTTTTAGAAAAATTTAAATATTTGCTCAAACAACTTGGTTTAGATGATAATTGGCTAACATTAAAAAAACATTGTTTTCAGTTATAAAATTGAGGAAAATAAATATTTGGATATTTTCAAAGTTTTTAAATATGAGTTTATCAAAAGACAAGAGATAGAATTATATAAAAAAGATATGTTTTGCAAGAAAGTACAACATATTTTGGAAATCTATTTTTGAAGCATGCACTTTAACCAGGTAGCATCACGTGCGTGTGGTGTGTACTGGGGTAATACTTATGTGTTTATGGTCGTCAATGTAAAAAGCTATATTCAAAATCATTTCAATTGACGTACACGTATTAATTCAGTGGTTAATTTTTCAGTTTTTGAAATTCCAAGGGATATGGCATTATAAAGACACTTGCCATTCCCTATTGTCTCCACTGGCTAAAAATCCGAATTGTTACCCAAAAGAGTGGTCGCTATACTGTCAGTGACCATGACTGAAGGATCTAAATCATCTTGAGACTGAAATTTTGAAGGCAAGAACCTCATAAAAATAAGTTCCAACTTTGCGGATTCAACAGAATTCCCGTTAATATTTAACCTTTTCAAGCCTGCCAAATAATCCAAGTTGTCGTCATCATCCAAAAGGCAACGTGAACATACGTAAAAAAGTGAGGTTTTGCTCAAAAATGAAATAAATTACCTATTTAAACTTTCACATTTTTGGTGGTACCACCAGTTGTAACAGTCACATGCAATATTCTTATCACCGTCACACTCAAAATTACAAATCCCGCATGGGTAATAAGACATCATAAATTGCAACTTCGTAACACTTCAAGAATCTTTTTCAATGGACAATGTTTAGAGATTGAGTATAAGTATTGAACTGAATTTGTATACAATCGTATTTTATTTATAGCGGTCCTAACTATTCTAATTACATCAAGTTCCTTTGAAATTGAAATCATCTCTCTTTTGAACACAAATCATAACCTGTCATTTTAATTGGATTAGCTGAAATTTTGCAATTGTTAATTATTGGTGAGTAAAACCAAGCATGACATTCATGTAAATCAGTCAACTTGGATTTAGCATTGGGGTAAGTTAAATATATATTGTGTAGATTTATTGTTACAAAAGTAAATTTTTATATTATTGTTGTACTCGCGCATTGCCGAACATACATTTTCTATCGCATTTCATGCATAGATGCAAATTCGTAACTTTTGTAAACCATCAGTCAGAGGACTTTCTAACTATTTTATTCCAATAAACATAAATTATTTTACAATACATGAATTAACAAATAAATAAATTGTCATAATGTGGGACTGCAAAAACTCATTTGATATAAGATATTTTGTTCATTGTATATACGCGCGTACATAGGACATGACTTAACATTAGGTGTTCGCTGAAAAAGGCTAAATAAAATTAAAATAAATAAAATACTTTTTAGGTTCAAACTGATTTGTTTTACTATTTAAAGTTATTGTTTGTGAAATATAAGTCACAAATAGTGGCAGGCGTACACTTTTTTTACTGCAGGCGTACATTTAATTACGGCAGTCGTATGCTGGCGTATTTAAGTTGGACCGGTGTACTGTGTATATGTTTTTTCCTTCTATGATATTCAAGTGAAAGTCATAAATTTGAAAATTCAAACAATTAATATACACTTACCTTATAGCTGTTAAAATACACGTGTGATCAATCCAATACACAAACATAACGATTTTTCGTCATGGTTGATGAACAATCGTAAACATTATAGCAAACAAATTTAAATCGGAATGAACTTGATCATTATCCGGAGACAAGATTATATTGTAAAAAAATGTAGACAAAGGTAAAATTAGTATTTTTTTTACCAATCACTAAACAATTTCCCTGGTTGTTTAGCAGATGTACGCAGGGATACACGGGGGAAGCTGTAAACCGTGTAAAATCTTATACAGCAAGAAATGTGCAATGAAATGTTTCAAGTGTTAAAAAAACCAAAAAACCTACTTATGTACAAGAACAATTATATATACCCCAACACATAAAACAAGGGGCATAAAAAAACTTCATCCGAATACAGTAATAATTTCAGATTATTAAATTTCTGTTCTTACTTGCTCTTATTTCTGTACTTACCATTACCACAAAAAAAATCGATATATGTAACATAGCATTTCTGAAACAGTTTTGAGATTTTAGTATTAAGTATTTAATCTCATAAATAGACAAATGAACCTCCTACTTAAACATTGTAAGCACAAAATAATCATAAAAATCATAAAACAATAAATGGTGGCCTATTTAAATATAGTTTCCTTATCTGCATAGTTAAAAAATAGCAGAATCATTTGCTCAGTATCATTTGTTTTAAACCTAGTAGAAGTAGCTTTTAAAAATTTCAGATATTAACTTTTATTTTTCAAAAAACAGCACGTAGTCTTACATTACTGTGCACCGGTAGTAAAAATATAATGCTCCTTTGAGTTTTCATGGAATAAGGTGCATAAAAAACACATATAATTCATTATTGTTAATTTTTACAACAAGTCATACTTAATTTTATGTGTATGAGGTAACAGTAAATGCTATTGATCTGCCGACAAGCAACTTGAGCAAAACATACCAGAAGAAATATAGTTCATGAAACACTTGTTATTCTAACGTCTCTTCTAATGCGAACTTTCAATATTGATATAAGTCTACAAAACATCAAATTTTAAAACCATTTAGCAACAGATTAAATCAATTTTATTTCTATTTGAGCTGACAATTAAGAGATCACAATTTCATCTACCAGTTATAAAGAAAAGGGAATCATTGAAGTTTGAGTTAATATAGGTCTTTATGCATTATGATTATCTTTTACTCATGTTGCCTTTTAATTACTGTTTATTCATTATTTTTTATTACTAGTATTGCAAACATTTGACCGAATGTGATTCACAATCATAACAGCTAACATTGCAAACCTTCATAATAGTTTTTAAACGAAGTGATTCAGAAGGTCACATGAAGTAAATGGCTCAATAATTACAATAATAAATGTCTGCAATAATTTCTGAGAATTTACAGTATAAAGTACCATAATCTTAAACAACAGAAATTCTTTTAATAAATATTTGTCAGTTCCAACATTTTCAATGTAGCTGACTCACTTTTGTGTAATAAATAGTAGATTTTCAAAAATCACTATAAATGTTGTGCAGTGTTTTCACAAGTTCACAAGACATCAAGTAAATACAAAGTGCCATGATTTAGCCTTCCACTCATAAGATGTTTGTGATGTACATGTAATGACAAAATTAGATGCCTAATGTACAATTTATTTTTTTTAATCTTTTTTGGAACTCAGACACAATACATCTTTTATTCAATTTAAAGAAAATTCTTATTTACAATTGCTGATAATATTAAATCATATGTTAGCCAAAAAATTATAATCAAGCATTTGAAAATGTAAAAATATTTGAAAATTGTTTTATAAACCATCTCAACAATGAAACTCCTTGCATTAATATGTATAGGTACATTTCTTGTCTATATAAAGATCAAAAGAATGCAATATAAGACATTTTAACACAAATGAAATTAAAAAAAGCAAAAATCTGAATCATGTTTCACAACACACAGACAATAAATTAACTATGGGATAAATGTAAATGTACTACAAAACTATAGGCTAATGAACTTAAATGAAACACATGGAAAATAATTGTAAATGCCTCATGTGTGCTTATATGAATATTAATATTTCAACAGAAATACCATGATAATCCTGTATTTTATTTGTAATATAAATGTATTTATGGTAGATTCTGTTTGTTATAAAATGATTTTGACATGAGTGAGAATGAAAATTGGGTAAGGTGGCCGAAACCCAACAGAAAACTATGCGATTTAATATTTTTGAAGGGGTCCAGCACTGAAATCTGAAACTACGTTTCAAGAATTCTTACACTCTTAGAATAATTTCATGACACGTTATGTGTTTGTGTTTTCTGATAGGATATGCTGCTATTTAAAAAAACCAACTTTTTACTGTTTATGCCTTAATGGCAGGTCCCATTAGGATTAAATTATCTCACTTTGACTGTTATAACTTTTACAAGCCATGTAATGAATTTGCAACAATCTCAAAACAATGCTTAAGAGTTCACAAAAAATCAGGCAATTCTAACAATTTTTACCCATGTTTTAAGATATGATTTATTTTTAACCAGCTACATCAGAAGCAAAAATTCACTCAATTGTACATTAATTAAACTAAATTAAGAAGACAACTTAGCTTTACATTTTCCCATATATGTTTCTACAGTGTGCAAATGTAACACATTTTAAAATTTATTCTAGAAACAATCTTATTAAATATGGCCTGAAACGTCAAACTCAACTTCCCAATGTTTTAGCTTGAATAAAACTTAACAGAAACACAGTCATAGCTATACAGACAATTTAAGTAATAAAAGTTTTGACAGTAATTCTTGGCAATAAGTCGCAATGCTATTATTATGTGCAACCTCGACACAAATTTATTTGTATTGACAATTTGATGGGAAAATTCAATTACCATTGAAGTATCTTAATAGTTATTAAAACTTAAACAGATGCTGTATCAACTGAGACTAAACTTCATCGTTATCCTGCCTTGTGGTTTAGGGGACAGAATCCTCCACCTTTTACAGTCTTTTACTATTTCTCCAACTGTTTAAGTACACATTGGACAAGCACAAGTTCTATGTTTTGATATAAATGTAAGAAATATACATAAAGTATAAGTTGTAATAAACTTGTTAGGAATTACGTCTACAATTAGGACACTTGCTATGTTGCCATTTAAACGATTTATTTTATTTGATTTGTCATTTTTCATTTTTTGCATGAAAATATTTCTGTCAGACTCCAGTATACTTCAACATGAATTTAGAGAGAGTGGATATTTTTTAATGCCAAGTGAGAACCTTCTGCGTTATAGTATGAACAAGACTGTGTTTCATATACACATTGTTTAATGTTGTATACTACAATAAATGTACCTGCTTTTTCTAAAGCTAACACATTGGTGTTACTGTCTTTGATTAGACATGTTACCCCAATGTGATGAAATATAATTCAAAACCACCCCAGCAATTTTGCATTACCACTATTTCGGAAGCTGTAAAGGCATACGAAAAATAAGAAAACTTATTTTTTTATTCGAGATAATGATAAACCGATTTTGTTATTTCGCGATCTCGATAAGAAATATATCGTTATCTTGTTAAAACGATATTGTTATATCGAAATCTTGATAAGAAATATATAAAATATAACGTTATCCCGATACAAAAAAAATCTATCGTTATCTCAAGAAAACGATATTCTTATACCGGTTATATCAATTAAAAGTATATCGTTATCTCTGTTAAAGAAATTGTTTTATCGTTATCTCTCTATATTCTGGTATCCTAACGATGATGTCCTTTTTAGCATAAGCGGCCTTCGGATATAATGTCAGGTCAGGAGCATTTGATTTCAACGGTGACAGCGTTGAAGTTTGACGTTCGGATATTCTCTAGACTAACCATTTTGTAATGTAGATACGATCAAGAAGACCGAAAGTATTATGGCGTCACTCTCTTTTTGACGTTCATTGTTTACATTTCTCAGCTGAGTTTACATTTAGATTTCATAATTTAAATGTAAGGGTAAAATGTAATTTATATTATTTACATTGTATATATGAAAAGGTATTCCCATTTCTAAAAAAAGTTTGACATGTACATGTGATATTAAATGGCGTCATATTATCAACCAATAAAAATGCTTATATCGGAGGTCCTGACCTGGTGTTATATTTGAAAGTGAAGCTTGCGTAAATGAAAAATATTGCATCAGGAGACCAGGTTATATCTCACTATATAGAATATTGAGATTTTCACTATTGTTTATTGTTGACCTTAAGTATGGTCAAGATCACGATAAGAAGTCAAGATCATTATTCTTCTGATCCGAAGTAAATCATAAGATTCTAAGGCTTGATTTAAAGAACAAAATTCAAGTACGAACATAAGCGGCGGTTAAATGAAAACTCACCAACACAACAAGCACAACGAATACCTGAACAAAAAAAGAAGCATAACTAACTGATCTGAATAAAGAGGTGGTATCATGTATTACTAAAGGGGGCATATCCTTCTTCCCTAATAGCGCCCTTCATTTTACTTATGGTCAAAATCAGTGTTATGTCACGAACCACAAGCGAGACCATTAAGTTAGCCAAAATATCCCTCACCATCTGTGTGACATGTGCCCGGTAATGATCAAATAATAGATGATGGCGACCAAACATATTTCTCTACTTGACTAAGTAACCCATGATTTATCAGCCTTTCAGTAAACAGCAATCCTTTATCTTAAAAACTACTGTAGGGATCCAAAGTGAATTGTTCAGTGCTATGACCATCAGTATTGCGAAAGCTGAAATTAAACGATTATGCCGTTTTTTCTGTAGTAATAGACCTTGAATAAAACCCGCTTGAATGGAAAAAAGAAACAAGAGAGTCATTTATTTTATCTATGGATATGATTGAATTAGAGAGCGCTAAATCAATAACATGACTTGAAGACCTATACAAAAGAATTAAATAGATATGATTATAAATTATAAAGCTGATGAAAAAAATGAGGGGTAATATTCTTGTACAGACAAGTTTTAGCTGCGCGCAGTTGGTTTATGATGGATTATGTTAAATTTACCTTCGAGTCATTACACAATATTTTTGTTTGTTTGTTTGTTTGATGGTGTTTAACGCCACTTTCAGCAATTTTTCAGCTATATCATGGCGTCCAGTTTTTATTGGGGGAGGAAGCCGGAGTACCCGGAGAAAACCCCCGACCTTCGGTAGGAAAACTGGCAATCCTTGTCAATTAAGATTGGAGTCGAGTACACCCTGCCTGCAGTGAGAATCGAACCCGCAATCTCAGTGTTGACAGACCACGTGCTCAATAGTAGAAGAACTACCTTGACCACTCGGCCACCCACAATATTTTTGAACTGAAACCATTATCGCATAACATACTGGAAACACGCATATGAGGAATGACGTTATAAGTTTTATTTTTCGCTATTTTGCAGTATTTGCCTTTGATCTTTATGTGCTGTATTATCCCATCTCACTCTACTAGCTTGAAATGGGTCCGTCTCACCTCGCTGTCAAGAAGTCGTTACTTAAACACTGTGACGTCACAGTGCTACAAAGCAGCGATAAACAGATACTTTATTATTATTATTATTATTATTATTATTATTATTATTATTATTATTTACAACATTTCTAAAGCGCGTTATATAATTAGTAAAAATTACTCTAAGCGCTTTACATAAGTATATACAATCATCACGGTTTCAAGACATAAATTAATAAAACATATATGCGTAATAAATAGAGATAAAAAATGAAGATAATAATAATAATCATGGTAACAAAAAAAAAATTAAAATGCGCCTAAAAGAGTATATAACTAACTAAAAATGTATGCTTGTTAAGTAAAAAAAAAATAACTGAATATAAACCAGGCCAAAAAGTAAAAGCTCAGTAAGAAAAAAAATTTAAACGTCTTTGAATATAATTTAAATAAAATCACTGTATGCTCTCCTAAAAAGTAAAGTTTTTAACTGTCTCTTAAAAGCTGTTACAGACTTCTCGTGTCTCAAGACGATCGGGAGACTATTCCACAGCGTTGAGGCTGCCTGATCAAATCTACGGTCACCGTATGTTTTTGTTCTTGTCTTAGGTTGTATCAGTAGCATCGAGTTTTCTGATCTAAGTGTTCTTGATGGTTGATACACAGTCACGAGGTCCTTCAAGTATACAGGTGCCATACCATTTAAAGCTTTAAAAGTATATAAAAGTATCTTATACTGTGATCTATAAAGTACAGGTAACCAGTGTAACTCTACAAGCACAGGTGTTATATGGTCTCTTCGTTTGGTACGTGTAATTAATCGTGCGGCAGTGTTTTGAATTCTCAGTAGCTTTGATGTTAGGCTTCCGTTTACACCATAGAGAAGCGCATTTCCATAATCGAGTCGTGATGTCACAAGGGCAGAGACAAGAGTTTTAAAGTGGAAATATAATGTCTAATGCGTACAATATTCCTGATTTGTAGAAAGCACGAGTTGACAAGAGATGATACTTGTTTGTCCATGGTAAGAGATTTGTCGAAAAACACACCGAGGTTTTTAACAAAATTAGCATCATTGACTATGCTGCCTTCAAACTGTAACTGACAATCTCTAAACTCTAACGATCGATTTTTCGGTGCAAAAATGATAAGTTCGGTTTTTTCTTGATTTAATTTCAGTAGATTTGTCTTCATCCAAACGCTGATGTCTGACAAACATGTCTCTAGCTTTCTTGAAATGTTGTTCCAGTTTTGCCGGGGTTTGATAATTAGGTACACTTGGGTGTCGTCAGCATAACTGTGGTAGTCCATTTCATGCCTCTGACAGATCTCACCGATAGGCTTGGAAAACATGCAGTACTTCCGCGCTCCAAGGACTGAGCCTTGAGGCACGCCACAACTTAAATGAAACCTGTCCGACTTAGTTGACCCGATGTCCACGCACTGCGTTCTGTCACTAAAGTATGATACTATCCACGACAGTGCGTCACCAGTTATGCCATATGAATGCTGCATCGTCCGAAAAAGAATGCGATGGTCTATAACGTCAAATGCGGCGGATAAATCAAGCATAACTAACACCGTGCACTGGTTGTTGTCAAGTGCGTGAACATTATCGGGATGTACTCTCAAAAGTGCTGTTTCTGTTGAATGACACTGTCTATAAGCCGATTGTAGGTTGTCATGTAGATCGAATGAAGTAATATGTTCTTCGAGACGTGTTGATACTACCTTCTCGAGAATCTTTGATATAAACGGCAAATTTGAGACCGGACGGTAGTTTTTGAGGTCTTCCTTATCAAGAGACGGTTTTTTGAGTAATGGACGCACTACTGCAGTTTTGAAAGATTCTGGTACAAGCGATTCTTCAAGAGACTTATTCACAATCGCCGTTATAATCGGGAGAAGGCTGTCTACACAAGGTTTAAGAATATGCGTTGGGATCGGGTCAAGTTTGCATGATTCGAGTGGAGCATTGATAATAAGTTTTTTATCTCATCCGTTGAGGCATTGTGCATTGATATCATAGGATTTCCGTGGAACTGTACATCAGCTGGTGCATCGATGTCTGGCGAGCGATCACGGTTTGATAAACACAAATTATTCCTTATTTTATCTATTTTGCCGACAAAAAATTCACCAAAACGATTTGCAAGTTCGAAACGATCCTTGCAA
This sequence comes from Limnoperna fortunei, assembly GCA_944474755.1. Classification (NCBI taxonomy): domain Eukaryota; kingdom Metazoa; phylum Mollusca; class Bivalvia; order Mytilida; family Modiolidae; genus Limnoperna; species Limnoperna fortunei. The sequence continues at coordinate 49,226,805 of OX104118.1, read as the reverse complement.
GATGTAAGTACAGTTTCTTTTGAGTTGCCTAATAAGCTATTTCTCATTTTATATAATTGCTTCTGGTCGTTCCCAATTTCCGAAATCTTGGTTGAAAAGTACTCTGATTTACACTTATATAGAAGTTTACCGATGTTTTTACACTTTTCTTTATATCTTTCTTTGTCAACAGTTAAGTTTGTTTTTCGCATTTTGCGTTCAGATTTACGCCGATCCTGCTTAGCCGTACGGAGATTCTCGGTGTACCACTCGGTGTTGGGTCGCAAAATCAGCTGTTTTTTACGTCTTTTGTCTTTTGAAACTCGATGCATTTTCTTGTCATCTCATCTCAGGAATGTCGTCGTTGAGATACGGACAGGAAAATGCATCCCGTTCCAAAAAAACGTAAATAATCTGTAAATATTGACATTGTTCTGTAACAGTATTGATTGAAAAGTACAAGAATGCAGAACAGTTTAATTCAGATCCATCAAATTCCTTATGTATCGTCTGGATGATCCATGGTTAGCACAGCCTTTAGAGGCAAAATTAATATACAAATTCACATAAGTACTCCATCAAGAATGGAAATATATAGACATATGATCTTAAATTCATCGAGTAAAATAACTTTTTTATTAATAATTGTTGCGCTTTTCTCTGTTATCGATTTTTTTGTGTCACTTTTCTTTAAAACAAAAATAAAATAAGAAATTTATCAACCCTCGTCGTAATCCCACCTTCCGGATCAAGCAAAGTTTTGCACTAAATTTGATAAAATGAAACTGGTGGTACCCACCATTGAAAAGGGCGGTACAAAGAGGGAACCTTTTAATACATTGCTATTATGAGGAGCAGTGATTTTGTAAAACATGCACTTGTAAATTGTTATAATTATTTAAAGTATAAAATAAACGATATGTGAATTATTTGAAAATTAAAGAACATATTGTGTACCAATGTAGCCAAATGTTATAAACATAGTGAACTATTAAGTGTAATTTTTAAAGTAAATTTTGATAACAAGTAATCTGCCTTAGTTAACACAGTAAAATCTTATAAAGATGACTTGTTCTTGTTTTTACAAAGTTATTCTGATCAATAGCTATATGCGAAAACTAACATCCATATATACGACTTTATTTATTTATTTGTTATATTATTATATTAGCAAATCAAGATAACAAAAAAAATAAATAGTACAGAAATACGTTATATGTTTGTGAGGGAATTACACGACATAGTAAGCGAGTATAGACCTGCCCCAATCGTTAGCAATGTACATTTTATTGTAGTTTTATTAAAGCATATAGCCACAGGGTATTGTATCCCATGTTTACTGGAAAGTGGAATACCTGCGTCAAACGGAGAATTTTGTATTGACCACAGACATAAATGTGCTCATAGTCATCTCCATAGATATCACTTGGGAAATTCAACATGTCCTGGTATTTGGGATACGAACAACAGTTACTTAATATTGCAACATTGCTAATGTTCTTTATCGTAATACTGTTTTGACCTGCATTATATAAATATTCCGCAGTAGCGTTACAGTGAAGCTTCAGAAACTCGGCCTTATTGTATTGGATACTACAACTTCACAAAAATCCATACAAACAGCGTTTTATAGCAGGAGCGTCTAACTGTACTACCAAAACACTATCGCAACTCCTGGCCACTATTTTAACAACAGTAAAAACGGGACTTCAAAAATACAGCGACACTTTCTACTCCAGGAGTGAAATAAATGAAATGTGGATGTTACTTAGAATCAATGGAGGTGGTCCCAAGTCTCTAGGACTTACAGTTTTCGAGAACAAAAATTTACGAGTTCCGACACTTTTCGGGTCAAAAACACGTAAACAAGAAGTGGATTAGAACACAAAAATTGGCGTGATAAATCATGGCCATAGGTCCACAGACATTTTGTACACTTCAGATTTCTGAGTTTATTTGCTAATAATGATTTGCGGTATTGGGGCAGATAACTCTGTTACTAAAAATACATTAGTTTCACAGGTTGAACTAAGTTATCTGACAGTATGACCAATTAATGGTACCAAGTATGGAAATGATATGTCGAGACAAGATTTTTGCAAATGACGGCGAAAAAAAAATAAAACAAAATAAGAATAATAAGAGAGGTAAGGTCTTCCCACACATTTTATAGAACTAGATTAAAATAGAATGTATATGTGACAGAATTACACAACATTGAAAGTGATGATGGATAATTGGTTCAAATATACAATTTATTGTGGTATTGATTGAAACACTTGGCCACAGGGTATTCTATTCCATGTTCATGTGAAAGGGGAATATCAGCGAGGTTTCCTTCCTGCGTCAGACGGAGTACGCTATGTGAGTATTGACCACAGACATAGATGTGCCCGTTATCATCTCCACAGATATCACAAGGTACTTTCAACATGCCTTCGAATGTTGTTTCATGCTCTTTGGATTTATTTTTGCTGTTTCTTAAAAATGTATTTATCACAAGACCGTTATGATCAGCAATACATAAATAATCTGAAGTACTTTCGTTTGTGACGATACAGCGATACAGTCCAGCTTAAGAAACGTCGAATAATAAAGGGTCGACATACTAGGTTGATAAGGAGAACCATCACTGTAATTAATGAAACAAATATTTGTTAATATACTATTACAACTTTTCCCACTTAACAGAGATAAATCAAGTAATTAATATTATTCTTTTAATAAATTATTTGCATAAGTACTAGTGATGTCATTTTAAATTGGAAACATAACAAAATAATGAAAGTACGAAATTATTATTTCAAAAGCAAATTTTATTTATAGCTATGAGACGCAAAGCTCAATATACGACATCACACGATGATGCGCACATATAAAATTAAAATATAGTTAAAAAAAATTAAACGTAAACAAAGAAAGGTCATTTTAATAGCGTGCAATGTCTTCTCGAGATCAAACATCTTTAATTGTGGTATTCTACATTCAAATAGAATTGGCACTAAAGTGTGTGCACTTAACCCTTCACATGGCCCACGTACCGCTGTCATTTTTTGCCGAATTCCCCTTGTAAGTTCCATGTCAAAGTAGCAGGAAATACACACAGGATTTTGCACAATTTGTTTTTCATAGCTTTTCCACAGACTCCTTGCTGTATATCCTCCTCGCTGGACGTCACTGTGTGACCACTATTCCACTATTTCTCAAATGTGTGCGTGCACTTTATTTAGGTTTAGCTACGCACCAGACCGTCCTAGATTTCGAAACAGCAATTCTTATCATATGCATCTATCATCTATCAAATCTAGGATTGAAATTTTTTTATAACTATATTTGGTTTCAGTGCAATTGATAAATCTTAAATGGACGAAACTCGCGTCTTTCGTGGTAAATTTTATATCTATCTTTTTACGATTGCTTGACCACCAATAACAAGATTAAACATGAATCAGAAAATGAACAACAAAGAAAATAAGAATTCCTCTAAAAACGAGCAGTGAATGCAGGTATTTGGTAAAAGGGCATCATACACTATTTACGACAACAGTCGTGTATTCTTGATAACTGGGTTTAAATTGTTACCATTATCAAAACTTACAAAAATTGATATCCGAGATTATATCAAAGTGCAGACTGCACTGAGGGAATGGTAGCTTTGCAAGTATTAAATGAGATTCCTGCCTCATGTTTGATCGGAAACAAAAAAACCAATGCAAAATAAATCTTTGCAATCCTCATAATCGATAACCCCCATCTCCCCTATCCCTTAAATGGCAATGTCCAGGGCTTTGCTGCAGGAAACTCCAATAATCATTCTTGTCAACATGTAAAATATCAGGTGCACAATTCCACCATGTGACAAAGGGTTCTGCAAAAGTTTCATCAAATTTCTATTCAGTGGGGCAAGTAGTTGTGGATAAGAGATGGGTATCCCACTACATTAAAGAAGTCCATGTTTCGTTATGGGCAATCCTAAATATCATTCCAATCGAAATAAAAAATATCAGTTGTACTATGGCACTATGTGACCAAGATTCCATTAAAATTGCATCAAAATCCATTCAGTGTTGATAGTGGAGAGGAGAATAAGAGATGTGTACCACCAAAGTGTAACGAATGGAAAGACAGACACCACATAACTATATACGGTTTCCCCCATTTTCAGTTGTGGCATAACATACAATCCAACGTCTAATAAATGCTTAATGACCTAATTAAGAAAAGAAATTATTTTAGATTTGAATCTTTTAGAAGCTTTTGTCATCACTTATATTTATAACGAGACCTTTACATATATGTACATGTATTTGATGCAAGTTATATGTCTGAAATGGGCAATTTTGTCTTTTTTATTAATATATTTATTGATTTATGATAGAAACATCTTCAATTGTATTCAGTTGCATAATCCTCTAATCTCTTTATATATATACACACACACAGAGAGAGAGAGTGAGAGAGAGAGAGAGAGAGAGAGAGAGAGAGAGAGAGAGAGAGATAGAGAGAGAGAGAGAGAGAGAGAGAGAGAGAGAGAGAGAGGGGGGATTATGCAATTGAATACAATTGAAGATGTTTCTATCATAAATCAATAAATATATTAATAAAAAAGACAAAATTGCCCATTTCAGACATATAACTTGCATCAAATACATGTACATATATGTAAAGGTCTCGTTATAAATATAAGTGATGACAAAAGCTTCTAAAAGATTCAAATCTAAAATAATTTCTTTTCTGTAATACTCAATGGCTCGAGTGGCCAAGTGGTTATGGTAGTATTCATCTACTTTTGATACCATGCCTGTCAGCACTTGATAAATCTTACTGCTGCCAGGGTGTGCTCAACTTCAATCTTGATTGACAATTATTAAAAGCTTCCTACAATCTGGCTTCCTCCTCCAATAAAACCAGGATGCCCCAATATAGTTGAAAAATTGCTGAAAGTGGCATTAAACACCATTCAAACACAGGGATCTGTACAAATCGAGTTACATGCGCTTTCGAATGATACTGGGTCGATTCCACACACACTATAACAAAATCAACCCAGTATAATTCAAAAGCATATTTCTACAAATCGATTTGTATAGGTCCTATGATTTAAACAAACAGAAAAATATTTTAGGTCTGCATGAGGCAACATTTATCTCTATAATCAGAATGCATGTAAACTAGTTTCAGTTTTAAATTTAAACAAAGTGTTAATAGCTTATATTAGCTATACTAAAAGAGACAATCACATGGAGTGCTTTTCTGCTTGCATTTTTAAAATTAATATTCAATATTGCGCTATTGTAACTTTTTTCCGAAAATCCAATAAACAAAATTTCCGCTGTACATATTCCATACTATGCCCTTTTCTTTACTTGTACTTGATTTTTTGCAACGGAGTCTGACACTTTTTGTTTTCAACAAGGGTCTAACGCTGTTTACAAAAGATTGACAGCTTTCGGGACGTTCTATGGTATTCACGCCTATACCGCAAACGACATTACCCGACGGGTTTCAAATAGACAATAATCTAGACTTGCCACAAGTCCCTTTGAATTTTTTTAGCACAAGTGGATAGTATAAGAAATGTTGATAATGAAGATTTATCTCTCTTATAGCAATACAATTCAAAGAGACTTGTAGCAAGTCGCTTGCTTCTAGTTACTACACTTCAATTGTAATTAAGGTCAAAACTTACCTTGGAAAATCGCCATATCAAATATAAAAAAACAACATTTCAAAACGCTGAACAAAAGTAAAAAATTAATTGCTGTTTTCAATTTGCACCTTTTGGATCGCCAAAGGAAAATAAGATCGACCATACGCGCTAAGCAGTTTTATTTGTCACTTAAAAAACCTCTACCAAAACTCGCTGACTTGATCACATCTTTCCCTTGTTTTAAGGAACACATAAAAAAAAGAAAAATTAATCGTTTTGAATTTAGTTTAATTAACTACTTAAAGCATAAAAATGCAACATCGTCTGAAACGACGGCGATTTTCGGGAAGTAAACATAAATTAAAAATTGGTACGGTTTTTTTTGGTGATGTAAACAAAAAAACAACCTCGTGGCATGTTACGATGAATGGTGACCCATTTCGACTCGTGTAACGAGCAAAATTACTGGTTCAGCATGAATTACAAGCTATAAAATAAATCAAAAGGACCGGAAATAAAATTGTGTCAGCTTTTACTATGGAATAATGTAGCGACATGGCGAGTGCCATGGATAAGTAGAGGATTTTTAATTACCGATGTCAAATACTCATTTTATTATTCTTGTGTCGCAGACACCAAAATATCTTTTTCAATATTTTTATTAGTTAGAAAGTGTTATATTTAGTTTTAACTACTTGTATTTTATTTACGAAACTTCTACATGCCGCTCTCTCAACCTCTAAATTTTTATAGATGGCGCCTCTGTGCCGGTTTTTTCAAATCTGTGCATCGACAAAGCACCCACTTTTGTGTTTTTTCATTCAAATAAACACGTGAAGAATTAGAATGCAAAACCGCCTAAAACGACGACCACACGATAGCACAAACAAATTAAATCACTTCATAATAACATCGTCAAATATTATACACCGGTGCCACTCTCAGTACTACATTTGTCGGATTGCGCAATTTCAGTGACCAGCTATTGCGAGAATTCCAAAATATCGCGTTGCTTTACAACAACCAAAACGCGTAACGAGTTTGTCTCTCGCGGATGGAAATGGACTATTAGATTAAATCGTAAAATTAGTCATCAGTTATACATTAAATGAAACATAATACAAACAGACATGTATAGTAAAGTTGTTAAAGATAAATGCGGTGCGCCGATTCATGTAATTGATAGAATCCTCCAATGTGACCTATATTTTACGAGCGTAAGTTTATTATTACACGCCTGTCCGCAGTAGTTTCTATGTATTTGAGCGGTAGCAAGGGGCAAGTTTGCTACCCAACCTTCCCAAAAATTAAAAAAATGTGCTACTTACAGTGAACAAGAATCAACAAGTTTGGTCGGGGTCAAATTGGCCATTTGATCAACTATGCCCAATCGGAAGATTTATGTACCCGACACAGTAGAAATACAAACTGAGTATTATGAATTACGACATGAAAGATGATAAGCCGATCAGGATTTATAAATAGCACATTTCATGTCAGGTACGTTAGCAATTGCCTCGTTCCTCTCACTTATTGCTTTATCCCATGGACTTCCTTCTACTTGCAAATGCTGTAAATATTTCCATGCAGGATTAACTAAAACAATTTTTTGCTTCATATTGTCATACATAAGGAGATTGTCGCTTTTTGAAACTGCTAATGCAGAAATTCTGCCAAAGTCTAGGCTGTATGATCCTAAATAAGTAAATCCATGTCGTCTTTCCCCGGGTGCTGCTAATGTTTGAGCCATTGTTATCTAGATGCGTAAATTACATTATTGATGTATGATCTCCTACCTTGTTGTACATACTGGCCTAGTAAGGCTTGAGCTTTAGAAAACATTTTTGATGTATGAACTCCCATACCTAGTTGTAAATACCTGCCTAGTAAGTCGTTAGTTTTAGAAAACATTGCTGATGCATGATATCCCATACCTAGTTGTACATTCTGGCATAGTAGGGCTGGAGTTTAAGAAAAAAAATTGTTGATGTATTATCTCCAATACCTTGTTGTACATACTGGTCTAGTGAGGTCTGAGTTGTAAAAAACATTGTTGATGTGTGATCTCTCATACCTAGTTGTCCAAATTGGTCTGATGTTTTGCGACAAATTTTCGTAAATAAGCGTTGTTTGCATGTTCATTACAATCTTAGAACATTTTTCAGCGAACTTTGTAAACCTTTACATAATAGTGGTCCTAAAATCATCGAAAACATGGGAGTAAACCCGCAATAAGCTTATTAAATGACAGGTCATAATTCGTTAGGACATCTGATTCAGGTGAACTAAAAAAGTACTTAAGGCAAATCTTTTTGTAACAGAATATTAATGCCATTTATCCCAAATCAATTTGAAAAATGAAAAAAATATAGTTTTGGGTTGTACGTGGTAACTTAAAAAACGTCATTCATGTTGACCTACGATACTTATGTTTGTTTGTTTTTTAATGTTGTTTAAATGTTGCTGATAGTGGTGATCAGCAATTTTTCAGCTATCATGGCGTCCGGTGATTATTGAGGGAGAAATCCGGAATACCCTGAGAAAACACCTGACCTTTGGTGGGAAAACTGGTAATCCTTGTCAATTAGAATTGGAGGGAATAGCACCCTGCCTGCAGTGTGCAGTGATACTCAGTGATGACATATTAAGACGTGTGCGGGTCGAAGAGCGGGGCTATAGGCCATTTGTTAATTGCATTATCCTGATGTGGTACACATATAACTGTAAGAAAATTGGTTATAATATCACCATATCTTTCTTTAGTAGTCGTATTGCTTATGATCAAAATCGGTTTTAGGTTTCGAACTACTGGAGAGCTGTAAGTTAGCCAATGAAATGGTTGTCTGTTTTGAACGGATGTTCTACATTTCCATATGTTCTTTATTTGAACACCCTTAAATCAATGTAAATTAATGTACAGCTGTCCAATCAATTCTATCTGATTATTGTTTGTGTTAATAATATACATCTAAATTTGAAGTCGTCAGTTACCAGAAGTGATCAACCCGAAACAATATTACAAATAAAGTAATATCCGTCACCATCTGTGTGAAAGGTACCTGTAATGGTAAACCAATAATAACGGCAACTAAAAATATTTACGTAAAGGGACGATTTCAAGTTGACTGTCAGAAACCTATGTTTTATTAGTCGTGCAACAACAATCCACCATTCTAAAAATTACTGTAAGGCATCCAAAAAGTGAATTGTTCAGCAATAGTACATCATTTATCTAGTGATAGCTGAAATAGACAATTGTGTCTCCTGTTATTATGGACCTTAAATAAACTCTGCCTGGAGCAAATAAAGATACAAATTGGCTAGTATTCGAGCACAGTTTGTACTAATTTGTATGTAAACTGTTTGAAGCCAATTTTATTTCTCGATTAATTATTTGTAGTCAACTTTTGAAAAGTTTTTTATTTATAGGCCTCAATAATTCATTAATGGATATAACTAAGTTAGCGCATTAAATAACATACCTTAAGACAACATACACAATAATTAAAGAGATCTGCAAATAAATTATAAGCCGATAACAATATCTTTTACAGAAACGCAATTGTTGCTCTCAGCTGATGTATGATGGATCAACGCTCGAGTCATACGAAAATATAATTGAACTGGAGTCATTGTCGCGTTATATATATATTAGAAAAACGCATGCAAACTGCGATAATATGTCAGCAACTTAGAGTCACACTCAAGATTGAAAACGACAAAAAATACAGAACGTTATTATTAAGCTCCAATACGTTATTTGCATGCTTAGCACAGCAGTTGAAGGCAACAATAACAACCTGATACATAAATTCTCGATAGCACAACTCCTAAAACGGAGACATTAACTAAAATTAACTAAAATGTATCACGTAAATGTGTGTTTAGTATTGTATAAAAATAAATAGTACAAACAGAACGAAAGATAATTAGAGTATTTGTTTTAAATTAATTATCTTCAAAAGCAATCTGCTTCTGTTATCACATAGAAATATTGTAAACTAAACATTACTTATTGTTGTTTTCTTTGCAAGACTATTAGGATCATTATTCTAATACGAGCATTAATAAATTATATCAAACTTTATTTGTATGTTATATATGTTATAATATTAAATTACAAATCAAAAACAAAAAAAGAACAAGCAGGTTTTATAGAACGTTTTGCAATGTGTATGTGAGGGAATTACACAAAATCGAAAGACAGTATGGACCTGCTCCAATTGTTGGCAATATACAATTTAGTGTAGTCTTGATTAAATCACACGGCCACAGGGTATTGTATCCCATGTTGACAGGAAAGTGGTATATCAACGAGTTTTCCATCCTGCGTCAGACGTACTATGTTGTGTGAGTATTGACCACAGACATAGACGTGCCCATTGTCATCTACACATATGTCACTAGGTACTTCCAACATATCAATGTCGTGCAACGTTGTTTGTCCTCGGTTATCAAAAAGATATTGTAGCATACGGTTCAAAGTTTGTGATGCTTTGTATTCAATTTTTGTTATCATAATACTGTTGCAACATACATTACATGAATAATCTATAGTACCACTAGCCGTTGCGATACACTTCTGCTTACATTGAGGAATCCATGACTCGTAACACGTAGTATTGTTAGTTACAGCACGCCTGTAGTTGGTAAAAAAAAATAAAATTGTTAACGGTTATTTGTAAAATAAATAAATAAATAAATCGATCATCAATCAATAACTAAAATCAATATTAATATCTAAATTAAATTATTTGCATAACTACGTAGTCAGCATCGTTTCTTCTATTAGTACAGGAATACTAAATGAAATAAATAAATACGAGAAATAACATGAAAATCTTATCGATTTATGTTGTAATAACAGTACAAAACTAGGATCAGACAATGAACAACATAAGTTTATATCGGTAAGTAGAGTGAATATGCTAGTGATGCACCATTTACGATATTGAGCGTGTTTTTATTATTAATATTTATTAATGAAGGCGCTACTTACAATGTGCGAGAATCAACAAAACAGGTCAAAGTCGGCTTATTAACAGCTTTGGTGCTCAACCTGAGGTATGAAGCATCCGACGTTGCTGAAATACATATTGGTTGAATATCCTGAATTATTTCATCAAGGATGATAAGACGATCAGGATCGATTAACAACACACATTTCTTATTAGGTACAGTAACATATGCATGGTTCGTCTCGTTTATTACCACATCCCACGGATTTCCTTCTACTCGCAAATGTTGCAAATAGTTTATTACTGGATCTACTAAAACAATTTTTTGCTTCAAACTGTCACATACAAGGAGATTCCCTCTTTTTGAAACTGCTAATGCAGAAATTCTGCCAAAGTCTAGGCTGTATGATCCTAAATAAGCAAATCCATGTCTCTTTTCTCCGGGTGCTGCTAATGCTTGCGCCATTGTTATCTAGATGAGAAAAATTATACTTTAAAGAAAAAAGTAAATAAACAGTTAAACCACTGTGCAAATTAGAACAGTATTGGAGTTATGGCACTAATTACATGGTATCATTTTAGGACACCTTTTCATTATGTAGTTTCCACGATCTTCCAAAAGTAACCGGCATTACTGAAGGTTATACTGACCGTTGAAATTAAAGAAATTTCAAAACCATAAAATTACCTTAATGAGCTACTACATAATTTCAACTATACCGAAAAATGTTTACAATCTGAATACAATAAAAAATAAACATATCTTACCTAGTATTGAATATTTCTGTACTAATCTAAATGATTACATGCTCAAATAGCTTCAAAAAATGTATGTATGTAGTGCATTAATCACAAAACTGTTTGTCAGAGTTTAGGACAATTTGTTAAGGAGGTGATTGAGCGTATGTTGTTTGATGCCAAGTACTGTTTAGCTTTGTTATAAATAGTTGTATGCTTTCTTTGTAATTAAAAAAGCTAGACTGAATTTCTTAATTTCTAAAAAACTTGAGTAAAGGAAATCAGTATGCAAACGAGACGTTTATTAAAAGTGCATAATTCAGAACCAAGCGACAAAGGAACAGGTAACAGATAACTTATAAAAGCAAAAAGTAACATTTACTAGTATAAAAAATGTAACGATAACCCTTTTCAGGAGGGGATATCAGGCTTTTCTGTAGCCACACCTTTGACTTGTGAGGATAACTCTGACCGAACCACATCTTGTTCTATAATCTGAAATCAGCGTGCTTAACTAAGAAGCAGAAATTGTCAGTTTTAATTGCATCAGTTTGTTCTTACGTAGGATCGAACCAACGATATCAAATTAAAACACGGAAAGTAGAATACAACCCAGTTTCATTACCATTTAAAGTTCAGTGATGTACACTACATTCGATAATTTTCTGTTGTTTGTTCATTTCCGAGTTATATTGCAGACGATAATACAGGGTTTATACCATACATATCGCAGTCCATTCGATACGCAATTAGCTGGTTAAAATAAATACACCCTTCAATGAATAGACAAACGAGGTTAAACAGAACATGTATAAAACACTGACTTTTCATTTCAGAGCAATACAACAAACATACGTGCAATACAATTCACCATTTGGTTCGGGTTACTCACTTTCTGTTGTTTTGGGTTTTTGTTCGTGTTGTATAGTTAGTCTGAATCGGGATTTTTAATTGTCTCTTTACTTTAATTTCTTGTTCTGTCTTGCTATATTTCTTTGTAAGGAAGATTTGCCTATACTTCTACAACTATTATCAGTATTGGACCGAGTATGAAAGATAAATTACTCGACTAAACGATTGTAGATGAATTGATTTTATGAAAAATAAAAAAAGGTACAACCAATAATTAACAAAATGACGGTAGTCTTTTAAAAGAAACATTAATACAATACCTCGATAAGTTGTTAGAAAGTTAATAGTCTCCTGGTCACGTGTATAAGAAAGATGGACTTTATACACAACAACACAAATTATCTTTAACCCACATAAACTAAGTACTTTAACGTTTTAGATTATATCAAACAAATAAATAATTTCCGTCACGTAGAGTAGCGGAAATTAATTGTCTTCTCGGCTATGTCCGTAAGTTCTGTAAGTTGTATAAATGTTTTTAATGAACGGATGGTTTTGAGGTTTTAAGTGGGAATAATTAAGGCTGAAAATATGTGTAGAGTTTTATCAGTTTTAGCTCGACTATTGATGCGGACACATCAAATTTATGTGATGAACACCGATATTGAATGCAACGTTAGGCGCCTTGTTGGTGTTGAAATTGAGAAGTCACAGAACGATTTTCTTACAAAGTTGAATGGCTTATTTTCAGCGCGACTGCAGATTTTTGATAACTAACAGAAATAGAGAGCGGTCAGTTAATATCACAGATTAGTCCTCAGATGAGTACAGACTACATGAGTCCAGACTACAAAATGAGATACTGTCGGCTGACAATTACAAATTTTAGATGAAAAGCTCTAAAGATCGGTTTATATTTAACATAAAAGTAATGTACATGTCTACTCTAAAAGAAGCACTCTCGAAGTTATATGCTCAGGATGAAAAAACAGCGATGGCGAAGGCAAGTATGTCTAAAGATATAGAACTGTTAGCATACAAGAAAAAGCTTGGGAAAATGACAGATTCGTCCGAATTTAGATTAAAGACGGCGCAAGAATACACGCAAATCTCCTGGCTGATGATTCAGATGATGACAAGAAGATTTTACGAGCACAGGGACGCGCTGAGAGGAAGATTAAGTCGAAATGAGCAAAGCAGGGGCATTAATCGTATGCTAGACTTGCTTCACCAGTCAAGGATGAGAATGCAAAGCAGAAATCGCCAACAAAACTAAGGGTTTGCTTTATTCGTTAAAAACTTGGATGCTGTCAGTTCGAATGTCCAGAGAAGAAAAAAGTATAGATTTATTGCGTGTTGATAAGTTTTTTAGTTATAAGAAATCTGCTTCGTCAAATATATTTTCTATTTTTTCAAGTTCCATTATTACTTTATTACTTTTGTTAAATCTATACCTCGCATACATTGGAATGTGTAGATCAAGAGGTAATTTATTGTGACGGTCAGTGTGCACATGACCATAAAAACTATTCATACAGGTAAGGATACATCTGTACTTTCATAAATATATTAATTAAAGGTAGCGGGAACACAGGTGAATGTGATCACGTGTGTATTTGTTTACAATAACAAATCACCTGTTGTTTTGACAGATATACACGTGGTAATTTGATTAAAATGCTTTTATTGGTTAGCTATATACTTATGAAGTATATGTTTGATACGGGTGGTGAGTTCCCGCGTTCGTGCATTTCATGCACTTGTGGATTTTTAGTATTTAAGAGAACTGTTTGATTTGATAGGTTATTCGAAGTTTCGCCATACTGATAGCAGCTTTCGTTGTACTATGTCCGATTCAGAAAAGTTACTCGATTCCGACCATGAATCTGCTAGTGATACAGTCAAACAACTCTGACCTCGTTGATACTTTCCAGCTGTTCAAAACATATCTTGACGGGAAAATGATTTGGTTGCAGGGAATGAGTCGTTCGTCAAAACCTTTAAGGATGAAACCAAGGTTAAACTTAAAGGCGAAGGAAACCAAATTCAGTTTTCGTTCAATTCCGACATTCTTACAGATCTCGCTAAACTTCAGAAACGCTTGCCGCAAGATGATAATGTGTCCATTAATATTTTGTCTGGAGTTATTGTTAAGCTTAATAAAAGGAACAAGCTTATTCTCATCGCAGATAAGTCTCCAGCTGGATGGAAAACTGTCAGAGAGTATCAAAGTGATGATCTTGCGTCCGACTCGGAGGATGAAAAGCGCCTCCGCTCAACAGAAAATCGTGCTCTACGCTCTATACAGAAGAAAAGACCACACCCTTATGCTAGAAAACAGCCGGCCTCTGCTACTGTTACTTCTGCTGCCGCTTCTCAGCCCTTTGACTCCTCCAACAAGAACTATGGTCAACAGCCCTTTCGTATTTCAAGAAAACGGGATATCTCGCCTTACGACATCTGCTACCATTGCAACCAGCTCGGCCATTGGAGGTCACAATGCCCACTCGGTAAATCAACCACAACTCAAGGAAAACAATAAGGACATAAATGATAAGTATTTTCTAGACTTGTTTTACAAACATCATAATTGTGATCAGATTGAATCATTTCTGCATCACGTTAATTATCTTAAAAAATTGAACATGGCGTCTGTAGCTAAAGGTGTCAAAAATAGTCTTAAGAATAATGTTTCTTTTTGGATTCATATCGGTGCCTCAGAATTTGTTATTAATACAATTAAAAATGGTTATGTCATTCCTTTTATTTCAAATCCACCTCCAATGAAATTTAAAAATAATAAATCGGCTCTTCAGCATTCAGTTTTCGTTGATGAATCGTTATCAGAGCTTATAGAATTAGGTTTTCATTGTTAAAACGCCTTTTCAACCGTTTGTAGTTAATCCGTTGAGCGTAGCGGTACAGAGTTCCGGTAAGAAGCGGTTGATTCTAGATCTAAGTGAATTGAACGTTTTTGTGCGCAGAGATAAAATTAAGTTTGAAGATTGGAAAGTGGCGTTAAATTATTTTTCTAAAGATTGTTTCATGTATAAATTTGATTTACAATCTGGGTATTTTCATTATAATATTTGTTCACAACAACAGACATTTTTAGGATTTGAATGGAAAGACAGTTTTTATTGTTTTACAGTTTTAGCGTTTGGTCTCTCTTCTGCACCGTATTTGTTTACTAAATGTTTAAGGCCTTTAGTGAAGTACTGGCGAAAAAATGGTATAAACATCGTACTTTATTTAGATGATGGTTTTGGATGGTTTTGGAATCGCCCAGGATCAAATATCTTGTAAAAAAGATTCTTTATTTGAAAAAAGATCGCTAAAAGAAGCAGGTCTCCTAATTAACGTAAAGAAATCTGTTTTCGAACCTTCTCAAACATTAGAATGGCTGGGTATGGTATGGGATGCTCGAGATTTTTCTTTGAGTATTACAGAGAAGCGAATAAATGATATGTTAGAATCTTTAGAACAATTTTTAAGGGGCTTTCCTGTATTTACCGCATGCCAATTGGCAAAGGTCACAGGAAAAATTATATCCATGTCTCCTGTAGTAGGGGATTTGACATTTTTAATTACCCGTTTCCTATATTTGGCTATCGAGAAAAGATTTTCTTGGGATTCTTTTATAAATCTTGACTGTTATAATAAAATTGAGAGTGAATTAAGATATTGGTTAGATAATCTCAAGTCTGTAAACAAAAAACGTTTAAATTCTTATTCATTACCCAAGACGGTGGTGTATTCAGATGCTAGCTGTGTTGCTGCAGGGCCTTTATAGTAAACTTGGATGAAAAAATATTTCATCATACTTGGACTCAGTTTGAAAGATCTATGAGTTCAACTTGGAGAGAGTTGAAAGCGATTGAATTGGCTTTGCAGTCTTTCAAGTCGGTGTTACGAAATAGTAAAATCGTTTGGTATACCGATAGTCAGAATTGTCAATCAATAATTAAGAAGGGCAGTACTAAAGAGCACCTTCAAACTCTGGCCTTTGAGATATTTCAAATTTGTTCAAAATACTCTATTAACTTGGAAATAATTTGGATTCCTAGGTCAGAAAACAGCAAGGCTGATTATATTTCTAAAATAATTGATTTTGAAGATTGGGGAAACACTACGGAGTTTTTCATTTTTATGAATGATATGTGGGCCCATTTACAGTTGACAGGTTTGCAAATTAGTCAAACTTTAAAATTAAAAGATTTAATTCGAAGTTTTGGAATACGAAAACAGAGGCTATTGACGCTTTTTCGCAAGACTGGAGGAATGAGAATAATTGGCTAGTACCGCCAATTTCTTTGATTATACAGGTTATTGATAATTTATTAGCATGTAGGGCTAAAGGTTCATTGATTATTCCTTAATGGCCATCTGCGCCCTTCTGGACTAGAACATTTATTAAAAATTACGAATGTCGATAGTTTGTTACAGATGTTCTGGAATTTGCACCTAGACAGAACATTTCTGTTCAGGGTATGAATAAAAAATCGATATTTGGTTCTGATTGTTTCACCTCTGAGGTGTTAGCTGTGAAGCTGGATGCTTCATGATTGTTTTATATTGAAGTCTGAGTACTCTGATATTCAAGTATAGTAAGGCTGGCGAGGTCTTTTATTGACGAGGCTGGCGAGACTCAAGAACGGCGAGAACAGTTTTGGAAGACTGTTAAGGTCACAATATATAATATTATATTTTTCCTGTGTTTAAATTTGACTCTTATCATTTATTACGATTTGCAGACGTTTTCAGGACTGGATTGCGGAAGGAATTGCCTGCTTGTAATAAAGACCTGCAAGAGTTGTCGTCAATACTTCCAGAGTACTGCCTTCGTTCTAGAGCTGATAATACACGGCGAAAATATAAATATGCTTTTGACAATTTCTGTAAGTGGTGTTCGTGTCATAATATTAGTCCATTACCAGCATCTGATTCTCACGTGTCTTTATATTTAGTTCATTTATCCAAAAGACATAATTCTATTGCAAAGGTTAACGAGGGATTTTACGCTATTAACTGGTCTCATAGATTAGCAGGATTGACTAATACTTGCAAGTCTGATTTGTGTATTTTGGCTAGAGAAGGGGTCAATAGATCAGTAGGACATGTGGCTGTTAACAAGAAAGATCCTATATCTAGTGATATTTTGCAAAAAATTGTTACAAAATTTTGAAATGTTTCTTCTTCTCTATACGATATAAGAACGTGTTGTATGTGTTTATTAAGTTATGCTGGTTTTTTACGTTTTTCTGAGCTTGTAAATCTTAGAAAAGCAGATATTACTTTTATCGATCGTATGTTTCGTTATTTATAGAGAAAAGTAAGACAGATAAATTAAGAGAAGGAACGCATGTTTTAATTTCTAGAACTTATTCATCTACTTGTCCAGTTAATATGTTGGAACGATATCTCAAATTAGCTTGTATTCAAGAACCATCTGACTTTCTTTTCAGAAGTCTTGTATTTTGTAAAAAATCTAATACGTACAAGTTAAGAGGTTCGAAGTGTTTATCGTATACAAGGGCTAGAGAGATTTTGCTTCTAACTTTAGAAAGTGTTGGGTTAGATAAATCTAAATTTGGCTTGCATAGCCTTCGATTAGGCGGAGCTACTGCTGCCGCAAATGCGGGTGTGGATGATCGGCTGTTTAAGAAACATGGGAGGTGGGCTTCTTATACTGCGAAGGATGGTTATGTACACGAAAATGTTGATTATAAATTGTCTGTAACAAAAAATTTAGGTATTTAATTTGTTGTTAAGAATAATTTTACATCAGTTTCTTTCTTTGTCATTTGAAGCTGCTACACCATGGCAAACTAATCCTATTTCCGTGTTTGAGTTTTATTTAATAATTTATATTCGGTTGAGCAGGCGAATAAGAATATAAATCGTTAGATCGAAAGCCTGCAGACAAGCACGTGCTAGTGATTATATTTTGAGTGATATAGATAAAGGTAAACCTTTTCCTACTGTTGATGAATAATAGGTCAGCTATGGACAATATTGGTTTTGTGAAAGATGAAATACTAACGTTATTGGAGAAAGGATGATATAAAGAGTGCCTATCAGCACAAATAAATTGTTCAATATAGGTTTTCACAGGGATTGTGACGGAGATATTTTGCATTTAATGTACTGGCGTTTAGAACTGCAAGACATATTTTCACTAAGTTATTGAGAGAAGTTTTAAATTTTCGGATAAGATATTAAAGTAATTATGTACTTGATGATGGTTTAGCTGTGGCTAATAGTTCAGAAACTTCTGAATAAGTTAGTAGCTATAATCAAAGTAGCTTGCCAGAGTTTGGTGTTTTGGAATCCACAGCACAATTTAGTGTGGATTGGTTTGTTGTGGAATGTGGTTGAAGGTAAGTTCAGAATTTCTGAAGGGCGCATTGTTCGGCTATGTTCATATTTGACAAAAGTTTCAACAGATTTCCAGAAAGGTTAAATTTTGAACAGAGCTAGATTTGTAGCTTCTATTTCTGGGCAAATTGTTTCCATGCAGTCTGTGTTTGAAAATGTAGTAGGGTTATAAGAACTAGAAACTAGAAACGTATTTTTCTGAGAGTGGCATTCGCTAGTTGCTTTGACAAATTTATCAATTGATGGTTTGAAATTTTGGTTTCATTCAGTATATAATCTGAATGAAGACGGTAGAGATTCGAATTAGTCCAATTTGTGCCAATTTGACGCTTATTGTGACTCTTCAAACATAAAATTTAGGTTTGTTTTTGTTTGTTTGAATGGTGTTTTAACGCCACTTTCAGCAATTTTTCAGCTATATCATGGCGTCCAGTTTTTATTGGGGTAGCCGGAATACCCGGAGAGAACCCCCGACCTGCGGTAGGAACACTGGCAATCCTTGTCAAATAAGATTGGAGTCGAGTACAACCCTGCCTGCAGTGAGAATTGAACCCGCAATCTCAGTGTTGACAGACCACGTGATGAATAGTAGACGAACTACCTTAACCACTCGGCCACCGCGGCCCATAGAATTTAGGAGATACTTTATTCCCCATGAAGACATTGAGTATGTTTGTTACTAAACGGGGGCCTAGTGGTTAAAGGGAAACTAGTATTCTTTATCGTAACGGTTCTAGAGTGAATTAAAGGTAATAAAATTTTGTGTATGGGGGCCGCCATATTGACAGTATTTACCACGCGATTGTGTTTGTGACGTAATAAATGTAATTAGCCAGTAAATATGATAAATAATCCAGTTTAAAAATTTTTTTCTGCCTTTGCTCTTTGAAGAATATAAAAACTGTGGCGATGACTAACGACCAGCTGACAACATAAGCTTAACAAATACGCCTTTATTTATTAACTCAGAAAGAATTTACCTAAATTATAATTGTAAATAAAAGATATATTTATTAATAATTATTTTTAAACATAAAATAAAATTCCGTATATAATTGTGCACGTCTTGAAACGGCAGTTGTACCTCGACGTGAACATATTACAGGTAAATCATTACTTGTTTATGAAGGGTAATTAGCAGAACTAGCAGGTAAACAAAGAGGATGTTTATCGCAATTAATAGATCATTCGACGCCGACTTTGAATCATGAATATTCGAACATTATCAAAAGCTAACCAGATTAAAGGTTAATCATGTAATTCGAAATTAGAACCGCACGTCCCTCTCCTGCCAAGAACAGGTATGATTTGAATACACCGAGGTGTCAGAACACAAGATGTATATACAATTTCGAATACCTTTAGATTCCCTTTAGATGCCAGGTCAGAGGAAATGTAAAATTGACACGTTGATACAAATATGCACACGTAAAATTTTGTTACGCACATGCACAATAAATGTTACCAGTAATAATAATACTAATAATAATAATAATAATAATAATAATAATAATAATAATAATAACAATAATAAATGTACTAAACGTAAAGTGAAATTTTGATGCGCGAAAACAGAGTATTTAAAAATATTTCATTTAATAACAGTTATTTCTTAAATAGTCAACTTCGCAAGTATTTTGCATAAAAAAATTTTCGTTCCTATAAGTTGCATAATCTGATTACACCATACAAGGTGAAAATAATAATATGAATAATTTTTAATTTAATTAATATTTATGGAAAAATTTAAACTAATATTCCATGAAAAATCAAAGATGAGGTCACCTTTCCATTAAACTATCCTCCATGCAAAATTCTGCAAAATGATCTTCGCATACGAAGTTGTTGCTGTTGTGGTCTAAAGTAGAAGTCTTTAAACTGGTTAACTACTTGTTACAGTAGGGTTTTTTGCTTAGATTAGGAATACGAAACGCAATCTTACCAGAACTTCGTCTTATAGTACAACCTTCTGTTATTGACCGTTTCGCGTTATTATCAAACGGCGACTTTAAGGTACTTGGATATCAAAAGATATCTAGTATCGCCATCTAGTGACGAGATAGTGACAACATGACGGACCTACATAAGTGAATTTTTTACACGGTAAATTAAATATATAAACTTAACCAATGAAAATAAAATAAACCATCAAGAAGCAAAGTGTTTCTTTTTATTTGAAGAATAACATATCAAATTTTCATTTTTTCGCGAAGTTTCCCTTTAAGGAAGTTCGTCTACTATTGACCACGTGGTCTGTCAACACTGAGTTTGCGGTTCGAGTCTCACTGCGGTCAGGGTGTACTCGACTACAATCTTAATTGACAAGGATTGCCAGTTTTCCTACCGAAGGTCAGGGGTTTTCTCCGGGTACTCCTGCATTCCTCACCCAATAAAAACTGGACGCCATGAAATAGTTGACAAATTGTTGACAGTGGCATTAAACATCCTTTAAACAAACAAAAAAACCAAAGACATATATATATATATTAGTGTAATGTCATAAATACATGTCAAAACAAACTTAAATAAACTTAAATTTTATTAATTTATTAACAAATGTAGCATTACAACAAATTTCATTTACAATAGTATGATACAATACATGCATAAAAAATTACTATCTTTCCATAAACATAACAAAACTTAACTTTTACAAAGTTATTTGATACAATTAACAAATGTAGCACTAAAACAAACTTTATTTACGCTATCATAATACATGCATAAAAAATCATTGTCTTTCAAGTTTAAAGAAATTTGCTGTTAAAAAAGTAAACTTTTTAATTGTCAATTGTTCTGGTTTTCATTTCACCATTTTTCTACAGTATCTGAACTGTGTAATTTTGGCAAGTAATTTTTTAAAGTCTTTTAAGGTCTTCATTTGTAGAACATTCGTCATGATGGTTTGGAAGTTGAAGGCCTTTTTTATTGCTGCTATCTCATCGGAAATGAAAGTGATTATATATTAATGTTAAGTATTCACATCTAATTCAACTTTCAATTTAATTGAGCCCAAGTTTATCAAAAAATAATACTGACCTATGTCTGTTTCCCTGTGTTTTTCTATTGCATCTCTCTTCTTGTAGAAATAATCTGACTCTACGGGAGCTCTCTCTTTCTCTTGATGATATGCCCAGTACCAGGATTATCGTATATCTCTTGCTCGAGATTTAATTCTCGTTTTTGGTGCATTAGTACAGAAGCTGTAGATGCTTTATCGCCACATGATAACAATTGTGTAGTTCCACCTCCTACTCAAGGGCGGATCAAAGAAAATTGAGCTATAGGAGACAAAATTCGGCAAGGGATCTGGGGACCGCTTAAGTCCTCATCGGGTCCACTTCAGCGCCTAAATAAGGGGAGTAGTGGGTGCGAAACCCCCATGAGAAGCGTTTGAGATTTGAGAGGGTGTTGAGGACTACAAATTTTAACATTTTTATGACGTTCTGGTGTGTGTTATCACAAACCAAAACTTCAAACCATCCCAAACGTTGATAACTCACAATAAGTGTGAATTGTGTAACCAAAGATTCTAGTAACCAGCTGTGCCGATGACAGATAAAAAAATTTCGATTTTTTACAATATAATTAATTGTTTATTTAAAAACCAAAAAAATATCAACAAAAAACTATCTTTAGGACACGATAAATAATTACAATAGTTATACAATGAATTTATTATCTACTTCTTTTTAGCACACTCTCGCTCGCTCTTTCTATTTTCTCTCTTTCTTTCCTCCTATTTTCGCTTACTCTCTTTCTTTTCTTCCTTTTCAGGGGGGGACGTCCCCTCTGACCCCCTCTGGATCCGCCACTTCTACTTTTGCTTGCAAAGCTATACACAAACTATGCGAAGACAGTCCCACAATAGTTTTCTCATTATGGACTCCCGTTTCATACTGGACTTTGTTGTATAGCAAAGATGGCAGCTTGCAACATTTTATTGCGGCGAAAAACATTTAATATTTTTTAATTTTATTTTACCAGGTAGAGGAAATAACGGAGTGTTTGCTTCAAATATAATTTTTTCTATGGTAGCATTTAAAGTAAGATTTGAATAATTGTATTTGGTTTTGTACAGAAACAGTTTATAAGACAAGCTGTAACGGACAGCGGAATTAAAGAAGATGTTTGCTTAGTCTGGTCGACAGTTTTGCATCCTGTTTATTGGACTATAGATAGTGACAATACACTGTGAAGAAGTATTCGTATGGTTTTGATAAATGGAACATTTTTTATAACAATCGTAATCTTAATATAACGCCGGCATCACCAGTTCATGTTGCTTTATGTAATGTAAATTTAAGATAACAGTGATATATACAATTCAGTAACTTGTATTGTTTATTCAATTAAACGGGGGCATGAAACAAATGGTCCAACTGATACTGATTTTGTTAAGAATTTATTAAAATCTGCTAAACGTACTTCAAACTCTCATATGAGCCAGTGACTCGTGACATGTTGATAAATTTTGTGGAATGTTTTATTGTTCTAGTGATCTTACAGCTGCAAAAGATTTAACTAGGATTTTATTGGCAGTGCATTTTTGTGCTTAAATAAAATGAGCAATTTAAAATGTTAAGATATAGAGGTCAAAGATGATTACTTGTGTATTAAAATTAGTAAGAGTAAGACAGTAAGTATAGACAAGGAGTTGAAGTATTTGTTTCTAACGGTCAATC
Organism: Limnoperna fortunei; assembly: GCA_944474755.1. NCBI lineage: Eukaryota > Metazoa > Mollusca > Bivalvia > Mytilida > Modiolidae > Limnoperna > Limnoperna fortunei. The sequence goes on along the minus strand of OX104118.1, from coordinate 49,203,565 downwards.
TATTACTCATCTTTTTGCTATGTTTTTAAAGATAGTCAGTGTAGCTCAAATAGATATGAAATAAGCTTATTTTTATTTCGCCCCATATATTGATTTAAGGATAAATGTGCTCTTACATACGAAGTTAAAAAGTAGTGGCACCCAATTTGACTCTCGTACTGAATTCTTTCCTTTCAAAAGGGGTGAGGGTGCATCAGCTGCTTCAAATTCTCATGTTGATGATAGGTGCTGAAAGAGGCGTGATAGATGGAAAAGTGAGTTAAGTTGTGATGTCTATGTGGCCGACTCAGTTGGGAATAGATTTTAAGTTTGAATGCACCTTGTCATTTAGTTGTATTTTACTTCATATTCTATTTATTTTACCCCTATCTTTGTTATTCTACAAACTAGTCGCCAAACGTAAGTTTGTGTTATTTGTTATTTTGAATAAGGAATTGATACGTGTATTGCAGAGGTTGTATATAAAGGGAAATGTTTAGTTTAAACATATTTTATTGATAGTACCATACATGTTTACAAATAATTAGAACAAAATATAACAATGGGATTCGGAAACAAGCAATTAGCTTATATTAATCCGTCTCCGTTATAATACAAACAATTTAACATTAAACATACATAATGCATGCTTATTAAATAACATCCATTCAACCATCAAAATATATGTAAAGAATATAAATAAAACTAAGTTCGTAAAGTATATAGTATTAAATATGACAATAAGATCGAAAAAGATACAAGATATTGAAGAAAAATGAAATAATTGTTGAAATGCAGTTTATCAGAAGCGTTTGCTCTGAACAATGTATTTTTGAACAAGTTTAAATACATGAGTATTTTCATCTAAGGATAAAGAATCTGACCCATACAATAATAAGTTTATATCAATAGGAGGATTAAGTGTATGTAAGGTTAAAGTACGTAGCTGATCGTACTTTTGACATTTAAAAAGGAAATGGTAAGTTGATTCCACATGACCACATGAACAGTTTGGAGAGTTAACAAGGTTTCGCAGGAACAGATGTTCGTTTAGTGAGCTGCTGTTCATGCGAAGCCTTGCATGTAGAACTTGTCCCTTTCTTGTCCCTGTATAATAATATTTTGGACATGGCTTTTTCTGTGTCTCTAGTCTGCGCCTAAAAATACTCAACGAACCAGACGTTCGTATCTCCAGAGGCAAACTGTTCCACAGACGGATAGTATAAGGTAGAAAGTAATCGGAGTATAGGTTTGTGCGTGTGCGGACGTTAACAATGTTGTTTACTTGACGAGTAAAATGACCGTGTCTATCTACAACTGAGTTAGGTACAAGGTCCCATAAGTAGCAAGGGGATTCCTTGTTGATAATCTTATATAACAAAATAAGACGATGTTTATCCCTTCCGGCCGAAAGTGTCTCCCACCCTGTATCTTGATATAGTTTTTCCAATGATGTTAATCTTGTCCCTCCCATTATAATCCGCATAGCTTCCACTTGAACGCTCTCTAACTTATTGATAAGATGTTTGGTTTGATTATGCCATATGACGTCACCATACTCAAGAATAGGTCTTATATAGGAAAAGGACATTTTTTCCAAAACATACCTGTCAAGGACGAAACGCATCTTACGCAAAATATTTACTCTAGTATATGCTTTTTTAACAATATATTCGATGTGGTATCGCGAATGTTTCTCAAGACAACTTGAGTAAGACAAGACAAAATTGTTTCCGCGTGTAGCGGTAATTAATTGTCTTCTCGGCTAAGTCTGTAAGTTGTATATTCGTTTTTCATGCACGGGTGTTTTTTAGGTTTCAATCGGGAATAATTAAGGCTGAAAATAAGTGTAAGAGTTTTTACTAGTTCTAGATCGACTATTGCTGCGGACACAACATTTTTTTGTTATTTGGTACATTTTTTAGAAGTGGCCGTTCATGTCACAATTGTGATGTTTCTATCGACTTGCATATTCCTATCGCGATACTTTTTAAAAGCATCGCGATACTTATTAAAAGCATCGCGATGGAAACAACTTTATGCATAGTGTAAAAAGTATCGGCTTACTTTTATAAAGCATCGGCTTGCTGTTTTCATGTAATTGATCGATCGTGTCACAATTGTGATGTTGCTATCGGCTTGCCTTTTTCTATCGCGATACTTTTGAATAGCATCGCGATGCTTTTTCATGTCCATGACCGATCATGTCACAATTATGATGTTTTATTGCTTGCTCTTTTCTATCGCGAGACTTGCTAAAAGAATCGCGATACTTATAAAAAGCAACGCGATACTTGTTAAAAGCATCGCGATGCTTGTTCAAAGCATCGCGATACTTGTTGAAAGCATCGCGATACATGTTAAAAGCATTGCGATGCTTTTTAAAATTTTTGGAAATTGGTACATCGATTAAGGTGGGTTATAAATTTAAGGCATGTTTCTCGAGACAACTAGTGTAGTGAAGACGTGTTTTTATGTTTACATGGTGCAATTTTACATTCAGTATTCTGAACTTTAAGTTCAAATACAAAAGTTATGAAAGGCTATTGTGCTTTTAGTTAATTATAAACGAAATGCGCGATCCCGGAAGCTATATTTTCGTTACAGAAATAGAAGCACCCTGGAGTCTGTAGCCGCTCAATGGGATTATATCTTACAAAACAAAATTCAAAAGTATTAAACTAAAAAAAAGAAAAGGCTTCCCATTGGGGTCATGTTTTTACCGAATAAAGTTGAAACGTACAGCTCTTGTACATGACCTCACAGTGACAATTTCGAGAAGATAGCATCCCAGAAATCATTTGTACAAAATTGTAAACATTTTGATCTTGAAGTATCAGAGTTAATTTGTTTTTACGTTTAATAAAATTAACGTAATGTTCGCATAAATAAAACGAAATGACAAGTTTGTGTAGAGGTAAACACAAAGATTATATATACTAAATAACAAATCATTTTATCTTGTTACTCTCAAATGAATGTCTTTGAGTTGCAGCATATTCAAAACCGTGGTGCCTATGCTGTACCAAATCAAGATGTATAAGTAATGTTCGTAGAGAATGTCAAAATGTTTACAGACCGACAGACAGATGAAAAATGATGGCAGGTGAGTTCAAAGTTGCGACTAAACCGTAACTGTATGCAATCAAGCTGAATAGTTATTTGTCTATGGTCAGCTTATCTAACTAATAAAGATGCCATGACAGATACAATGGTACGAGTCAATTAAATGAAATATATGCGAAATACCATAGCCTATGTCAAGAGATAAAAGAGAGGTTTCCAGGGATATCATATCGCTTTTATTACCAACATGCAATCAAATCTATGAGAAGATAGAAATGTAAAAGGGAAAAGTTAATGGGTGTCGTCACTGACTACAACAGATGCCAAGTTATGAGAATAGCTTGGGTCATTTGCGCAAAAAGTGAAAACCCCAGAACTTTCATTACTATTGGCGGTAAACACTTAATGCGACATACCTCTATCTTGATATGTCACTTGAAGAAACACCGTACAGAAAAAACGAAGGATATAATAACAATTAAAATATTACATTACTTTATATTATATAAAGCATGAAATAAAGCATGACACTAAATGATCGTGGTTTATGTCGACGTTTTATAGATGAATGAACAGGAATGACAATAGCCCACATTTAGAAATGTACAAATGTATGCAAATCTTTGATGTATCTTTACTTGAAAACTAAAGCACAAATTTTATAATTTATAAAACACACCTTTCCCTCAATTTCTACAAACACAACATTTTTTGTAAACTTTATAACACAATTTTCAACACAAATCTTGAGTTTGCTTGTGAAATAGCAGAAATATTCTAACATACTGTAAAACCATTGCTACAGCTGATGTATTCTTTTCATAGGAAAATTTTTATCCACCATTAAATGGTAAATATGACAATATGTATCTTGTAAACTTACTGAAATGTTTTTATTTTCTAAACCAGTAAATCGTTTACATCACTGACCTTGATTGCAATTAAATATACTTAAAATTTAATTGGATGCCTGTTTGCAGCCTTTTACCTATAGCTAAAACTGTCTGGCTAAACGTGTTGCTGTCATTGTCAGTCTACCGTCCATATCAAAATGAATGTTTTAACATTTTAAAGTAACATGGTCAAAACATAATTTTGCTCTATTTTCTAGGCAGTGCATTAAAATGTGTGGTAGGCATGAAGAGGTAGAGAAAGTTTAAAAAAAATGTTTGTTAATGTAAAATCAAATAATAGACGAATGTGTCTAGAGATGACCTTGCCCTGAGCTAATTAGCTGTCTCAAATTATCATGCCCAAACCACAAATTTGGCTATTTCAGCATTATAAGGGGCCATTGCTCCTGAACGATCCCTTTAAATGTTACAAATTTCAAGAGATTTTGGAAAGGCTTTCTCAATTAAGATAATACTAAAATACCGAACACCAAGAAAACTGTCAAAAAGACAATCCATAAATCAGTCCAAGAAACTTACAAACTCCAGAACCAAAAACAAAACATATAGCAACTACTGCAATGGTGCTGACTTGATACAGGCATTTCAAAATAAATGGTGGTTAAGCCAGGTTTTATGGCAAGTTATCATGTGGAAACTAATTTTGTACCTACTTATGTACAGGACAACAAAAAACCCCAACCAAATATCTAACATCGCTCAATTCTAAAATTGTTTGGAGATGTTAGCATTAAGCATTTAATCCATAGTATTTACCTACCAAAACGTTAGAAATAATCATATAATATATAACAAACTTTTTGGGGTGTACGCAGGAATCGAGTTATGTAGAGCTGATGCTAAGCTTGAAGCGTCATCGGCCATATTGATCAAACATTAGGGTATGTAAACACGTCTTTGCATACACTTTTGTAAACCTAGAGGAGCAAATATTTCGTTTAAGAAAGCTAAGGAAAGAAATAAATTAGTAAACTAGAGAAATATTAGAAATGAAAAGTAATTTGGTGAAAGTAAGTAACGCTGGTCTACCACAACTTATGTACTGAACGCCAACTAAACTTCTTGGTTTGTTCATGTACATAAAGTTTAAACTTAATTTGTGCACTACTGATAACTTTATCTTGAGTCATCGAGTGATAACTTTAAGTCGAAACATAGTCTGAAAAGTAAATATATTGCTTGATGTGTTTATAATGATATCGGCATGTTACAAAAATGTATACAAATAAACGTAATATACAGAGGATGGTGGTATGCAGGAAAGGGAAAGGGAGAAAGAATCATCTTTAGCACATTGATAGTAATCATAAGCATCTGAGTGACATTTCATTATTGCTTGAGGTATTTGTTGTTTACTGGTTTATTTGAGGTGCATAAATAATAATAAACCGAAACAATGCTACAGTGCTTTCTTGATGCGGTAACTAACTCTTATCTTCCATTGCGCGTTTGATCAGACAAAGTTATGGTAATTACATAGCGCTAACTATTAAACGAACGAAGTATGTGGGTATAGCTGGGCAGCTTCGAAACAAACTAGGAATATATATAATTGTTACTGATTTAGAAAAGTACGTACTTGATAGTACTGCTGTGAATAATTATGTCTTAGTAGATGTGCGTTCTAATAACGTCCAAGCTATAATTTAAGAGAAATTTGTAGGATTCGTTTGAACGTGATTTTTTTTTTCGTGGGTTTCTTCGCTATGTAGACTTGACGTTTATAAAAATGTATTGCAACTCGTCACAAATGACAGTACGTACAGTTACTTATAACATGCAAACCAAACCATACAATTTGCCCTTTTGGATCCTAAGCATAATGTACAATGTAAGGTACTACGTTTGACCATTTAATGCTGATAATATATTTTTTAAATATTAGCAATTATGGTTTCTGTCATTATAAATGAAATATCTCTCTATGTGAAAGCATTTGGCAGATTGAATTGTCAAAACTGTTTTTTAAATCTTTAAATCAAATAAATTTTATTGACGATTCTAAATCTATATCGCACGTTTAAGATAGCAACCCATTTTCAGAAAAAAATCAACTGTAACATGCCGTCAAGGTTTTCTTGGGACAGGAAAACGGAGTAGCTGGCAAAAAACCATCAACCTTATGCATGAAAACAATTAAAATAGGAGTCAAGAGACTGTTATTGACACAAATGGCTCACTGAAGCGTTTCATCACTTACCTTAACTATGACCAAACAAAAATAAAACAATGTCAAAATATTTAAAATTTTATAAACATGAACTGGTAACTCTAAACAAGAGTCATAGCTAGGTGCAAATTGACACGGTTATTTTCCGAGAAGATTTTTTGATTTTCCTTCTTAAAATAAGTCTAATTTGCATTCGGGGAAAATAAAAGATGTATACATTTATTAAACGAAGAATATTTGTTAAAATAATTCGTGTCATAATACTACAGTAATTCATTTAGCTGTGTATGCTGCAAACTGAAACGAAATCAGGTAAATAAATCATTTTACAATTTTAGTTTATGTGTGTCGGAGAGCGGGGCTATAGGACATAATGTTTGTAATAATCTTCCCTGGTGGTGAATTGCATTATCCTGATGTGGCACACGTGTAACTGTAAATCTATCGGTAATGATATCAGCATATCCTTCTTACGTAGTGACGACCGTCGTATTATCTATGGTGACAATAGTGTTAGGTAACGAACGACAGGAGAAAGTAAATTAGACAAGAATATCCGTCACCATCTGTGTGACAAGTACCACGTAATGATAAACCAATAATAATGGCAAACAAAAAATATTTACGTATAGGGACGATCTCACCTTTACTGTCAGAAACCCATGATTTATCAGCCTTTCAGTAAACAACAATCCACCATTTTAGAAATTACTGTAGGTATACAAAAGTGAATTGTTCAACAATTGAACATCATTTATATAGTGATAGTTGAAATGGAACAATTGTGTCTCTTTGTCTCCTGTTATAATAGACATTAAATAAAATCTGCCTGGATCAAAAAAAGAAACAAATTGGTTAGTATTAGGGCACAGTTTGTACCAATCTGTATGTAAACTGTTTGTAATGTATTTTATTTGACGATTTATTATTTGTAGTCCACTTTTGACTTTTGAAAGTTGTTTTTTTATGTAGAGACCTCTACAATTCATCAATGAATATTACGAAGTTAGCACTTTAAATTACATTACCCAAGACTCATACAAAAGAATGAAAGAGATCTGCAAACAAATTTTAAAGCGGATAATAACATCATTTACAGAAACGTTATTGCTATTCTCTGTTGATCCGTGATGCATCCACGTTCGAGTCATTAGAAAATATTATTGAACTGGAGCTATTGTCGCGTAATTTATATTGAAAAACGCACGAAGACTGCGATTATACATGTTGCATATGTTAGACATGTACAGTCACAGTCTAGCTTGAAAACTACAAGAATACAGAACCTTTTTATTCAGATCCAATCCTTTATTTGCATGCTTAGCAGAGCAATTGAAGTCAACAATAACAACATGATACACAAATCCACGATAGCACACCTCGAAAAAACGGAAACATTAACTAAAATTTATTGCGTAGATGTGTGTTAAGTATTGTATATAATAAAGGCAAATAGTACAAACAGAATAAAAGATTATTAGTTCATTTGTTTAAAATAACTTATGCTCACAGAAATCTGTCTCTTTCGACATATGAAATACTGTCATCTAAACATTACTTATTGTTGTTTTTTTACAAGATTATTGATATAAATCAAAGGTTATTGGTTAAAAGGCATAGCCTATATAAATCCTATCCCAACAATTACAAGATGGAATGTAGTCGAAATGCAGATAATAAATATTCTACAGGCAACAATAATTAAACAAGATTATTCTTCGTATTACTATTCAAAAATTTGCATTAATACATAATATCAAATTTTTTTATATGTTATAATATCATTATTATAAAATAAAGAAAAAAAAGAGAGCAAACATATTTTATAGAACGGGATGCTGATAGTTTTGCAATGTGTATGTGTGGGCATTACACAACATCGAAAGCCAGTATCGACCTTCCCCAATTATTGGCAATATACATTTTATTGCAGTCTTGATTAAAGCACATAGCCACAGGGTATTGTATCCCATGTTGATAGGATAGTGGAATATCAACGAGTTTTCCTTCCTGCGTCAGTCGGAGTATGTTGTGTGAGTATTGACCACAGACATAGATGTGCCCATTGTCATCTCCACAGATGTCACTAGGAACATCCAACGTACCCTGGAATGTTTGAGTTATAGGTTCAAACGTGGCACGAGGCATCGACTGGGTGTAATACGCTAAATTATATCCATTATTGTAAAAAGCTAAATTATCCTTGACCGTACGTCCATCATTGTACATTTTCTGTATTGTAATACTGTTCTCATCTGCGTTACATAGGTAATCTGTAGTATAGGCAGGACATTCGATACAGTGCAGCTTGAAAAACTCTGACTGGTAAAATTGCTTGGTATGTTCATTGACAATTTCCCTGTAATAGTTAAAATCATGAAATGTGTTAATGGTATATACTTTTACACAATTTTCAATCAGTCAAAAATAAATCATGTTAATTCTTATATCTCTTTCAAATAAATTATTTGCATAGAACATAGTAATTGCAGTAAAACCCGGAAGTTTAGGCAGGTGCTTAGGATACTTCTGTAGAACCCGGATTTGAAAGCAGGTGCTAATGAAGGTATATTTTTATGCAATATTTACCAAACCTGTCGTGTTTTCTTAATTACTTCTTTTTTAAAAAAAACCTTAATCAATTAATTACAACTGAGATTTTAAAAATAAATTTGACACTTACAATGTTTTAGAACAAACAGTTGTGGTCAAATTGATCCAAGGCTTGAAATTTGCTGTGCCCAACCTGAATTTTGCCGTACTTGACATTGCTGAAATACAAATAGGTTGAGAATCCTGAACTATTTCACGGCTAGTAAGACGATCGGGATTTATTGCCAATACAGATAGCTTATTAGGTACAGTTACATATGCATAGTTCTCCTTGTTTATTGCCACATCCCATGGATTTCCCTGTAATGGCAAATGCTGTAAATAGTTTATTTCGGGATCTACTAAAACAATTTTTTGCTTCATATTGTCACATATAAGGAGATTGCCTCTTTTTGAAACTGCTAATGCAGAAATTCTCCCAAAGTCCAGGTTGTATGATCCTAAAGAAGCAAATCCATGTCGTCTTTCCCCGGGTGCTGCTAATGCTTGCGCCATCTTAATCTAGTTGCGAAAAATTAAATGATAACATTAACTTTTTTACATATAATAATTAAAAAGGTTTTTAAACTACTGTGCAAATTACAACAATGATGGCAGTGAAGTACATGGTATTATTGAGTGTAATGTTTATTAAGAGATAGCCATTACTGGACGTCAATGATGGTTGAAATGAATAAAATTTCACAACCATATACTTTAAAGAGTTACAGAATTGAATGTTTAATTACATTATTTTCAAGTGTACAGATGAAAAGGTTTTTACAAACTCGATACGCTGTCTGAAAGTTAACATAATTTTAACATGATAAACTTATTATATGGCTTATTATATAGATAGAGATGAAATATCGAATTTTCCGAGTGACAGAAATCACGGTAAATCACATGTGAAAATTATCGTTTATTTTCACTCTCGGTTTTTTCCCGCAAAAATTTTGTACTATACATATATTCATCCGCCGTTCATAAAATTTAGGATTAAGCATTAAAATTTTACGAAAACAATTTTGATCTATATAATAAATAGGATTATGTTTAATCTGATGCTTTATGCGGCACGAGTGTTCATATTTTGGATATTCACGATGCCCAATTGATTATCCAATAATTTTCCACCAATGCAACACACACAATATTGCAACTGTTGCTATTATTAAGATAAATAGGTCAAACGCAATAGCTTTACGGTGGGAATTACGGCTTTGTAATTTTAACAGCCCTTCAAGACACACATCATCGTCTTGTGTTGCTTGTACATAAATCATTTTTTACCACGGTTGTGATCTAAAAAAGTTTAAAACACGTCATATTAAAATATTTTATACTGAGCGAAATATAGTTACTGACAAATAAGGTTCAAGTAACTTTTTAGGTGGTAGAGCTTTTGACAAATAAATACGCATACGTTACGGGTGGCTATATCAAGGAACATATTAGTTGACGATAACAGGATGTCGCAAAGTAATACCAAAATTCGTCTACTAATTAAACCAGCATGGTTACATATTTTTTCTTATTAAATGTGGTATTCTAACTCTAACAACATCTTAATCATTTTGGATTTTTAATATATTTTCGGGGTTTAAGCGCCACTGATGAGTCTTGAGACGAAACGCGCGTCTGGCGTAATAAATTCTATAAACCTTGGTTTCTTAAATACAATTTATTTGCAACCACTGGGTCGATTCATCTGATTGTGTGTTTTTTAAATTGTTTGGGATTCCACTGATGAGTCTTGGTTAGACGAAATACGCGTCTGGCGTAATAAATTCTATTAATCTTGGTATCTTTGAATACATTTATTCATAACTGAGATCCTTATGCACTAATTCACCTGCATATGACCTGCGCTCGCCAAAACCGCAATATATATAAAATTGCATTCGAAAATAAAATAGCAAAGAATTACACAAATTGTTTACATAATTGAAATAAATTATATACTTGTAACAGGCCATTATTTCTGACTAAAACTTAAACTATTGGTTTCATAATTTCGAGTCTTCTCGGCGGTGCTGGGTTAACACTTTTTTAGAGTGCAAAAGTAAAGTTGTTAACGTTCTCTGCTGAAAATCCACGCTGAGACTGTATTTTAACACCTTACTATAGATATTTAATTAGCTCTACAAGAACTATTCAAGGTTCAAGGAAACATGCTACAAAAATTAATAAAAAAAAAAAAAAAAAAAAAAACGAAAAAAACGATGCCTAAACATTGTCTTTGTGTTACTCTTTTGTTGTTGTTCGGTCGGGTTCCTTGCTATTTTCTAGTTTAGGAACATTTAACATTGATATAGTCTTTTACAGGTGGAATTGTACCAAATAATAAAGATAAACGAAACTATTAAAATATTGTAGATGACTTGATTTTATAAAAACAAAGAAAAGGTACAATAGGAGTCCGCAGTTTACAAAATGACGATAATGAATCAAACATTAAAACAATACCTTGATAAGTTGTTAAAAAGTTAATAGCTTCCTGATCACATGTATATGGCCTTTAAACACAATTTACTAGTATCTAAAACGCACATAATCAAAGTACAGTAACTTTTTAGAGTAGGGTTTTCATGTGCGTTCGTTTTTCAAATCTTCATTTCATTACTGTTTAGCTCTATTCTTGAAGAAGTTTTATCTTGTTTAGTTGTATAAACAGTATTCTGAACTTAAAAGGCACTTAAGACACATATCCAAAAATCAAAATCAATTTGATAAAAAATGAAATATAAAAAATAAGGATCTGGGCCTAACATGCTAAATCTGAATAAACATCCTGAAATATTGACCAACCAGAATTATGAAGCCTGATGTAAGCTGACTGAACCACATGTGACAATATAAAAACATTATCAACAAGTTCGAGTAGGGGCCTCGGTGGCCGAGTGGTCAAGGTAGTTCGTCTATCATTGACCACGTGGTCTGTCAACACTGAGATTGCGGTTAGATTCTCACTGCAGGTAGGGTGTACTCGACTCCAATCTTAATTGACAAGGATTGCCAGTTTTCCTACCGCAGGTCCGGGGTTCTCTCCGGGTACTCCGGCTTCCTCCCCCAATAAAAACTGGACGCCATGAAATAGCTGAAAAATTGCTGAAAGTGGCGTTAAAAAACCATTCAAACAAACAAACAAACAAATTCGAGTAAAGAAACCCCAGAATATTTTCTCTTAAAATGAATTGGAATTACTTAATGTGTTTTATATTTTAGTTATTGTGGCCTTTAGAAAAAGCGGTGGCGCGGGCGCTTTTGGATGCAGATTTGGTTAGGAGGTATCCATAAATAACTAAGTATTTTCAATAATAAGTGAGTTACAATGGATCATGTGGTTTCTGCGAAAATGATATGTAATTGAGGAATAAGAAAAATTAGCCTAATTTACATTATGAGGAAGTTTTGGTAAAACATGCATTTTTCACAAAACCCATGAACTATGTTGAACTTTACAAGACTGCTATTTAACTTGTAGTTTGTTTTCCTAAAAAGGCAGTATAAGTCAAATGATTTTGAAAGTTTATTAATGGACAATAAACACATTTTCTTTTTCTAGTGACAGCTGCCATCTTGATTGAAGGGTTAGGGTAAATATTTAGCAATGGGAAATCCGAGAATTATCAATACCAAATTTTGTTGGAACTGTAACTGTAAATTAAAACATTTTTTCTTAAAAAGTTGCAATTGAAATATTCTAATTGTTTGAAATCGGAACTTAATAATAACAGAGAAGATAAAAACTATGGTAACAAAATTAATAACTAAATAATAATAGAAAAGATAAAAAACTATGGTAACAAAATTAAGAACTTATAGTCAATTTAAAAATAATTTAACACTTGAGAAATATTATAGAATTTAAATGAAGAACAAAGAACCTTATATTTCGTGTAAGCGCTCACAATTTAGAAATAGAAAAGGGGAGATTTATATAATTAAAACATGAACAACGAATATGTAAATTATTTAAGACAAACATACAAGATGAAGTTCATTTTTTACTTCAATGTCAATCTATAAACCAGGAGAGACGTTATAATTAATAAAAAACGAAATTTATAAATATTTTTAAAATCTCGATAATCATTCTAAACTTATATGGCTTATGTCCTCCGAAGATAATAATATTATTAGAATAACTAGTAGATTATTAGTAACTCTCCATTCAAAAATAATGTTTTATTAAGTAATTCAACACCTGACCAGTAATGGTGATCATTAGTGTTTTGACCTTTTGTATTCATAATTACTCTTATATATGATATATTCTAATTATATCAATATTTTTGTGCATGCAACACGTAGTCTAACTCGTATAGGGGGAGGGTCTTCAACTTTCTATCATAACTTTAATGTTATAATCATTGTATTTTATCTGTACATAATGTAGATTGCTTAGCTCAGCAATGGGCGTCTTTATTGACAATAAAGATATTTGTTTGTTTGTTGTTTGTTTTCAGGGATTTTTAATTGTAAAGTAAGCATAATTTCCATATGCAGCAAAACTGTAAACTAGAGGCTCCTATGAGCCTTGATCGCTCACCTGAACCTGAGACCAATTAAAACAACTGTCCATGAACACTTCATTACACTAGAGGCTATAAGGAGCCTGTAATCGCTAACGTGGAACACAAGTGACTTCAACTATATTTTAATTTTTGCAATTTACAATTTTGGTCTAGTTGTTATAGCTATAAGGTACTAGGCAAAACCTAAACAGTTGTTCAAAAAATTTTGGTTAGTTCAATAATTCCTATTAAGTTCCATCAGACCATTCCCGAAAAGTAAATGATTTGTAGGCCTTGTGCTTTAGGTTAATTTACACTTTTATTCTAGATGTTATAGACTAATTTATAACACAGAACTGATTATTTTGTTCTAATTCGTAATTAAAGGGCAATAAATCCCTAAGAGTCAACTAACAATTTGGACTGAGCAATGATTTGTAGGCCTGCTGATCATTTGTGCAATTTACATCTTCAAACTAGCTGTTGTGGCATTTAAGTTTCATGGTAAAAACTACAAATTTCACGAAAATTTTGTAATAAAAAAGCAATAACTCCTATAAGGAGTCTTCTGACAATTTCAGACCAATATAGTGAATTTAAGAACTTATGCTGATCATTTTTGAAATGTACATTTTTACTCTAGCTGTTTGTTACATGTTTTAGGTTAAAGGACGAAAATAGAAAATCGTTAATGTGCTATCACTTTGAAGTACAGGTTTTCTCTATAGCTATTATAATTTTTGAAATATGGATCAAAACATCCATTGACACCCATGTTCTATTTTTAAGTAACAGCGGCCATATATGTCCGTTGATCAACACCCAGGGTACAAATTTGAAACTAGGAACCCTAAAGATGATTGTGGCTAAGTTAAAAAAAAAATTGACATAGTGGTTCTAGAGAAGAAGATTTTTTTAAATGTTTGCACAAACACAAAACAAACCAAACCAAAAAACAAAAAACTCAAAATCCAACTTTAACTAGATTTGACAAATAAACACGTGACTGGAAAACAAAATTGTTCAAATCGGGGTACACATTTTACACCGTCGAAAAGGTAATATTCAAGTTAAAATGCTATAAAATGCCGTGAAAAAAGAGAAAATGTTAACATATCCTTTTAAATAATACAATTAGCTATGTTTCCATCAAAATTTATCAGAACTAAATCGAAAACAATATAGTTATTACACAAAATCTGTTTTTTGTGTACAAGTACGGGCTACACAAATCGCACTACACCAGCTAACATGACCCTTTGGGTCAGATATGGTAAAAAATATCAATTGTCATAAAAACAAAAATATGTGTGTTTATAACTTCAGAATTATCTCAGTTTTAGGTAATTTTCTATATGTAGTATCAGTAGCCATCTTAGTTGGAGATTAAAGTCGTCTTAGAATCGTCTAAGCATTATCCTTTTGTTTTTGCAGAAATTGGTTCAGATGCTTCAGAAGAAAAGATTTTTAATAATAATAATCTGAAAACAGATGAAACTAGAGGTTCATAGGAGCCTGTATTGCTCTTATGAACCTGAAACCAAGCAATTCTTTTATATCTAGCTTTTCTTTCCTACAAGGAATTGTCCAATACTTCTGCAAAAGTCATTAATTTTGACCTTTCAAGGGAAACTATTATAAGTAGGAGCTTTCGATTATTAGGAGGGAGGTTCACTTGAAATTTGCTGTATCTGTTATACTTTTTTAACTATCAGCCAAAAAACTGTTTTGACCTGCCCCTCCTTCCTATTTTTAGCCTAGGTAGCCATGTAGGTAGACAGCTGTCATGATTTTCACTATTTTGGTAGACATCCAAAACATGATGTGTGCCATGTTTTAAAACAGTCCTTTCATTGGTTTTTAAAATCAATTAAAATTCATTAAAACATGTTCAAGGAGAATAACTCTTAAACGGTTCATCAGACAATCTTGACCCTACAGTCATTTTTGTAGCTCATAGAGTTGAACAATTAAGCAATGCAACTTTTCTCTAGTTCTAATATTTTTCAACTTAATTGAAAGTTTTGTAGAGATCTGATGCTGTAGAAGGAGAGTCTCCTTGGTTTTCCTGTTTCTGTCATACTTATGGAACTATAAGAAAAATATTAGAAATTTTTCTAAGTAAAATTCACTTTTATTAAATAAATACTTACCACTATAAATTCTGAGATACTCCGCTAGCGACCTTGACAAAGTAGAAAGACAATACTTGAGATATTCCCTAAAACCGGATATCCTATTTCTTATACCCAATTTACCTCATTTACATTTCCATAAGACTAAGGGATGAAGTGGAGGCAGGGAAGGACCTATAATTTATAGTTTTAAGTTTTTATTTGATAAAAGTAAATTTTACTTAGAAAATTTTTTAATTTTATATCAATAAATAGCTTATTACTATAAATTCCAAGAAACTCGGAATCTAACATGCATCTGAATCCCCTGATTTCTTGGAAACCAAGGAAAATTAATTAGTTGAGCCGCCATTTTAGGTCCAAGAGAAAAAAGGTTGTCTGCTTCGGCAGACATAGATCTGTAGTAAAAAGAGGTGAGAGAATTTTGACACCTCCAAAAACCTGCACACAAAACTTCAGAAATAGAAGATGAATTAAAAAGTGAGCAGGAGGCAGCAAGGGCTCTAACTTCATGAGCTTTAACCGAGTGCCGGGATAGAAGTTCTTCTCTTAAAGACTCGTATGCTAAAACAATAGCCAGACATATCCAAGAAGAAATCGTTTTGGCAGAGATGTCAGAAATACCTTTTTAAGGGAAGAAAAAGCCTAGTATTGCTGACAGAAAGAGTATTCCTAGTTTTCTCAATATAAATACTAAGGATTCTGACAGGACAAAGAAGCTTAGAAGAAGCATCATCTGTCAGGACTGGAATACAGATGGGTTCTGCCCCTCTATCTCTTAGAAGAGTAATTGAAGACTTATTTTTATACTATGGGCTCCCAGGAGCCTGTATCGCTCACCTGAACATGGCAATTCTTCCAGCTTTTCTCTATAACAAGGAATTGTCCAACACTTCTGCAAAAAGCATTAATTTGGACGTTTTAAAGTGAATAACTCCTATAAAGAGTCCAACACATATACACTAGTAATCATTTTTGCAAATCTTTTAGACCTGATTAATTTTGAATGAAGAAGACTTTCTCCAGCCATTACCAGTTTTCACGATATTCAGGAAAAATGACAAAATTCAACAATTTAGACAATTTGGGGGAAATCACTCCTCTTAAACATCGTCACACATCTTCGCCTCATTTGAGAATCGTGTAGTTTTTGATGTAAAGTCTCTTCGGTTTTCCTGTTACTGAATTAGGATCCCCATCCCGTTCTATTTTTAGCCAAGGCGGCCATGTTGGTTAATCTGGCGCCATGGTTTGTGCAAACTTGGTTGAGGACATTTTATTGATTATGTGTACAAATTTGCAAAGCAGTCCTTTCAGTGGTTTCAATGGAGAAGATTTTTTACAACTGATAAAAAATAGTTCAAGGGGAATAACTCATAAACGGTTCATCAGACAATCTTGACCCTAAATAATTTTTGTAGCTCCTATAGAGCAGAACAATTAAGCACTGCTAACTTTTTCTTTAGTTGTAATAATTTTTGAAGACAAAATGCCAAAAAACAAATTTTGACGATTAAAGCGCAATAACTCCTACAATGAATTGTCATTCAACTTCGACTCAATGGGGACTTCTGTAGAACTTTTGATGCTGAAGAAGGAAGGTCTCTTCGGTTTTCCTGTATCTGTTATACTTTTGAACTGTAGGTCAAAAACTGTAGTTTGACCCCCTAGTTTTATTTTTAGCCTCGACAGCCATGTTGGTTGGTCTGCGGCCATGATTTGTACAAACTTGGTAGGGGACATTTTACTGATGATATGTGCAAAGTTTCAAAGAAATTCCTTCAGTGGTTTTGGAGCAGAAAATTTTTAAAGAAAAACTAACGACGACGACGACGACTGACGACGACGGACGCAAAGTGATGCCAATAGCTCACCTGACCCTTTTGGTCGGGTGAGCTAAGAAAACGAAGACAAAAATCTGAGACAGATAAAGCATCAATCTCGCTTCTTCTGCTACCGGAAGCTAAAGCGAGCAAAAAGCAACACTTATAGGCAACAAAACGTATGTCAACTTTCCCTGCTGGCTCAAAAGGACCAATCCTAAATCCTGATGAGAAACTTACCTGTTTTGTTTAGGTCTTTCTACACTTAAGTTCCTTACTAATAAAGAAATATATTCATTATTACCAAAATCATAGCCACCAAGAAGAGAAATAGTCCTACCTATAGCAGACCTGTATCCTGTTATAGTCGAAAGAACCAATTTTTTAAACTCAAAGAGGAAAAAAAGGAAGTCTGCTAATTGCTGAACAGTGACATGGACAGTATCAATTTCTTGTCCACTACACCAATCACAGAAGATGGACCAATTGGCGTCATAAACGATGCATGTGGATTCCCTAACAGATCTAGAGATGTGTGAGGCTGCTCTTTCAGAAAAGCCTTTCTGTCTGAGACCTCCATGATAGTAACCAGACGTGGAGACTTTGGGTTGGGATGTACCACTTTTCCTCTTAACTGAGGTAGCAGATCTCTTCTCAGAGGAAGACGATGAGGTCTGGCACAAGACAGATGCAGCGGATCTATGTACCACCCTTTTTTGCCAAAGCTGGCGCAATAAGAATGATCTTGCAGTCCTCGACTCTGATCTTTGCTAGGACCTTGTGAAGAAATCGGAATGGAGGGAATACATAGGCGAACATTCCTTTCCAAGACAGGAACATAACGTCCACTACAAACGCCAGTGGGTCTGGTAAGTTTCCAGCTTGATTTAGACTGGTAGCAAAGAGGTCAAGATGAGGACGGTGCCAATGGAGAACAATGAAATCGAAACTTACTTTTAGTAATTCCCACTCACGTGTTCACCAAAGAAAGAGACCGAGAAAGGGAACCCGCAAGGACAATGAATGTCCCTGGAATGTGGCTGACTATCAGCACTATGTTCCACTGAAGACAAAGAATTTCCTTGCATAGAAGAAAGAGAGCATGGCAGTGAGTTACTCCCTGATTTCACAGGTAGGCTACTACCGTTGTTAGTACTATTGTCTTTGAGACTAGAAAAGTATTGAAGGACTAATATGCTAACAGACCTGCTCTCATCTCTAGGAGATTTATGTGTACTTGCTGGTGAGCTATTGACCACACTCCTGAAATTGACTTCCATTCTAGAAAGGCTCCCCGACCTTTGAGAAAGAGTCTGTGTACAAGGTTAAGGATGGTATTGGTTGAGCCAATGCCACACCCTTTAAAACATTTTCCCTGAGAGTCCACCAATCTAGGTGAGAAAGAATCGCTGTAGAATAGGAACTGCTGCTTCCTAATCTTGTGAGGTTGTTTCCCAATGTTCTTGGAGATTAAACTGAAGAGGCCGAATGTTAAGGCGTCCAAAGGGGACCACATTGGCAGGAGAGTTCCCTAGAGAAACCCTGGAAGTTGGGGAAACTGCCGTACAGAAACTGAAGAACAGTTGTGAAACATTTAAATTCTCTGACACAGAGACAAACAATTTTCCTCTGGATCAGACCGAGGTCCGTCCTGTAATGTTCCCTCCAAGAACAGACAACTCCTAGATGGAATACACACTAACTTCTCTCTGTTTTCCTGATAGAGGAGTCATAAACTTCAAAGTCCTTGCTCCTGCAACTTCCTGGAAAAGAAGTAGCACAAAAGCCTGCAAAAGAAGAGTGTGAGCAGTCCTTTTAGACAATTTGTTACCGAGACAGTCGTTAACAAACTGAATAGCTGCAGCTGTGTGATTAGATTCCGGAAAAGACTTGTAAGTGGCAAGTTCTTCCTGGACGTATCCACACGAGGTCTCAAAAATAGACAATTTTCTTGTGTCGTGGAGGAGAAGGACAATGAACATGGGCAACATCTCTTAAAAGAGAATAAACTCTAGCTCTGAGTTGGTCTTTATAAGACGCAACAGAGTCCTCTAACTCTGATTCCCTAGGGTGAAGAAACTGGCTACCTGTGGCCATGGAAACGATATCAGACTCTTCTAACTGAGAAGAGATGGAGGTCCAATTGCCTTCTAAAGATGAAATTGCACCCAAGTCCTTCAACATTGATTTTTTAAAATCCGATAAGGCCTCCTTAAACCCAGAAACCAAGGAAATTTCTTCAGAATTCTGAGACTTAGCTGAAGAATTTGGGGCTTTAAAGGAATCGTGCTTCCATAACAACGTTCTTGTTTCTGGCGTTTTGATTGGATGACGCAACAAGTACAGATGTGTGCGCGTGAGCTCTTCTGTACTGGAGCATCTGTACCAGAAATCGGCCATTTACAGAAGAAAGCAGAATCTGTACTATCTATCGGCCTTGAATAGATGTAAGAAACAGTAGACAGATCTTGTTCTACCAAGGGCTGGGTCTTGACTTAGACCCCCGCTCCTCAAACTTGTAACAGATATAACAAGACTAGTAGAGGAGACGGGTGTTGGAATACCCACAAAGGGGATTGGGGCAAGACCCATTCCAAAAGCAGTTTGTACCTGTAATGACCCTCTCGTCAAAAGTACTCCGACCTTCAGTTTCATTTATATTTATGCTGGTAAAATCCATATTAAAATAAATCTTACCTGACAAAAATATACAAATAATACAAACAATTGAAATATCAAGAAATATTGCTATAAATCTACAAATAAACTTGCTCTTCCAAAATAGCTAGCTGTGATGTAAATAAGCGTGCAAATGATGTCGCATCAGGAAATAGAATGAGGTAAAGTGGGTATAAGAGATATGATATCCTGTCAAGAATTATTTTTGTCTTCCTAATGTGTCAAGGTCGCTAGGGGAGTATCTCAGAATTAACAGTGGTAAGCTATTTATTAATATTAAATTTTATTTTGACCCTCTGTTCTCGTTTTAGCCATGGAGGCCATGGTTAGTGCAGACTTTGTAGAGGACATTTGGCGGATGATTTGTACAAGGTTGCAAAGCAGTCCTTTTAGCGGTTTCAAATGATAGGATTTAAAACAAATCCATTAAAACTGATTAAAAAAACAGTTTAAGAGGAATAACTCTTAAACGGTTCATCAGACAATCTTAATCCTAGTCATTTTTGTAGCAATCTTATAGCAGAACAATTAAGCAATGCTAACTTTTTCTCTAGTTCTAATAATTTTCAAGATTTTGAGGCAAAAATGGCAAAAATCATCAATTTCGATAATTGAAGGGCAATAACTTCTACAAGGAGTCATCATACAACCCCATAGAGTGTTTCGTACAGCTCTTGATGCTGAAGACAAAATGTCTTTTCGGTTTTCCTGTATCTGTACAAGCAAAAAGTGTATTTTGACCCCTTGTTCCATTTTTAGCTATGGCGGCCATGTTGGTTAATCTGCGGCTATGATTTGTGCAAACTTGGTAGAGGACATTTGACGGATGATGTGTTCAAAGTTGCAAAGCAGTCCTTTCAATGGTTTCAGATGCGAATAGTTATAACTAGAGGCTCCCAGGAGCCTGTATCGCTCACCTGAACCTGAAACTAAACAACCCTTTTTTATCCAGCTTTTCTTTGCTATAAGGAATTGCCCAACACTTCTGCAAAAATCATTAATTTTGACCTTTTAAGGGAAATAACTCGTATAAGGAGGATCTTTTGATGGCTAGAGGGAGAAGGGAGGTTCACTTCAAATTTGCTGTACCTGTTATACTTTTTTAACTATCAGTCGAAAACTCTCTCACCCCCCCCCCCCCCCCTTTTTTTCATTTTTTCTATTTTAATCCAATGTAGCTATGTAGGTAGTCAGGTGTCATGATTTGCACAATTTTGGTAGAGGACATCCTAAAGATGATGTGTGCAATGTTTCAAAGCAGTCCTTTCATTGGTTTAAGAGGAGAAGATTTTTAAAATCAAGTAAAATTGATTAAAAAAATGTTCAAGGAGAATAATTCTTAAACGGTTCATCAGACAATCTTGACCCTTAAGTCATTTTTGAAGCCCTCATAGAGCAGAACAATTAAGCAATGCTAACTTTTTCTCTAGTTCTAATAATTTTCAAGATTTTGAGGCAAAAATGTCAAAAATAATCAATTTCGACAATCAAAGGGCAATAACTCCTATAAGGAGTCATCATACAACTTCAACCCAATGGAGTGTTTCGTAGAGCTTTTGATGCAGATGAAGGCATGTCTCTTCGGTTTTCCTGTATCTGTTACACTTTTTTAAATATAAGCCAAAAACTGTATTTTACCGCCCCCTCCCATCCTATTTTTAGCATGGTGGCCATGTTGGCTAATCTGCAGCCATGGTAGGTGCAAACTTGGTTGAGGACATTTGACAGATGATGTGTACAAAGTTTCAAAGCAGTACTTTCAGTTGTTTCAGAGGAGAAGATTTTAAAAAATCAATTAAAACCGATTAAAAAAACAGTTCAAGGGGAATAACTCTTAAACGGTTAATCAGACAATCTTGACCCTTAAGTCATTTTTGTAGCCCTCATCGAGCAGAACAATTAAGAAATGCTAACTTTTTCTCTAGTTCTAATAATTTTCAAGATTTTGAGGCAAAAATGTCAAAAATAATCAATTTCGACAATTAAAGGGCAATAACTCCTATAAGGAGTCATCATACAACTTCAACCCAATGGAGTGTTTCGTAGAGCTTTTGATGCAGATGAAGGCATGTCTCTTCGGTTTGCCTGTATCTGTTACACTTTTTTAAATATAAGCCAAAAACTGTATTTTACCGCCCCCCCATCCTATTTTTAGCCATGGTGGCCATGTTGGTTAATCTGCAGCCATGGTAGGTGCAAACTTGGTTGAGGACATTTGACAGATGATGTGTACAAAGTTTCAAAGCAGTACTTTCAGTTGTTTCAGAGGAGAAGATTTTAAAAAATCAATTAAAACCGATTAAAAAAAACAGTTCAAGGGGAATAACTCTTAAACGGTTAATCAGACAATCTTGACCCTGAAGTCATTTTTGTAGCCCTCATAGAGCAGAACAATTAAGCAATGCTAACTTTATCTCTAGTTCTAATAATTTTCAAGATTTTGAGGCAAAAATGGCAAAAATCATCAATTTTGACAATTAAAGGGCAATAACTCCTACAAGGAGTCATCATACAACTTTGACCCAATGGAGTGTTTCGTAGAGCTTTAGATGCTGAAGAAGGAAAGTCTGTTCGGTTTTCCTGTATCTGTTATACTTTTCGACCTATAAGCAAAAAACTGTATTTTGACCCCTCTGTTCTATTTTTAGCCATGGCGGCCATGTTGGTTGGTCTGAGGCCATGATTTGGGCAAACTTGGTAGAGGACATTTTACTGATGATGTGTGCAAAGTTTCAAAGCAATCCCTTCAGTGGTTTTGGAGGAGAAGATTTTTGAAGAAAAGTTAACGACGACGACGACGACGAAGACGGACGACGACGGACGCCAAGTGATGGCAATAGCTCACATGACCCTTCGGGTCAGGTGAGCTAAAAATCAATTAAAACCGATTAAAAACAGTTCAAGGGAAATAACTCTTAAACAGTTAATCAGACAATCTTGACTCTAGACCATTTTTGTAGCTCTCATAGAGCAGAACAATTTAGCAATGTTAACTTTTTCTCTGGTTGTAATAAATTTCAAGATTTTAAGGCAAAAATGGCAAAAATCATCAACTCCTACAAGGAGTCGTCATACAACTTCAACCAAATGGAATGATGACGACGACGGACGCCAAGTGATGGTAATAGCTCACCTGACCCTTCAAAGGTGAGCTTAAAAGGCTAGTCGATAGACTCAAGCCCACTCTGGGTTTCAGACAGCTCCTATTCAAACCATGATGCGAGTCATGATGCTGAATATATGGTCTTTTAAAGGCATTCCAACATGACAAAAATATGGTATCCAATGAGACCTTAAATAATACCCCACCACGTTGCATTGTTTTTAATATCCATGAACACATTTTACTGAAATACAAATCATCAGCCTAAGAAGCAGCTCAGCATGATAACAGTCCATCTCAGAAGACAATTTTATACGTTGACCTTAAACATATAAACATAATGTTAAACTTGTCTCACTCAAAAACTACAAATGGGAATGTGCTGAACATATAACTATAAGCTAAACAAATTCCGCTTTTCAAGTAATCTTTTGAAAACTGACAATTTTTGACGTTGTTTAATTGGACTTTGTGTGCCCAGGTCAAAACCCAATAACAACACAAGTCAAAAGCCTGTATCAATCATCTAATTTTTTATTAACAAACCTTTTAAAACATGAATTTTCTTGCAAATTTTTAATTTAAACACTTACGCAAGACTGTTTCTCAAAAAGAAACTGTTTCTATGTTTATCTTATATGGTCCAATGTCAATCTTTTTTTTACGGAGATGGCTATGTTGGATCTTTTTTTTTAAGGAGATGGCTATGTTGGATCAGCAACAAAACCTCAAAATCAGTAGAGTATCTAATATATATTTCTACAATACCACAATTCATTTGTCAAACGATTGGTCAGTAGAGTTCTGAATTTTAGCTAATAGGAATGTGTTTAAAGCTCTGATAGCAATGTTAAATCTCCAATCAGCAGAAGAAACTCAAAATTATCCTAAAAATAATCCTGGCTTCATTTCTGCATGGTCGAGTTTTAATGTGCAGGATAGGTTTGGAGAAAATAAAATATACATTTTTTACCATAGGGTTCCAGCCGGTCCAATACCAAGTTATGTCCCACATTGATGGCTTTCTTGGATTTAGGATAGACACAAAAATCACAAACCTTTGTAGAAGACCACCAGAAGTACATTTCCACAATATCACAAATCAATCTGCCAAGAGGTTTGAGAGATTTTTTTGAAATTTCAGCCAATCAAAACAGCCCTGGCAGCCATGTTAAATATTTGATCAGCACCAAATACTCAAACTTTGTTATGAAGTTGACAAGTGGTTTTGGAAAAGATAGAAATGGGAAAGGTTTATGGCTGCCATTGCCGACTACAACAGATGCTAAGTGATGAGACTAGCTCAAATGACCTTTTGTATAAAGGAACTAAAAAGTGAAGAGCACAGACCATAAAATGATGACATACCTGTATCTGGAAACATCACTTTAATACCATACAGACAAAAATTGTGGATAAAATAACAGTTAAAATATCTACATTACTTTATTTACATAAGCGTGAAATAAAGCATGACAATGAATTATCATGTTTTATGTCCACATTTTATAGATCCATCTAGAGGAATGACAATAAGATGACATTTGGAAATGTACAAATGTATGAAAATCTTTGATGTATTTTTTCTTGAAACCAAAGCACTATTTTTATTTTCATAAAACACACTTAACATTTTTCTCAATTCCTACAAACACAACATATTTTTTGTAAACTTTATAAAAAATTTAATGGTACTTTAGAAATCTCGAGGTTGCTTGAGAAATAGCAGAAATTTCTAATTCACTGTAAAATAATTGCTACAGCTGATGTATACTTTCCATAGGAAAATTGTTATCGGCCATTTAATGGCAAATTTGAAAATATGTAACTTGTAAACTTACTGAAATGTTTCTTTTTCTGACCTATTGCAATAATATAAATTTACTTAACAATTGGATAACTGTTTGCTGCCTATAATACAAAACTGTCTGGGTAAATTTATTGCTGTTAGTGTCGGTCTATTATCTTTGAAATAAACATGCTATGGTCCATATCAAAATAAATGTTTGAGCCTTTGGAAGTAATATAGGCAAAACATAAATTGGTTTAATTTTCTAGGCAATGCATTGAAATGTGGCAGGGCATGAAGAGGTAGAGAAGATTTTGAAATTTGTATATTAATGTAAAACTTAACTAGAGTAAAAAAGCCTGTGAGCAATGCTCACCATTGATACCCCCCGCTTCACAATTACTTTGAAAATTCAGGTGTTCTTAATTATGAAATTGAAACTTTATCTAATTAAACGTGAAGGTGAAATTGCAGATAATACATGTAACCCTCCCCAATCCCCCAAAGAATGGCATCCCTTATGTCAATGACAAAATCCATGTTTTTCTATGGGAAACCTCCAATAATATTCTGATCAAAATGTTTAATATCCAATGCACAATGGCAATATATGACCAAGATTCTGTGTAAGTTTCAACAAGTTCCATTCAGTGGTGTAGGAGGAGTTGCACATAAGAGATGGGTATCCCTTTATGTCAATGACAGTCCATGTTTTTCTATGGGAAAACCCCAAATATCATTCCAATCAAAATGTTATATATCTAATGCACAATGGCAATATGTGACAACATTCTGTGTAAGTTTCATCAAATTCCATTTAGTGGTGTAGGAGGAGTCGCACATAAGAAATGGGTATCCCCTTATGTCAATGACAGTCTGTGTTTTTCTATGGGAAACCCCAAATATCATTCCGATCAAAATAATAAATATCTCCTGCACAATGGCACTATGTGACAAGAATTCTGTGTAAAATTCAACAAATTCCTTTCAGTGGTGTAGGAGGAGTTGCACATAAGAGATGAGGACCCCCTTAGGTAAATGACAATGTTCATGTTTTTCTATGGGAAACCCCAAATATCATTCCGATCAAAATAATAAATATCTCCTGCACAATGGCACTATGTGACAAGAATTCTGTGTAAGTTTCAACAAATTCCATTCAGTGGTGTAGGAGGAGTTGCACATAAGAGATGAGGACCCCCTTAGGTCAATGACAATGTCCATGTTTTTCTATGGGAAACCCAAAATATTGATCTGATCAAAATGTTTAATATCTCCTGCACAATGGCACTATGTGACAAGGATTCTGTGTAAGTTTCATTAAATTCCATTCAGTGGTGTAGGAGGAGTTGCACATAAGAGATAGGGACCCCCTTAGGTCAATGACAAAGTCCATGTTTTTCTATGGGAAACCCCAAATATCATTCCGATCAAAATGTTAAATATCTCCTGCACAATGGCACTATGAGACAAAGATTCTGTGTAAGTTTCATCAAATTCCTTTCAGTGGTGTAGGAGGAGTTGCAAATAATAGAAAGTGTAACGACGGACGGAAGGACGGACGGACGGACGGACGGACACCATGAACACTATATACCCCCGCTTTTCAAGCGGGGGGTATAACTTGAAAAGCGGGGGGTATAATAAAAGTAGAATGTGTCCGCAGATGCCCTAGTCCTGAGCACATTAGCCTTCTAGATTTATCAGATGGCAACCACAAACTTGGCTATTCCAGCATTATAAGGGGTATTACTCCAGAACAATCCCCAAAAAATGTTTCCAAATTTCAAGGGATTTGGAAAAGGCTTTCTCAAGTTATCCTTTATCTACATATGTTCATGACCAAATATATATGCACTCAACACATATTCATTGGAAGGGGCATAAAAAAGTTTATCTGAAGGTTTATCTGAATAAGATAATAATTTCAGATTATTTAATTTCTGTTCTTAATTGCCCCTCTTTCTGTACTTACCAAGTAACACAAAAAAAATAAAATAAAACAAACTGATATATCTAACATTGCTCAATTCTGAATAGTTTTGAGATGTTAGTATCAAGTATTTAATCTCATAGACAGATGAACCTCCTTGATTAACAAAGTAAGCACCAAAAGATCATAAATCATAAATGGATAGTTACACACTGAAGAAACTTAGTAAATTTGGTTTAAACCTAGTAGAAGTAGCTAAAAAAATTAATCATATTTTTTGCATTACTGTACACCAGTAATAAGTAAATAAGGCTCATTGGACCAAAAAACCATCTGTAAATTTCTACAACAATATATACTTATTTTCATGTATGAGGTAAATGCTATTGATCTGTTGACAACCAATTTGAGCAAAACATACCAGAATATATATTTCATGTACAAGAATCACCAATAATGTCAATTCTAAAAGTAACTTCCAATGTAGGTAGCCAAATAATTATAATCAAGTTTTTGAAAATGTAAAAATATATTAAAATCGTTTTTCAAGCACCTCACCATGGAAACCACTTGTATCAATGTGTATAGGTACATGTGTCTTTATACAGATCAAATGAATGCAAGTAACACAAATACAAAAATAAGAAATAACAAGTGTGGACTGTGAGCAAAACTTTGGGCAAATGAACTCAAATAAAACAGATGGGAAAACATTTTTAATGCCTTATGTGTGCTTAGAAGAATATTAATGTTCCAACAGAAATACAGTGATAATCCTGTATTTTATTTGTAATGTGAATCTCTGTATGGTAGATTCTATTTGTTACATAATGGTTTTAACATTGGTGAAAGGGCAGATTGGGAGGAGGCAAATGCCCATTGGAAAAATATGAGCTTTGAAGTTTTTGTAGGGGTCCAGGACAGAAATCTGACACTACCTTCAAGAATTCTTATACTGAAATGCATGCTTCTATTTTTTAAATTTTTTTACTGAGGGGTCACACCAGGATTATATTATCTCCCTTTGACTGTCTTAACTTCTACATGCCATTAAGCTATGCAATATTAAATATCCCAATTGAAAAACAATTTTTTTTAACCTTATTTACCATTTTTTGCCAAAAAAAGGTTTACACATTACAAATGAGTACTG
This sequence comes from Limnoperna fortunei, assembly GCA_944474755.1. Lineage (NCBI taxonomy): Eukaryota > Metazoa > Mollusca > Bivalvia > Mytilida > Modiolidae > Limnoperna > Limnoperna fortunei. Next base: position 49,175,709 of record OX104118.1, on the reverse strand, counting down.
GAATTACAAGAATTTCAACCTCACTCCCACTAAAATATTTTCTTAATGGATTTGCAAAAATCTCAAAAACAAGGCCTTAGAGTTCACCAAAACACCAAAAATCATGCCATTCAAACAACTTTTACCAATGTTTTAAGGTACAATTAAACATGAAGAGAAAAAATTACAAATTAGTTGAAAAACATTGTAAAGAAATTATCTGGAATTTACATATTATATACATAAATTTCAGCACAAGCATCCATTAACTAAACACAACAAGACTTTTTAAATTTTCACCAATTACATAAGAAACACAAATTCACTCAATTGTACATTAACAAAACACTAAAGTAAGAAGTGAACTTAGCTTTAAAATTCCCAATATATGTTTCTGCAGTGAGAAATGGTAACACATTTTAAAATTCATTCTAGAAGCAATCTTATTAAATATGGCCCGTTACATTCAAACTCAACTGCCCAATGTCTTAGCTGGTATAAAACTTTACAAAAACACAGTCATAGCTATACAGACAATTAAACTTAAAAAAGTTTTGACAGTTATTCTTGGCAATAAGTCACAATACTATTATTATGTGCAACCTCGGCACAACAAGTTTAAAACTGTATTGGCAACGTGTTGTAATTGGAAAATTCCATTACCATTACAGTAACTTAATAGTTATTAAAACTTAATCAGATACTATATCAACTGAGACTAAATTTCATCGTTGTTCTGCCTTGTGTTTTGGGGGACGGAATCCACCACCTTTTCCAGTCTTTGCCTTTTTTGAACCGGTTTTCCAATTTCTCCAACTGTTTACTCTGTCTGTTCTTGTTTCCTAAGAGTAAAATGCATGTTAGTGATCACAGCACTATAAAGTACATGTACAAGTTCAATGTGTTGATATAAATGTAAAAAATATACAAGAAGTATAAGTAGTTAAATTTGTTAAGTTTGCTTGTTTGTGTGAATAATGTTTAATGCCATTTCAGCATGGCATCCAGTTTTTATTGGGGAAGGAAGCCAGATTACCTGAAGAATAACCCCCTGGCAATCCTTGTCAATTAAGATTGCAGTCAAGTACATATTGCTGCCAGTGAGACTCTAACCCGCAACCTCAGTGTTGACAGACCATAGTAGATGACTAACTTAAACACTCTGCTAACTTTTTAATAATTATGTGACTACTTTCTGCCTACAATTAGGACAATTATTATGTTGCCATTTAAACCTTCTTTTTCATTTGATTTTGTCATTCTTTCAGGTTTTGTATGGGAATATTTCTGTCATACCCTATTATAATTCTACATATTTTTAAGAGTAGATACTGTTTAATGCCAAATGATAACTTTTTAAGCAATATTATAATATGAACAAGACTATGTTACATATACACATAGTTTAATGTTATCTTTATACTACAATAAATGGACTTGTTTTTTTCTAGTGCTAACTCATTGGTGTTACTGTCTGTGGTTAGACATGTAACCACACTCTTTTGAATTACATTTCAATGCCCCATCAATTTTGCATTACCAAAATAATACTAGAAGCGTAAAGACTTAGTAATTATTTAATGCCCTTAGTCTGACCTCACCAGGAATTGAACAGATAAATTTTGCATTAAAGTCTGAATTCCAAGTTAATTAATATACATATATTAAAGTTTGACTGAATATGGTTTTCAGCAATTTTTTATGGTGTCCATTTATTGGCAGCAGGGAAACAGGAAATCCTTGTCAACTGCTGTTGGAGTCAACCACGCACTGCCACATAGTCTATTTGAGTACATGTATGGTCTATAACCATGTACATCCTACCTAGCTGAAGACAGTATTTCGACAAAAATAAACTAAATTTTTCACTTGATTCTGAACACAAAAATAACTTGTATATATTTTGCTCTGGTTAATTTATAATTAACACATTTATAGTTAAATTTGTACTAATGTGAAAATGAATAGGAAACTTAAGTCAGAATTTGAAACTTTATTTGTCAGTAAAAAAGACATTTTTCTACATCTTTAAGAAAGGAAATTGTGGTCAGAATATTTAAGTATTTTCATCTGGTCTATTTCATGTCAATCTTTCTCATGATAACCAAAGACCATTTCTGTGACACAGCATTCTATATATATATGTAATTGTTGAAACATGTGGATCTTAGTACATTCAATTAACACTTCTATTGTGAATAATAATGTATTTTAGGTGTTAGCTCACCTTTCGATCATTAGAAGTTTCAGTTATACATTTAACAAAAATTTTTTTAAAATTACTCAATATGATGTCAATTTTATCAATGGCTCTGAGGGCAGTAATTGGTGTTAAATGGTGTCAAGGGCTAATATCCTCAGGGCAGTAATTGTATTAAGTTGTTAGGTAATATTCTTAAAATCAACCAGGAATAAATTTACTGATTTAGCTAATGCCCTTCATTACAAACAATACAGATGAGAAAATCATTGTTTCAATATTTTTCCAGGTATATTGATAAAACTTCCAAACATAACTATACACTTGAATGCTTATGTTGGTTTGTGTATTGTGTAACTGATTTTCATTTCCCGTTCATTTAGTATGTTTCTACAGATCAGCATATTATAGAATCACAATTGATTTAAGAACACGACAAAATGAAAAGAATGCACCAGCAGCTGAGAATTTAAGGCAGATATGTTTGTAGAAATGCTTTTTTTAAATAGAAAGTATAGTGTGTCTGTAAGACACAAATGATGTGCCCAAACACCAGTGACGTGAGGGCTATGTTGCAACAGGCAAAATTTGAAGTAAATTGAATGAAAATCAAAATCCATTGGTCCCACACACTTTCATTCTAAATATAAAATACTGTAGCTCTGAAAATGAAGAAGAAGATAGCTGGAAAAGACATGTACCCTTATCTCAGCTATCTGGCCTGCAAACTGACACGTTGGACTTAAAACTACTCCCAATTTTATGTAAATTAATCAAAAATCAAAATACTTTGGTCCTGCACACCATCATGTTTTTAAATATGGTTTTAAATATAAATGCTGCAACTATAAAATTAAAGGAGGAGATAGCTTGACAAGACATGTACTTCTTATCTCAGTTATATGGTCTTGCAAACTGACTATCTGTAGTTTTATTACTAATTCACAAAAATCATTTATTTTCTGAAAATATGAATATTATTTTCATCCTGTAATCCTAAACACATATTATTCTAGTGACAAACAGTGCACTTTAAGTTGATTTCTGACTTGAAATTTTCGGCATCTATTCTAGTGAAGCCTTCCGTCACAAACAAATATCCTATCATATGGTAAACCAGAACAGAATACTAAATATCATTAAAAGTGATGACCAGGGTACCATTAGACTTAATTCATAGTGGTGAATAAAACAAAAAATTATTTGGTTACCTTTATTGACATCAAATATGATAACTGCAGGATAAAAATCTTGTAACCCTAAAACAGTGGAAGGAGTTACCTGGACAAGCAAATCCCAACAGACGACAGACTGACAAGGATACCGACTTTTTATTGCGAGGGTATAAAAATGAGTCTTGGCCACATTGATGTCCCCCCCCCCGCCCCCCCAGCACATATTGATAAACATCCCCATATTTCTAAGTTCTCACAAGTTTGAAGTAATGGGTGCAGCTCAACAGAATTTGGCCAGTCATTAGATCTCGTCATGTTGTAACTGTGTAACTGTTAACAAATTTTTGATAAAGATGTGAAGTGAATCATTATTTTGTAAACCTTAGGCATAACACCCCCATTTTTTTTTCACTCAAGCCTGAAGCCTACAGAATTTTGTAAGTGAGATATATTGTTGTAACTGTGTATCAAGTTTCATGAAGGCGTGAAGTCATCTTTGTCAACACAATGATAAACCTGATGCAGGACATATGGACAGACGAATAAACATACAGAAAATATCTATGTCCCCCAAAAAATTATCAATTTTAATTATGTTGGTGAGATTTTCCTATCCCTCCCTATAAACCGTCAATGGAGGGACAAAAAATCTCATCCATTAATATTATTATACACTTGTGTTTTATAATTTGCCCATATTTTATAAAATGATGAGAAACAATTCAACATATGACATCTAACTAAATACAGTTTTACAGTGAATGTGGACACCTCAACAAGACAGGTATGCTTCTAAATACCCACACATATTAGTATAAAGGGTTAATAAGGTAGATGTGGTAAACCATAGACTCAACAGAACCTGTAATCCCTTTAATGTTTCTGTAACTATGACTATTTGTAAATTCCATAAAAGTTTTTTAATGACATTACAAGTTAGAATTGTTCAGTACTTTGAAGCACCAATCTTATGAACATACATTAGGACAAGATAAAATCATACATTTATTCTTTTTAAGGGATATTAACAATACCTCAAAATTTTTATTCCATTCATCCTGCATCTTTTTCTGTTCTTTCCCTAATTCCTCATCTTCAGCTTTTCTCTTCCTGCATTTAATAAGGTAATAATCTTTAATTCATACAATGAAATGTAATGATGATGTACATATATAAATGCATCCTCACAAGAGAGGGTTTCTGTGTCCACATGTGTCCACGAAACCCTGACAAACTTAGCTAGGAAATTCCTCGGCTAGAAGTCACTATTTTGATTGGCTACATCATACCTGAATGTAGCCAATCAAAAGCTCGCTTTCATTCCCAACTTGGTTAGGGGATATCCCGATGTCGATTGTAAATAAACCAGGCGGATGTGTTGCACAGACCACGTGAAAATTAGTGTATTTTGTACAGTAGTGTTATTACTGCGTTATTTATTAGTTGGGTTACGTTTTCTTCCATCTACGGAATGAGTAAGAATGATTACTGCCAAACACTTGCTTCTTTAAAGTAATTTCGTTGGTTGATATTTTGAAGGTTTGACGTCATATGAAAATCTTCTAGCCCTGGAATTTCCTAGCTAAGTTTATCATGGTTTCGTGGACACATAAGAACACAGAAACCCTGACTTGTGAGGATGATATAAATGATAAAAATTTGTCACCTTATATTTATAGAATCCTTACTGATCAAAGTAGCTACTGACAGAATATTATCTACCAAATTGGTAAAGTATATTTTGATTTTCATTCAAAATTCATTATGTCATCAATAAACATATCAAAGGTTGACAAAGCAAAAGTAACATCAAATAATTGCAATTTTAACTGTTAACAAGTGTGGACTGTGAGCATGCTCATACAGGGAAACCCCCCCCGCCCCCCCCCCCCCCCCGCTTCGCTTCAAATCCAATTATCTCCCTTGAGTAATATTTGACAGCAACAAAAATTCTTCATGCACATCTACATATGATGTACTTCCTTAATGTAAAGTTTCATTAAAATCTGTCAAACGGTTTAGGAGGAGTTGCGCTTACGAGGTCCCACACTGAATACTTTATTTAAAAAGTCTAAGTCCAATTATCTCCCCTGAATAATATCTGACAGCGACGAAAATTCTTCATGCATATCTACATGTGATGTACTTCCTTCATGTAAAGTTTCATCAAAATCTGTCAAGCGGTTTAGGAGGAGAAGCGCTTACAAGGGATGTGGACAGACAGACAGGGTGATTCCTATATACCCCCCCCCCCCCCAAACTAGTTTGCGTGGGGTATAATTAAACATCAGATTATGTAACAAAGCAGATGTTTACACAAACACGGAATAATGTTTATAATATATTGTAATTCAAACATAAAAATTATTTCACTTTTCTGCAAAAGGATGGAGGTTCAGGTTTTCTCTTGTTATGTTGGCTTCCTTCCTCAATAAAAAGTGGTGGGGAATATTGATTAACAACTGAATTATGCAGGTGTCAAAAATTCTGAGATTTGTAAATATCTCTTCAAATGTGCAGAAACAGTGTATACCTTAAAGTGATTTTATTCTTGTATTTATTCTTTAGTAAAAAAAATACATTCTTCCATAAATTGACCGATTTCTGGTACAGATGACCCAGTATTGATAAGCTCATGCATCCTTAAGGATCTGTACCTATGTGATCCAATCAAAATGTGTGAAACAAGAACGTTTTTATGGTAACATAACAAATTTCTTGTTTTAGGGGCTCTGACTTGATAACGAATATTTAACAATGAAGAGTCTATAGGATGTGAAAGGTCTGTGCTTTCATAAAAGCCAGTGTGATCTGCGACTAATAATAGAAACTTTCAATGTATTTTCATTTGTTCCGCTTCACTCTACTTATGAAAAAACATCTAATTTTTATCACTCATGAAAGATCACCTGATCTTTCTCCAAGGTGATCTTTCTCCAAAAGGTATACAAGAACCTTTTGAACTTAATTTGTTTATTTAGATTGATAGACACAATGCCCGGAAATTTAACACAGTATAAAATGTTATAAATGTATATGTGAAATTGTCTATCAGAACAGAATCATGGGATTGTTAAGAAAACTTCAAAAGGTATTCTGAAAGGATTTCAAGAAAATATATTTCTTAATTAATAGTAAATGCAATAGTCTAAAACTTCAGTGTAATGTCCATCACAATAAAAATGTGATTAGGAGTGTTTTCCTAACTAAAAAACATAAACTAGGTGTAGGAGAAATTGCAGAGAAAAAATTAGTACCCTTAATTGTAATAGTACAGTCCATGTTTAACCCCAAATATCATGGTAAACAAAATGTAATATATAAGGTACACAATAACACTAACACTATTGTACTAACACTATTGTACTAACACTATTGTGTTATTGTGCACCTTATATTTTACATTTTGTAAGAAATTCAAAATTGGAAAAAAATTACATGTGTGTGAACTAAAATTCCTGAAGAATTTTGCTCATTTTTTATTTGGCAACTTTCTAAAGAACTAAATGAGTAATTTAGAAGAAATACATTCATACAACAAAAATGCATTTTAACTGCTTTGGAAGGACAAATCAACAACAATGTTGTTATCTTAATGTTTCTGAATGAATACAAATATGGTTCAGAAATTTTTTTTTACCATACCTAAAATATTTAGTGGTCCACTGATATATGTTCATATCTATATGAATTGAATTTAAGGACTGTCTGTCATATACTTTCCTGACATAATGTAAATGCAAAGGTTTACAATGTGTTGCACATTGTTGTTATTAGTGATCTTTATTAATGCAATTAGATGTATGTCGAAATTTGGGTTATGGTTAAAACCATCTTATCTGTTAATTTACTATGTTTACCATAGAGATCCAAATTGTCCTTTAAAGGATCAATTCACAGAGAAGTCATTAAAGTGCAAAACTTTCTGTACAGCCAACATGAAGTATAACACATCAACAGTACAGCAACTTGATTTATAAATTGCTACATTTTGAGATGGGTAAAACAGTTTTGTACCAATTAAACACTGAAAAAGGAAAAGTTGGGTCACACACAAATGGTTCTCTTGTAGCCATATAAGATGTATAGCTCTGGCCATAGTAAGCTTAATTTATAACAAATAAAAAAGATAAGATTTTTAAATACTCTGCTGTTAAATTAAGCAAGAATACAATTCAGTTTAAACTAGATATCAGTGAGATGGTATCCATCTCTGTTGGGTCCCACACACCTTAAGGTCAAGGTCAAAGGTCATCAACCATGATATGCGACACATCGAATGATATTATCTACCCACATTCCAAATATCAAAAGCCTACCTCAAAAGATAAAAAATTTACAGCCCGGACATGAATTTGTCATTCAGAAAGCAAAAATGTCACCTAAGGTCAAAGTTCAAGGTCAAACGTAAACAACCATGGTATGCAACACATCGCCTTCATATTATCTACCCACATTCCACATATCAAAAGCCTACCTCGAAAGATAAAAAAGTTACAGCCCAGACATGAATTTGTCATTCAGAAAGCAATAATGTGACCTTAAGGTCAAAGGTCAGCAACCATGGTATGCGACACATCACCTTGATTATCTACCCACACTCCAATTATCAAAAGCCTACCTCAAAAGATAAAAAAGTTACAGCCCAGACATTAATTTGTCATTCAGAAAGCAATAATGTGACCTTAGGACAAAGTTCAAGGTCAAAGGTCAGCAACCATGGTATGTGACACATCACCTTGATATTATCTACCCACATTCCAATTATCAAAAGCCTACCTCAAAAGATAAAAAAGTTACAGCTCGGACACGATTTGTTTCGGACGGAAGGAAGGACGCACAGACTTATTGATGGACGGACGGACAAACTGATCACTACAGGGCATCAGCCACTAAGTGGAGAGGCCCTAATAAAAATTAATTTCCTATTATTAGTTTAAAAAAAAAAATAAAATAAAATGCATCATGAAAAGTACATTAGGATATCTGGACCACAATTTGCCCTGTGAGGATATTTGATGCCCCAAATGTCCATTGACTATCAATGAAGCAGACCTCTGTAAAATTTGGCAAACATCAGAAATAATAGATAACTAGTAACTTTTTTTAGTTAAATACACTTCTTTTTAACACTGACTTATAAGTAAAATGTATTTTATATCCTTATCAATCAATTGATTTAATACAGATGTATTTTCTTGGTTTAAAAAAAAAATAAAATAAAACTGTAACTTGAATTACGGGTCGGATACCTTCATTGAACTGTTGACTCCTAAAACTTTACATTTATGAATTCATCTTAATTTTGCTGGTGGGCAAAAATACATGTACATGTATAATAATGTCAAAACTTGACAAACCTAAACAAACCAATCTGTCTATTAGATTATGTGGATATTAACATCAATATGCTTGTAGGTACATGAATATGTGGTCAATTGTCAGGTATAATGTATCAATCAGTTTTATTGACCTTGGAAGGCACCTACAGGGTTCCCCAAACAAATGAACTACTAATACTGTATTTCTATTAAATACTGAGCTTCTGTTGGCTAGTTAAAATTTATGCCAGAGGTAAATATTGTTCAAATATAAATGTAAACAAGTGAACTTTGTTGTAATTGTTCAAAAACAAGAAATTGCAGCAAAGAGTTGATTATCAACTGTATAGACTAAATAGATAAAAGTAACATTAGACTCCAGCACTGCAGTTTCGTACTTTAATGTATTTGTAGTGTTGGAAAAAACCAAATCCATTGGTATAAGCTTAGAAGCAAGGGAGAAAACCAATAACAGCCTAGCTCTTTTCTATAGTTCTGCCCTAGGAAGTACACATTCTGACAATGTAAATCAATGGTTTCTGCAATGTCACGAAGTACTAAAATTTGTCTAGTTTATCTAAAATCAACAAAAGGAAATGTACACTAGACAAATTAGATACCAGTGATATGGTATGTATCTCTGTTGACCTCTCAGACCTTGAGGTCAAGGTCAAAGGTCAATGGTATGTGACACATCGCCTTGAAATTATCTACAAACCCACGGACAGGACAGACTGATCCCTATAGGGTGTCCGCCATCAAGTGGCGTGGGACTAAATAAAGTAATACCATTATTGTACAGGAAATGTAACATTAGAAACATGTTTCGAGTTTGGCTGTCTGTATACAGACAACTGATTTTGTTTTCTATTGAAAAGAATGTTTATGATTGATCCTACTGCACAATATATAATTCACACACATTTCAGTATGTGAGTTAACTAAGGGTAATCTTTGGTTCATAAATACCTAAACTGTGTTTTGTGACATTATACAATGTGCATTCTGTTATTAAAAATGACCCAAAAATGAAGTTTCACTGAAGGTTTACAAATGTGTAAGGTTTACATCATTGCAAAATAACTTTATAGAAAATGTCCTGTCTTAAAGTTTACATTTAAGTACTTTGTACAATGTTCATTTTATAACTATATAAAATAGAAAAAAAATGTTTGGAAAAAATGCAGCTTCAGAAATAATCTTTTTTTGAAACACAACCAGTTAAAGTGACAACAGTCTGATTGTAGTATCCGCACAACATACATTAGTTAAAGGTGTAATGACATGAAACAAAGTTATAAGTAGCTCCTCTACATCACTATGTATAAGCTGGGAGTATGACAATTCACCTAATACATAAAGATAACATTAGAAAATTGTTAAACAGAATGAAATAGAAAAATTGATAAATTACAGAGAAAAAATTCAATGTGGTCCCTACTTTCATAATCATCTAAACATTTGGATGAAGGTAATAAAATACTGAACACAGAGGAAACAGTCAAAAACGACAATCCACAAATCAAAGTCCAAGAAACCGGCAAACTCCAGAACCAAGAACCAAATATATAGAGTAACTACAGCAATGGTCTGCACTTGGTACAGGCATTACAAACCAATGTTGAGTTTAACGAGGTTTTATGGCATGCCAAACCTCCTGCTGTAGTATGTGAGTTGGTTTGATGATTAAAATGGATGGGCATCATAAACTACTAGGTTGTAATAGGTGTATCCAACAATCATCATAGCACAATCAATCTACATTGAATTTAGGCCAAATTTTACTGCCGTTATAATCCGAAGTTAGTTTTGTGATTTGTCGGATTAACAGCAGAATTCAGTCCTATTGCTCGTAATGTAGCAAATAACAAATTCTAACTTCAGTCTATTTATACAAAATTCAAACATAATATTCATCTTCTTTACGTTATTAAAGCTTCTGACATTGGGGAACTTACAGCAAACGATCTTTATTGAAGAAATTTATCTTTTTGTCTTTGATTTTGTTTGTTTGAATGGTGTTTTAACGCCACTTTCAGCAATTTTTCAGCTATTTCATGGCGAAGCCGGAGTACCCGGAGAGAACCCCCGACCTGCGGTAGGAAAACTGGCAATCCTTGTCAATTAAGATTGGAGTCGATTACACCGTGCCTGCAGTGAGAATCAAACCCGCAATCTCAGTGTTGACAGACCACGTGATCAATAGTAAACGAACTACCTTGACCACTCGGCCACCGAGGCCCCCTTTTTTTTGTCTTTGAAGATGCACTAGGAAAATGCTATGTTGATCTTTTTTCCATATATGGATAATGTGACCTTATTGTATTATAAACGTGCTAATTTGCATACTACAACGACGTTTCCGTAGTAAGAATCCAGTAATTTACATATGCATTATCTAAGATGCAACACGCCATTCAGATTCTGTTTTCTCAATGTTTTTCGTGTAGTAAACGTAATTAAAATGAGACACGAATGTCAATTAATACACAACGCACAGAGGGTTATTAAAAACGGCATTAACTATCATCAAGTATCAATGATGACCGATTTTAAACATGAAACCGTTAAAAAAATGGTGACACTGTCCAAAGATATCAAGATTGACCACGTCTGATTGTATATGCAATTTCTTTTGGACATCAAAGTGCAAGGAGTGATTCACTCCCACTCTGCTACATTACGAGTCATGGGACTTAATTCGTACCCTAGCAAAAAAAAGCGAGTGTACAATTATTCATTCTACATTGAATTCAAAAATTGGGAAAACTATTTGCAACCATATTTTCAAACAAGCTCGAATACTGTCGAAAAGGAAGTGGTATCTATAGTAAAACTTATTGAAGGCATGGAAGACTGTACTCATGTAGTTGTCACATACTTTAACAGAATTATTAATAGATTGATAGATTGTGTTTTTATTAATCAGCCTTAAGCAATGTTTCAGGTATAATATAGTGACTACCTTTTTTGGAACATGTCAAAATACATATACTTTGGGTACAAATAATGACATCAGGTAGTGGATGTTTTTATAAAATGCACATGTTTGCTGAATTTATGTTAACACAATTTATGTTGAAGTCTACCTTCATGTGTAAAATGAAGTAGTTTGATTGTGCATAATATTCTCACCTTGTTTGTCAAATTGGAACAATTTTAATAGATTCATGACCAATATTTATGAAATCACTACAAAGCCTTTTAAAAAATTGCTTCAAATATCAAAGACTACATATGACATATGGTTTTGTGAAATAACAGAGGCAAATTAAACCTTTTATATTTCTCTGGCAATAATGTCAAGAACAACAAGCTGCTAAATTTTTAATAATCTAAAGATGAATAAAAATAGTACAGATAACATGCTGTAAAATGAAGAGTATTGTGTCTGGAAGAAAAACCTACCTGTTTGTAACCAAAAGGTAACATATCCACATCTCACAAAAGTACAAACTATAAAGTCTAATATTATGATCTTACCTTTCGTGCATGTCTTTAGTTTCTCTTTCTTGTCTTAGTCTTTCTAAGTCTGCAAACAATTTACAAGTTTGAACATACACAGCATGTTTGTACTGAAATGGTAAATGAGATAATTAATGCATCAAAAACAAGGCACAACTGCAGTACATTTCTGGCCCACAAACTCACTGATATTCTTGAGCCAGATATATGTCTCATTTTTTCCAAAAACATACAATGAAGTATTAACAAAGCTGAATAATAACAACTTTATAATAAACAATTTCAAAACCATCTACTAAAGCATTTTTTTATTGACATATGAAAACAATACCTCACCTTTTCCTCATCATCTTCAGGTATAACTGTGGGTTTTCCTTCTTTTTTCAACTGTTTTCGTTTTTGTTTCATCTAAAAAAACAAAATGACTAATTTTCAACACAGCTGATTAATATTGCAATTTACAGTGACTGGTTTAGGAAGCCAGAGTACCTAGAGAAAACCTGACCTGCGGGATGAAAACTGGCAATCTTCTCAATTAAGATTGAAGTCCAGTACTGCACAGCAGTGAGACTCGAACCTGCAACCTGTTTTGACAAACCACATGATTAATAGTAGATGACTAACTACCTTAACCACTGGGTCATCACAGCACTTCATCATAGATTTAGAGGAAATTATACTGATATATAACCATTTGTGAGCATCAATTATGGATTATACAGCCAAAAGTGGGGTTCAACTTTATCGTGGCACCTAGTTTTTGTTGGAGAGGAAGCCAGAGTACCCAGAAAAAACCCTGGTTAGCAATGTTCTGGATAAGTAGACCCATCAAAATGTAACTTCAAAGTCAAAATTCATGTTATGAACAAAACCAGAGACTCAAAAATATCTGTCACCAAATGTTTGACAGATACATGATAATAATCATTCATCAAGGTAACTATAAAATGCAAGTTTTGAAAAAAACAATATGGAACTCACCATTTCGTCTGTTCTTGTTTTTGCTTCTTCTACAATTTCTTTACATCTTTTGTATCCTTCTTCATTTTCTAATGTTTTATAAGCTTTATTTACAGCTATGAATAGAACAAACAAGTCAGGTAACTACTGAAGCTTCAAATTTTAATAAGTATTGATAATTTTATATGCAAATGCCAGGAATTCAACAATAAAAAACTATACCAGAGTCAATAATGTCTAATTACAGTCTAAATTAAAAACAGTTTAAGGTAACTTATTTTAATAAATTCACATTTTTCAGATAGATGAGCTCACCTCACACAACACAGACATGTGTGAATTTGGTACAAACAGTATTAGTGTTTAAAATGTGTAGAGTCAAAGTAATAAGTAATAAATACCTTCAAATGATTTCTGTGCTCTTTCTTGGTCATCCTGGTTTTTATCTGGATGGACTAATATAGAAAGCTGTAACACAGTGAATTTGTTTATTTTCTTTATGTATACATTACTGATATATATATTATTCCATCACCGAATGAAAAAATACTTTAAGCATTTAGAGTTAAACGCCACTGATGAGTCTTAAGTAGACGAAACGCGCGTCTGGCGTAAAGAATTTGTCAACTTGGTAATTTTAATTACATCTTGTTGGAATATTTGAGCAAAGCAAAGTAACAGCACGGCACGTCCCCGGCTGGCGGACTTGGGAAGCAACTATTTTGGGTTAAGTTGGAAATGAGAAATTTCAAGATCAATATGTTACGACTTGTTTACGTCATTTATTTATATTGACATTCAATGACTAAGGCCATTCGTTGGTCAGTCTTTGTCTAAATTTTTGACAAGAAACACCGTCATGTGTATCGTTGCATAATCTTCTAGACTTGTATATATATATATATATATATATATAAAATCATATAAAAAATATGTTAAATTTTCCGAACGTTTCGGCCTCACGGCCTTCCTCAGCGGAATTTCAGCGAAATTTGGTCTATGCAATAAAATTCCGCTGAGGAAGGCCGTGAGGCCGAAACGTTCGGAAAATTTAACAGAGTTTATATATATATACTGATTGTTTTTTTTACATGATAAAATGCTGGAACGGTTCTGCAATTATTTTGTTATTTTATGGCCTCTGTTTTTTACTTGGCGAAAAAAAGATGGGGTAGCCTGTTAACACCAATGACATTCAAAGTAACTGGCAACTCCAGTCAATTAAGGCTTAATTCAAGCACACAATGCATGCAGTAAAGCTCAAACTCACCACTTCAGTGTTGACAGACACCAATAGATGACTAACTTCCTAAACATCTCTACAACCAACGAGTGCAGGAAATCTTTTATGAGATCAAACCAAAGGAATTATAAACGGTAGTGGAAATTTGAGTTAAAGTTAGACAATAGAAAATGCAAATATTATCACTCAATATAACTAGCTCTGATCAAAGTGAGAATAAGACAACATTTTTTCTTCCTGAGCTGTGATAAATTCAGATGTGATTTATGTTATGTTCTTCCATGTTTATATAAGTGCAAATACCAAAAAGTATATATTTTACACCTTACCTGTCTGTATTTCTTTTTAATATCTGCCATTGTACAATCAGGATCTATTTGTAACACCTAAAAAAACATCAATTAACATCAGCAGTTATATTAATCTAATAAAATTTTAAATTTAGAGAGAATTCAATAAGAAAAAAACTATTTTCCTGCACTACTACTAAGTTTTAACTTTGTAAGTAAAAAGGCTTAAATGCTTTTTGTATAAGTTTGCCTCTGTGAAGGTAAAACATGTAAATGTAAACAAATAATTTATGTCCAAGGCCATGTAAAAATGATTGTTGGGTTTTCACTAATCTGACTGAGTCTAGTTCAATCTGCCTCGTCATTATTTTTTTAGACAAGAAAAAATACAATTAAAAACCAACAGGGTTGTGTTTTTTTCTGGTTTTGCAGCAAGAAAGAAAGTTATTTTTCTTCGACAATGTCATTGATCATGATTGTCAAAGTGCTTTCTGTATTGTAAATATTTGTCAAACTAAAAGTGTTTTCCTCACATGCATTTGCTGAGATTGGAAGACAATATAGATAAATCATTAGATCTAGAATGGCCATGGGCATCTTCACTGCCAGTATTCTGGCCATCCATTTAAAGAAAAGAAAATTAGATAAATGAAGAATGGTTTAAACAAAAGTATATGCTCTTTTCCAAAGGGGGGATGGCTTTTTTCTGTACATATTTCCTTTCATATCAATATCAATTTTCTATGGTCCAAGACACTTACCTCAAATGGATTTAAATTGAAATATGTAGAACCGGGCCTGTGCAATCTGTCTATCTGCTGCTTAGATGTCAGTACTGAGTCAACTTGCTCTATTGCCTTAACCTAAGCAATAAAAAAAATTCTACAATGTGTGATCTAATATACCCTTTCCAGCAGACAGAGCCTGTATCGCTCACCAGATTTAAATAGGCATTAAAGATGGCAATATCCCAATGTTAAATTCTATTGTAATTTTAAATTTTTTACTAGAATTATTACATTATTTTTGTTGAGACCAACCAAAAACACCAATGAACACGAACTATAGGAGATGACAATAGCTCAAATGATCCTTTCAGGTCAGATGAGCTGAACAGAAAATTAGCTGTGTATGTGTTTAAAAAGGGGTAATTTAAAATTTATTTGCAGAAATTCCTTAAAACAAAATATTCTTTCAACAAATTAAAATTAATTTACAGAATGTTAAAAATTATAGATTTTATTTCTAATTAAAGTTTTTATCAGCATTTAATGACTCCATTACACAATATCCAGCTGCATAAAATAGTGATAAACAATTTGGATGTAGATATGAACTAAAGCTCTTAGGAGCCTGTAATTTCTCACATGGAAGTAAAATGACTTCATGCTATCTTAACATTTTTGGAATTTATAACTTCAATCTAGCTGTTGTTACAGCTTTAAAGTTACTAGGCAAAAATATAATTTCTACAAATATTTTCATTAGGAACAGTCCAACAATTTTGGCAAAATTTAATTATTTGAATGCCTTGTCCTTTAGTTTTCAATAACTCCTATAATGAATCATTTTTGCTAAATAAAATGATTTGTAGGCCTTGACCTTTACTCTACCTTTTTGCCTTCCCTACCCTTTTGGTAATGGGTAGGTAGATAGGCATTTTTTTTTTGGTGAGTGCCAAGATTCAATTTTTATGTATTCTACATCTATGTGTACCATAATTGCTATGGTTGCAATACCAGTTCTCCAATATACAGTACACCCCAAGTGATTGGATACTCAAAATGTCTGATAAAAATATCCTATTTCCAGGAGTATCCGATTTTTCAGTCTTCGTATAGTTTATGAATATAAGACAACTCTGCCCTAAAAAATCTGGCCCGTTCAACTTGGACCGTATAACGAAGACAACTCAGACAGTACAAGAAAACAACTTGGACCATATATTTAAAAAAAATATATTTTGTAAATTAATGTGAAATATATGAAATTTTGGTTTATTTTAATGTTGTCAGTTATCAATAAAATATAGATAAAAAAACAATTGACTATATACTACAGATATTCTACAAAGCAAAGCCATGGTATATTTATATTAAATGTAAAGGACCCTTTCTACCTATCACCACTTTTATATGACTTATTAAATACAACTTTAAAATTATGCACAATTTCAATATGCTATGTTTTGCCACTATCTAAACAAAAATGAAATTTACCTTGCAATTTTCAATAATGGTGTTATATATATTTTATTTACTGTGAAATGTAGATGACATTATTAAAAACTTTAAATTATTGTTGTTAAAAATATTTCTTTATTTAGTTATCTAATAAGAGTTGCATATATTTTTATTCCATAGACGGCCCGAGTTGTCTCAGTAGTTGGGCCAAGTTGTCTCAAAAGTAGACAGGTCGAGTCCTGCACCCATATCTGATGACAAGGGAGTCAAAAATGTTGTGTTAAAGACAATACACAATGGATGACATCTTTGTAACTACTATTAATATTGACCAAATTTCATGAAAGATATGTTTGATAATATTTGATATTGCTCATCGTTGGTAAATATTGCAGAAAACGTCGGGCATTCATGCTACACATGTTGAAAAACTACTTCAGATATATCTGTCTGCTGTTTATCATTAAGTGTCTTTATGTTAGTTTAAAGTAATTGTTTTCTTTCTGTGTTAATTTGTTATTTTAATTCACAATTTTGTAAATGTTGACTACTTCAGTAAAACCTTCATTAAAAATATTCTTCAGACATATGCTTTAGCGATGTTTAATTTGCATACAAATCTCCAAATTCACTTCACAAAAGCTAACTAAACATTATTTTACACATTTTAACTACCTGATTAAATTTTTTATTATCTGCAAACAAATTTCAAAATGATGCATCATTAATGTAAACATGTAATAAATGTGAAGAGTTCGGATATTTTCTTCACTGTATTTAATCTTAAAATAGCAGTATGTAATGTAAATCATCCCCAATCTATTTTTATTTTGTCTTTGGATGATTGATACGGTCTTTCACTTGATCAAAATGTTCGCTGAAGAATCAAAAACAATTTTTTCATAAAAAGGAACAGAATTCGTAATGAAATGGTGAATGTAAACATTTTAAGGTCACAAGATCTTCCGAAATGAATTGCGTACGTAACCATAAGTTATTTTTTATTTGAAACTCGATATAAAAACCACACATATAAACAACCAATAAGCAAAATATTTTATTCAAAGCTTCGTTCCTAATTATTTCTTCCAGCACTTCTATCCACGTAAAACTTGTATCAATTTCTACTAGCCTTTTAACTGGTATATTTAGACTATTTTCTGCATTTAGTAATTCTATGTTGATGTTTTTTATTAGGTCAGACATTTTAAAACAAATTCACCATCCTCTGAAACAGAAACATGAAGGGAACATAATGACTATCTAATGTTTAACTGACTTGTGCGACTAAGTAGCAGATCAAAGTTGGATTCATTCAGTGCCAGATACGATACCTCCAAAGAAAAAAACATGAAAAAAATTATTTGAGTGGGCAGCATTTTGCAGGGTCATTGGCTAACACTAAACAAACTAATTTTTAATTATGGCCTTACAGATTTTAATTTATAACACAAAAACTGGTGTTTGTATTAAATCATAATTAACAGGGAATAACTCCTATTAAGAGTAACTGACAATTTTGAACGAAGGGAGTGATTTGTAACCCTTGCCTTGCTCGTCATTTTGCAATTTGCTATTTCACTCAAGCTGCTATAACCTTTATGTTAAAAGGCAAAAAATACAAATTTCATCATAAATAGACTATCAATTTACGGGACAATTATCCCTCTAAGGAGTCATTGGAAAATTTGCATACCATGAAAAGGTTTGTAGGCCTTGCCCTTCTGATTATTTTGTCTATCTACAATTTCACTATAGGCATGACAATTATTAATTTCTAAGCCAAAAAATTGTAATTTTGTGTAAATTTGTCATTAAAGGACATCAACTTGTATAAGGAGTCATGTATGTCTTGTATTATTAGGGATCATTTTTGCAAGTTTCACTGTAGCTGTTATAGCTTTTAACAGGACAAAAACTGAATATTTCATTTTAAAAATATTGTCATTTAAGGGCAATAACTCCTATAAGGCATGGTCAAACAGTATTGGAAAAACTTTGTAATTTGTAGGCATTGTGTTGCTGATCATTTAAGTAATTTACAATGAGTAAATTAAATCTTAATTTAAGGGCAACAACTCCAACATGATGTCTTACACAACTTTAGACTTGCAGGAAAATTGGTAGAGCTTAATGTGCTGATCAATTTGGGGTAACATTTATTCCTTAAGCTTTTTAACTGTTGAGATATTTACCAAAAATGTATGCTGACCATTATGTTCTATTTTTTTAGTGACAACCAACAGCCTACTTTGTCCACTGGTCAAAACCCTGATCATGCCGATACAAATTTGAAACTAGGATAATTGTTATGATTGTGGCCAAGTTTGAAAAAAATATTGGCCAAGTGGTTTAAAATTAATGTCTTTGGGAATTTTTGTCTGTGTATCTTGAGCTGCAAACACATTATAAATCAATTAAACAAATTCTATAATATCTCAAAAACGCACAAAAATATTGTACACAATTTCAAATTGTGTAAGGTCGGAAATAATTATCACCATTGCAGGCATCAAAACCATTGCCTTTGGTGTCAATGTTGATTGCCTGTTCTTTCTCTGGTCTGCATATCCTGGGAAATTTAAAATGCAGAAATATAAATTTAAAACTTTTTCAAGTTAAAAGTGTACACATTTCTTATATTTTTTTTCTTAACATGTTTTGGGTTAATTAACAATAAACATGATAAAGATTGCTGACAAAATTTTATATACAGTATTACAAATTTCTAAGAACGAAATTAACATTCCTTAAGGTAAAAAGGATAAAGTACAAATACATATGGCAAATTTATTTTAAAAAATCTGTATTAATAATAACATCTTATGTTTTTCTACAGAAGAAACAAAATAGAAAGAATGTTGCCCACATTTTTTAAAGAAATTATCTTAACTAATACAAGGTTTGAGGGTAAACTAAATTCAGACACTTGCATTTATAATTCCATGTCTTTATTTCTAATGGCAAACTTTGTTTTTCTTTTAAACTGAAGTATCTGATGGGCAAGATTTAAGTTGACTCTGAGTAACACGTACATTATAAACAACAACCTCCTATACACAGGCAATTAATAGATGCATATATGTATAGATTAACAAAACCCTTTCAATTACGAATCCGGGTTGTTTCGCCCCAAATCCCGTTCGCACTGAGTCGTTTCGCCCTGGGTCATTTCGCCCGTAATTTTATAATATATATAATGATAGATAATTGTCTATTACGTGCGCTTGTGTTATGGTTTCTTTAATAATTTACTTTTTTTTGTTTAAGAGCATGTTTTTACTCTTTCCATCTTTGACATATCATGGATCAAAATTATTATAGATGTACAGAAAAAAATAAGACATTTTAAATATATTTTTTTTATTAAGTCAGTTCAACAAATCTGTACTGCACTACAGTTATACCCGTCTGGCACTTACGGTGCTGCCAACGGTCACAAAGGTGCTGCTTTGGTCGTACAGGATCTTTACAATGAATACAAAGAATAGACATCGTGAAGGTTGAGTGTGAAATGATTGCCACTGGTGTGGCTCATATTTATATATTAGGTGAGTTTTACAGCTTATGTTTTGACTAATCAAATATTTCACAAATTACTTTGAACTTTTAATTAACTGACACGATGGCACGAGCTGTAAAGCTCTAGATCAAAGGTGTTTCTTAATTTGATTGAAATTTTATATATTTAATCATAACATAATTTATTTCTTTTAATTAAAAAATGATAATTGGTATTTGACAATTATTAACATATTAATTGAATTATTTTGATTAAGTAATTAACAAATGAAATTATAATTGTTATATTTTTTATACACAAAGTTCGAACATAATTTTGCGAAAATACGCTTTATTAATTAAAGTTCATCAGCTCCAACACAAAAAATATGCTTTTTTGTTTAAAGATACACATTGTTTTTATTTAGAGAAGCGAAAAGACCCAGGGCGAAACGACTCACTTTATAGGTGCGAAACGACACGATCGAATCGACTCAGGGGGAACAGGTAGTCGGGGCGAAACGATCCGACACCCTCAATTACAGATAAACCGATTCGTGTTTTGTCTATTTGACCTGTCAACAACAAGAACTTCCAGATCTTTTTGATTTTTAAGGAGTAATTGTTTCAAAAAGATTTGTGCATATGATATTCATTAAGTCAAAACCTCCGTATAAAACTGGTTAAAGGCACTTTCGCTACTCGAGGACTCGCCAGTACTAGTAGCCATTTTGCAATGCTAAACGGGCAAACTTTAAGTTGACTGGTTTCTATGTTTGCAGTAACAAACATAGTTGGTACCAGAATAGAACCAGTGTGAACCAGTTTTACATAGCCACTGCGCTCAAAATCTACTATATTTACCACTAATATATTTTTTATATTTTAAAAATAAAAATAGATTGTTTAACTTTAAGAACTAAAACACGATGAAATACTTTTATAAAATATTTTTGTATTATTTTTATTGGAACACGTGTAGAATTTCAATTGTTTATATAAACACATAAAAAGTTGGCGACATAGTATATTACTTTCGAACGCAATTTGTATCTGCGTTATAGATATACTTGTTTTTGTCACTGTATTCTGCTGGTCGTAAAACGTAGTGTCGATAGTGAATCACGTGATCGGGACCAGACGACATTCGTTTGGTGAGCAAGTTTACTACAATTGTAGTTTTTGTTAAGTATTATTATAGTATGTTCGACAGTTAATGATTGAATGCGATTATCGCATTATTCTGATTGACAGTTTAAATATATATAACTCACCTTCAGGAAGCATCTTCAAAAGTTTAAGCAGTTTATAACAACATTTGGCCTAACGGGTCGTTTCGCCTCCAGACCCCAGTCATTTCTCCTGATTTCAGTCTGTTTAGATCGTTTTGACTAGGTAAAAATAGGTTTACGATACATGGTATGTTTTATAGGTTTTGTGTTTATGTGTGTGGGTTTTTTTGTGTTTGTGTGTGTGGGTTTTTTTTTTTGTTGAAGAGGGTACTGTCTACTGACTACCATGACTTCTGGTCAGAGAATAGTTCTCCCCATTAAAATGACAGAAGCAATTCTCACCATTAAGGTAATTGTGCGTTTATTTTTCCATTTAAATCGATGGCAAATGCTTATACTTATACTAAATGCCAACCCCCTTGGGGAAAATAAGTTTGCTTGCATTTTTTCACTATTCTATATTTTACCTTTTTATTACGAAAATTCAGTAGAAAAAATGTAGATACGATAACCTGTCCATGTTTTATAATATGCCTCTGGTATTAAGTTGTTACAAATCGTCCTTGACTTTTGCTACGGGAAGTTTACATAGTAAGTCAGCCATTTTTTGTTTCTAAAGGGACATTACGATGTTTACATATGTTCGTCTGCTTTCGTGACGTTCAAATTCAATGGTATTCGTACAAACCGCGAGACTTCCCGCCTTAACTGCAGACGACATCACCCGAAGGATTTCGAGTAGACATTGAAAGTACACTTCCGTTCGAATTGAGGTCATATTTTAGTATGGAAAATCGCCATTTCAAAATTTAAAAACTGCCATATTTTAAAACGCTGAATATCTCGAGGAAATAATTATTGATTTCAAAAAGTAGTATTCTTGATCTACAAAAGGAGCAAAGCTGAACCATACGCGGTAAGCCGTTTTCATTTTTCACGCAGAAATCCCTCTCCACAATACGTCAACACTTAGTATAGTGTTGACGTATTGGATAGGAATTTTTGAATGAAAAATGAAAACTGCTTATGTTTCAGCTTATGCTCCTTTTGTAGGTCAAGATGGGAACTTGTTGAAATCAATAATTATTTCCTCGAGATATTCAGCATTTTGAAATATGGCGGCTTTTGTATTTTGAAAAGCCGATTTTCCATACTAAAATTTGACCTTATAATAATTAGAACGGAAGTGTACTTTAGTAACAATCGATTGTTGTCTGCCTGAATCCTTCGGGTGATGTCGTCTGCAGTTAGGCTTGAAAAGTTTTGCGGTTTGTCCGAAAACAATTGAACATCACGAAAGCAGACAAACATTTGTAAACATCGTAAGGCCCCTTTAGAAACAAAAACGGCTGACTTATTATGTAAAATTCCCATAGCAAAAGTCAAGGACGATTTGTAACAACTTAACAACAGAGGCATATTATAAAACATGGACAGGTTATTGTATCTACATTTTTTCTATTGAGTTTTCGTAATAAAAATTTGAAATATAGAATTATGAAAAAAAGCTAGCAAACAAATTTTTCCAAGGGGGGTTGGCATTTATTATAATTCTATAGATTTCACTATTTTCCATCCAAAACAAGTTACATTTGTCTCTTTTAAAATGTCACTTTTACAGAAAAACTGCCAAAAATTGGTGGCAAGAACTACTGGGTGACTATTTCATGGTTACAGCAGATACATGTATGGCTTTGTTATATTAATATTGTACTTAATGTAGACCATGGTACAAAAACATTTTCATTGTTTCTTCAATGAAATAAATATAAAACTTGCTTACTAGTACTAAGTATATATAGCAGCCATTATTACTATACATGACAGTATTAGGGACAGTGGTAATGCCTTCAACATTGATAGTGCCCTTTCCTTTGACTTGGGTATAATTAGTGTTTAAGGCATCTTCCTTATGCAGTCTCTGTTAGCACTGCCTATAAGCATGATAAGTTATCATTTGCAGTTTTAAGGAAATGCATCTGTCTGACAGACAAAACCAATGTTATAGAGCTTGGACCATCAAAAAATTGTTTTCCATGGATCTTGAAGTTCAACATTGTTATAATTTAAGTTTAAGTGGCCCGGATGGTATGTTCACAGAAAATACTTGTTTATCTGGTTGTTCTGATTCACCTAGACTTCCATGTTTTGAATAAATATGTACAACCAGTAATAATTGCAAAGATCTTACGTATTTAACTCGTTTTGCATACGTTTGGAGTTTTGCAATGTCAATCTGATCACCTCGGTTATTTCCGCTTATGGTCGGAAAGTAATCTCGGATTTAAATGTATGGATATGGACCGAAATCAATCCAAATGTGATAGAGTTATACTGTTTACATAGCAACATAATTTTAGTGCAAAGAATAGGGGTGAAACAATACAGTTACTCAATGATACAATACATATCGTAGAATTTCTATACGATACTATTTCTTCCGATACGATACAATACATTCGATCGTTATAAATATATTCATTGATTTTTGTTATATGTATTCATATTGAGATCAATAGCTTGCTGGTAGTTCCATTAATAAAACCTCTCATTTCATGTTTATTTTCAACATTTTTATGGGATATTGATATTTTATATTTCAGTGAAATTCGAGGTTTCATCTTTAAACGCATTTTCCTGTGCGCAAATTCCGCAAGAAAATCGTGCGGAATGTTTAGGTTAAGTTTGATATGAAAAAAGTTTGGACACCCATGCAAACTACGCTAAACTAAAAGAAAAATATCTAAATTTTCTAAAAATTGTCTTACCTTAGAATATCGAGTATGTTTAAAGTCCTGTTTGAAGTTTTATTTGAGATGCCCCTTCACTCCCATTACATTGAATAGCTGACACCATTTCAATCTACCTTGTAGATTTGTTTTTGACGAAACAAATTTTTCATTTGTTGCAATTACGACAAATTGTATTCGTTCCGCAATAAAATACAAATTGATTCCGTAATTTTGATTTACCGTTAAATTCAAAATGTCAGCTCCTGGTAAAATTTCGCCTGGATATTTCAAACATGGATTACTTAAGTGAACATAGTTTAATTTATTGAAAACAGGTATATTCTTAGTGTTTATGTTAGTTTAATTATATTTCACATGTTCAAATATACCAAACTTCTCAAAACATTTTGCTCCGAGAAATTTCAACTGACAGATAAAACCTCACATTTCAAATAATAATAAAAAATGTAAAAGACAGATGAAAATGATAAATATAAACGTGAAATTGGAGGTTTTATGTTATAGAACTAGCTTGCCGGCGGATCTTTCAATTTTATCACAGCACTATATAGCTACCATCCACAATCACGTTTTCCTCAGCCATAGCTATGGCGGATTTTTGTATCTCTGCATTGAAGATTTCCGACGGAAAAGGCTAAAAATAGTGATGTTCTGTCCAGAACCCGTACCGAATCGAAAGTTAACAATTTTATACCGTACACAGAAATTCACCAAAATACAGTGGATTTTCGGTACTTCGGAGAATTGTTTCACCCCTAGCAAGGAAATAGATTATCCTTTTTCAACTATACAGGTCTTTTCAAAGGAGAACTAAAAATCAGATAGATGATTGTATTTTTTAAACTTAAATTTGCTAACACTGCCAGAAAATTTCTTCTCCGCATCAGCAACTATTAGCTAATCATCAATGACAAACCAATCAAATGAAAGAACTGGAACGTCACAAACGAACTTGTGACGTACCTGATTCTTTGAAATGATTGAAAAAAGTTCATAATGGAGATCACTTACCTCCAAGGTCAATTTCCCAATCCTTGACAGAAATGGCAGAGATAACAAATGTTCCGTTTGTTGAAAAGTAGTAAGTTCCATTTGTTTATTTCCGGGATACGTCTAATTACCAACAATGAGAAAGAAGAAAATAGTAGACATGAAAAATCGTAACTGATTGATAAACAAACACTCTTAATTGGTTTGAAACTCAACAGTTCTTTCACAATTTATTTTATCTTAATAATTGGCTTTGATAAATATATACTGGTAAGCTGAAAATGAAAGAATAAAGATAACTAGGTATCAACCTCATGATAATTTCTGTTGATGGGTGTCCCATGAAGTAGTTGCTTTCAGCGCAGCATTGTGCAAGTGGAAGTGTGCTAAACATAAGAATTATTTCTGAATGTAATAAAATGTCATTTTATTTATATTCTTTAAACACGTTTTCCTATATAAACATGGCATGTTCATAACAAGCGGTTATGAATATTATAATGTTTACAAAAACTTTATGTATAATGTTTGTTTCTACCTACATGTGTATAATGTAGTTATGTGTAAGCGATGGCAACAAATCTGGTCATCCAAAATTTGCTTCAGTCCAGTTATGCTGGGGACTGCATTTCCACCATTCTCTGAAAAGAGTTCTTTAAGACAGCATTAGCCCTTGACATTGTTGATAAAATTAATCTGAATACTAGAAAATAACAACTCTTACTAGAAATTCCAATTCACATGATAAAGAAGAATTAAAGCTACCAAAGTACAATGTGGGCATGAAATAAAAACCATATTTGTATAATGTCCCAAGTTCCCAACAAAAATGTAAAGGCTTACACATGTCAAAAATTTACAATTAAATGAAGAAATTATATGTCAACAAATCAAATGATTACACATTTGTTTGTTAGAATGTTATAAGCCACTTTCAGCAATTTTTCAGCTATATCATGGCGCCTAGTTTTTATTGAGGAAGGAAGCCTTTGGTAGGTAAATTGACATTCCAAATACCGGTAACAAAGATTGGACTCCAGAATACCCTGTCCGCAGTGAGACTTGAACTTGCAACCTCCATGTTGGTAGACCACCTGATCGATAGTAGATGACTAACTACTAGTACCTTATCCACTTTGCCCCTGATTACACATATTAAACATAATTAAAACGGAACCAGCAAAGTGGAGTACTAAAAAAAATTATAAACAAGGTTGCTTACAAACTGTATCACTACTTGGAAATCGATGTACATGTAGTACGCAAGAAAATCAGTAATTTATTGCCTGGAAATACCAAACAATCACTTTTTAGGATTAACAGAAATTACTTTTATTTTTCCCAGACTGGCAATTGGAATACAAGTTTTGTCTGCCACACTGGCATAATGCGCATTTGTCAAAATGTTGATTGTTCATGTTGAACAAAGTAAAGGCAATGCCTGTGATGATGTATAAGAAACTTTTGTATAGTTATAAAGTGACTCCTTATAGATTTCTTTACTAGCCCTGGTTATACACATGTAAATTTTACTTCATCTTCCAAAAAATTAATTAAATGTAGATGATTTAATTTTAAGAAAAAAACATACAAAAATAGTTTTTTTAGCAGATATAAAGTTGCTACATTGTATATGCACTTGATAAATTGTGTACATGTAATTTTGTGGCAGTTAATTACATATAAAATTAAATGCATATGCATATTGTACATACATTGGCATAATTAAATTAAATCTCTGCCAGTAATTGGTAAATAATTCTTTGCACACACTTTGTAAATGTACATATGGAAAATTGAATTTTGTTGATGGTTTTCATTATGGTATGATGTCCTGTAAAAAGTAAACAGTCTAAACAATTGAAATAATTTGATATTTAAATGTCCAATTAGTATTATTTATAACTTGTGACATAGCGATTACAGGTGTTTGTTTACTTTATTCTTTTTACCTGTGGAGTCCCTCATTGGACTTTGTACCTGAATGTTTAGTAGTGCATATCCTCTTTGTTGATATTTATATGCAAGGTTATTACAAAGTCATTCATCTGTGAATACCTTTCTGATTAAGTTTAGAAGACTTTAGTTTATAGTCCAAGTTCTGTAGTGATTTAATGCAAGGAATTTAAGAAGTAAGTTGATCTCAGATATTCATGAATTTAATTTATTTGAAGATTTTTTATTTTTAATTTGCACTTTTTGTTTCAAAATAAAATAATATGAATATCTCTTTATAGTTACCACATGTTATTTAACATAATAATCTTGCATTTTGATATAGTTATTACATGTATCTTAACAGTTCAGAATCTTAGAAAAAAAAATTACATTCACATTTAACTTTAAAATGTATGAATAATCAATTGATCCAAATACACATGTCATATAATAAAAACACATGCATAGCATTTTTTAAAAATTAACAAATACTGTTTTTATTTGTCTTTTAGTTGTCAACAGTAAGTTGATGTAATTAATGTAAGAAAAATTACAAGGAAACAGAACAACAAAGACCTCAAATCAGTGAATGATTACTAAATAATAACAAATACATTGTAAATAAATAATAAATAATAAAATAGAAGTAAGGGCATCTGCACTATAAGGTCAAGTAGATTTGCCCATTAACTTGTCATTAACATGCATGACAATTACTGGGTTATAAGTTGTTTGTTCCTGTTGACATTTTTGTGAAACAAATGTTTTTATGGTTCAGTAGTTAAAGCTTACATTGAAACCTTTTGTTCATCCAGGTAAGAATAAACAAATTAAGTATTATATTTTAAATAATACTCTTGGTTTAATTTAGCTTATTTAACTGTAATTATGTCTAGACAGATTATAACATTTGTTTATGTAAAAATAAAAAAATTATTTACTAAGGTTTTTGAAATTTTAAGCTGAATTCTGGTTATTTCAAAATGGAAGACTTTTTCTGTTAACATTTTTCATGTTTTTGTCGGCCAAATTTGTAAAATTAAATTTACACTAGCAATGTTTTGTATGCACTGTGTCAAAAATCACTAGAAAATAAAGTTTATTGAAACTAGTAGTAAAAAGTAACACCAATTCTCTAATTGTTGTTGGGGGCCTCGGTGGCCGAGTGGTCAAGGTAGTTCGTCTACTATTGATCACGTGGTCTGTCAACACTGAGATTGCGGGTTCGATTCTCACTGAAAGCAGGGTGTACTCGACTCCAATCTTAATTGACAAGGATTGCCAGTTTTCCTACCGCAGGTCGGGGGTTCTCTCCGGGTACACCCGGCTTCCTCCCCCAGTAAAAACTGGACGCCATGAAATAGCTGAAAAATTGCTGAAAGTGGCGCTAAAACACCATTCAAACAAACAAACTAATTGTTGGTAATTTCACACATATAAGAGGTAATGATGTTTTTGAAATAAATTTAAATTGCTATTCTTAACTGTATTAATTGTTCAATAATTTTTTTTTGTCCAGCAGACCTTAGTAGAGAGCAAGTAGCAAGATGGCAGAAGCACATTCGGCTGTAGCTTTCTCCTTCTCTGTAACACCAGAGGGATTGAATGTCAATCTTAACCATGAGGCTATAAAAGCTGTCTGGAGGAGTGGCGTCAGATCATTTAAGAAAAGGATTGGAAGAGTTAAGGTAAGCATGCAGTTAAATTTATATTTTAGTTTAAGGGAAAATGTCTAAATTTGGATTTTTCCCCCTTTTTGATAATATTTGAACCCCTTTCGTGAAAAATTGATCTTCCTCAAAAAAGATTTGTATTTCTTGTTGAGGTAGTTAGTAGGAATATTTTAATAAAAAATACTACAAATTACATGACAGCTGCAGAGAACAATAATTATAAGTTTAACCTTCAATGCAGATTTTCTTAGTTACACATGCTTTTATTTGTTAGATATCCTGATTAGAATACTTTTTCATGTGTTTCTTGGTTATCTTCAAGTTTGTTCTTAATTTGGTCAAATGAGATAAAAATTAAATTGTATATTATGTCAGCACATTAAAAGTTCAAAGTCCAAATAATCTGTATTTATGTTTATATTTAAGTCTTAATATTTACTTGTACCTGCCAATTTAGTTTTCCTTTTAAAGTTAAAAAACCTTTCTGTTTAAACATGTTACATTTTTATATCCTGTTTTATAATGTTTTGTACATTAACTGGTTTTTAATCTATTTATTTTTCTATGTCAGAGGTTTACAAAGTATAGTTGATATACATGTTTTTGTTTGTTTTTTTTAAATTGATAAATATTCCTATTAAGAAAAATAAAGCATGTACTTGCATTAATTTTTTGTATTAAGGCTTTTCATCTGGTTTATACATTTAGACAAAACAGGTCAAATTGCAGTTTCAACTTTACTTCTTCCTCTGACCATACTTGGAGGGTTTCCAGTCCTTGACCCTCAAAGCTTCCCAGCATTCCCAGGTGGCAGATAGGGGATCGAGGCACTTTCTTTGGGGGGTTGTCGGGTAATTATATTGAAATCCAGGCAACATACCATAGTGGGTGACAAGTTTGGAATGCCACAAGAAAGACCCTTTTGTTATTTCCAAAAAGAATATAGGCTCATTGTAATGTAGCCACTACAAAATGCTAAATTTCAGTGGCCCTTAACAAATACTTCATATGTTTCCAGTTCCAGTCAAAATTTTGTTCCTGTTGCCCCAACCCTTTTCTCCATTCATTTATTGTATGCTTTCTTTTCTTGCTGGATGTTAAGCAAACAATCAATTAATCAAATGCTTTTATGATTGTTAATGTTTCAAATTTAGAGATAAGTTTTGAAAAGGGAAACTTTTGCAGAAATGTAGATTTCATTTATATTTTTTAGAACCAGTTTACCAATGGAACATATCCAGCTACACCAACTAGTTGGCTTTTTATAGCAACCATTGTATTAGCTTTGAAACTTGGAGGACTTGATCTATCATTTGGATTAATAGAATCTCAAGATCGATATGTCGCAGCATTGTAAGTTTTGAGACGAGACCAAGAAATGTACTGATTATTGTCAAAGCTTTAAAATGGTTAGCTGAGACCTCAGGATTCATGTTGATATTACATGTACAAAAATTATTTTAGATACATGTATATTAGTAGTACCAAACAGATGATAAAAATACCTATAACATTTACTCAGAGTCAGCCTTAATCAGTGTTTTAATTAAGAATTCTATTAAATGCTGCTCTCAAAATGTTGAAATATAGGCATATTTTTGTCTCGCCTGCGACAAAAGTCGCTGGAGGCGAGACATATGTATGGGAATCCGGCGGCGGCGGCGTAAACACTTGACATCTTGCTTCATATATTTGTAAGCCCAAGCCCTAGGTCCATCAAATTTGGTCTATAGGTAGCTTATGATGAGTACTTGCCAGTCAGTCACCTGTCACCTGACCTTGACCTCAATTTCACGGTCCTGCGACTACGTTAAAGTTTTTGGGTTACGACAGTTCCTCTGTAACTACGCATGGTAGGATGACAATATTTGGTGTATAGGTTGCTGATGACTAGTACATGACTCTCTGGTAGGCGTCACCTGACCTTGACCTCAATTTCACGGTCCAGTGACTACGTTAAAGTTTTTGGGTTACGGCAGTTACTCTGTTACCACGCATGGTAGGATGACAATATTTGGTGTATAGGTTGCTGATGACTAGTACATGACTGTCTGGTAGGTGTCACCTGACCTTGACCTCAATTTATCGGTCCACCGACTACGTTAAAGTTTTTGTGTTACCACATGTACAGTTCCTCTGTAACCAAGCATGTTAGGATGACAATATTTGGTATATTGGTTGCTGATGACTAGTACATGACTGTCTGGTAGGCGTCACCTGACCTTGACCTCAATTTCACGGTCCAGTGACTACGTTAAAGTTTTTGGGTTACGACAGTTCCTCTATAACCACACATGTAGGGAGTCCAACGTCATATGATTTTCGTTTGGAAACGTCACTTTAGCTATGTTGAGTGCCGAGTTTGTGCATTTATTGTGGAAATATTATTAAAGTATTATTAATAAAATTATAATCGTTGTGTTTAGATTTTTTTAAAGATTCTAGTGGTATCTGAATCAAATTTATCGATATTTCGTCAATTAAGTTACTGTCCGTTGAGAAAGCGAACTAGGAACGTCGTTTCGTACTTAAAGTTCGGCGGCACCGGTTTTTTTGAAGTCATGCTCTGTTCGGGTGATTTTCCACAGCTGAGCCAATCGTTTTATTTGTTTTCGGTAGCAACCAATGAAAACTTGGGATTCCCAGCTTTCTTGTGATGTCAATTTCTTAGCGATATGTCAATAATGGCGGCCTGGACGACCTTTTGAAATTTTTGAACCGTTTAGGTTTTCGTCAAAAGTAAGTATAGGCGAAGAAAATTATACCATTATAAAGATGAAATATGTACCTTTTTGAATAAATACAGTTTTATTTTATTTATTATCGGGCTCATGTGTGGTTTTCTCGATCTTTATGTTGACCTTCACTAATTTTCGAACATTGGGAAAACCCCTACTATACGTTCGTAACGTTGTTTACCTTTTTCAACTGTTTAACGTGATCGCTGTTAGAAAAATGTTATACATATTGTAGGAAATTTGATATTTTAACAATCAATTATACTATAATCATTCAACTTATGGTCTGTTTATTTGTCATTGATTGTATCGCCATGACTTGTAGTCTTGTGTTGCGTTAATAATAAAGTTATAAGAATAAATTTCGCGTATCAGTTTTAAAGGGAAGGTCAATATTCAGGACAAAAATCACTATAAATAAATGACATCTATTTCAATCCCATAATAAGGGTTAGAAATGATGAAAAGTTCAATTGTTTTTTTATTATTTATAAATCACATGTCAAATGAAAATGTAAAACATTTACTTGTGAAGTAAAACATTTAGATCATTGAAAGAAATACTTCTACTGAAAAACTAAATCAATATGAAAGATATTAGAATATTTGCAATCTTTCATTTTCCATATCCATACAATTAATTAAAAAATGTCTTTTTAGTCACAATACTTTAAGTCTGCTTGACATGTGATTTTTTTTTTTTGGTTTTAATTTAAACTTTGTTGTATTTTTAGTTCTACAGAATGTGTTTTGTTCCTGTTGTTTTTTGTACCAGATGACGAATCAGTGTTGACCAGGATTCACGGGAAGTATTTCATATGACTTTCAATACTTGTGTTATATATTTAATTTTTATGAAATTGGCAAATGTCTTGTTCTTCTCAATTCCGCACATTATTAATGTCTAAAATATCTGCAGAAATATATTCATTTTGCATAATTTAAATTTCATGGTGGTGTGAAAACTCATTAAAAACATATATTTTAATTTCGTTTCAATAGTCAATACATGAGCAAAGTTGGTTATTTCGTATAACCTAACTTGGTTTTTCAGCACGTGATTGTGACGTCATAATAAGATGTATTGATGACGTTGACTATACATGAATTCTTCCGCAAACAACAAGTGACGACACTAAAATTGTGAATTGCAAATATTATTTGATTACTTGTAAAATATTGTTCTTGTTACTTGATTTTTACTATAGAATTTAAAATATAAGGTTTGTTTTCAATTGTTGGTTAGATTATAGGATATAAACGACTTTGGATCGATTTACACTGCAACATAAACCGCTTCGCAGTTTATTCCGCGTAAATCGACCCAAAGTCGTTTATATCCAATAATCTAACCAACAATTTAAAACAATCCTTAAATAGTTAATGATACTTGCCATCTCCATTCAGTTTTCATGTAATAATTTTTATTGGATTGTTTTCAATAAATAAGAATTCTGTACTTTGTGGTTATTTATTTTCAGTGGAAGAGCCTAGTATAACAGTTTTGGAAATACTTGATAATATAGACAGTATTTTATCAGGAGAGACAATACTTCCAGATATTGAAATAACATACGAAAATTACGATTTACTTCTTGAAGGCCTAATTTCTATGGGGAGAAATGTACAGAAAGTTTTGCCAATAATTCTCCAACTTATTGATCCAAATGTTATTTTGCCAAACAAAATTAGTAATCTTTCAAGAAAAGTTAAAGAATATTTGAAAAAGGGAAATGATGTAAAAAAACAAATTTCATTCTTATATCTGGATCCACAATAAAACAAATTATCAATTTAATTACTCATAATTTTGAAAGAAATAACAAAAAAGTATAATAAATTCACAAGGGTTTTTTGACGAGTGTTGCCTTGGAAGCCCTGTGTGTTTTCTTTTTATGTTCGCAAAAGTCTTAGCTGTGAAGAAACTGCCAAAAGGTAAGAATGTTGAAAACATAATACAAATTAAATTCTAATTTTAAGTACATTAGTTATTTGAGTTAAAAACTGCATTAACTTTTCATTACTGAAAGTGTCACTTATAAAATATTAGATGAAAATTGGTTATTAGAATAAAACCTTAGTTAACATAAGGAATTATCTCCCCTTATTTGTACAAATATTAAATTTTAAGCCTCAAATAAAAAAGTAAAGTATATAAAATATCATTAAAGAATGAAATTAAAAACTTTACTCATTTAGATGATTTGCATTTGATATAATGTGAATGGAAACTTTAAATTTGCAAAAAATTAGCAAAAATACAACTAATATAGGCTAAACATACATGCTCCCCAAATTTTGAATTATAATTTATACATGAAAAAAGCAAAAAATGGAAATAATAGTTTTGGTTCTTAACCATTTAAGGTAAGTTCTTGACATAATAACCCCAAAAGTTGACCATCTGTTGGGAAAGAGACGAGATAATTTTAAAATTGTAATTTCTACCAATGCTGCAAATGGCTTTGGAAGCCATTTTGAAGGCAGCCATTTTGAATAATGAATTAAATTTTAATGAATTTAAACAATCAAATTAAAAGGCCACTGGCTACTTTTTCAAAAAATATATCCATTAAAATGCTTAAAATGTTATTTTTCAAACTAGAGATCTGTAAAATGTGGTCCCAGAGCTGTATTTTCCACTGTGCCATGTGAAAAATGACAAAGTCCACACTATTTTGGGTGATTTTTATTTGAACATAGTTTTTAAGCAATGTATTGAATGATACATGTGTATTATTGTTCTGCTTATATGCTCAGTTGTTGTTGAAGTAATACATATAAACATGATGTATTCATAGTTGTTTATGAAATAAAGCATTTCAAATATTGAACTTTAAGCTATTTTTTTGCTGAACCATCAACATTTTCCAAATAGAAGGCTATTTTGGACACCTTCAAATTGTCATAACTTTTTTATTTCTAGACCGATTTTAAATCTGTTTTTTGTATTGAGCTCGTCAAGTTGAGCTATTTAATTGTAATCAAATAATTCATCTCCATGAATTATTACACATTTTGACCTGGACTCCCTAACACATGGTAGGATGACAATATTTGGTATATAGGTTGCTGATGACTAGTACATGACTGTCTGGTAGGTGCCACCTGACCTTGACCTTAATTTCACGGTCCAGCGACTACATTAAAGTATTTGGGTTACTGCTGTTCCCCTGTAACTATGCATGGTATGGTGACAATATTTTGTATACAGGCCACTGCTGATATTTAATGCTATTTACGTAATGCTTATGACGAAATTTATTTTTGTTACTGATGCGGAATGCAGGCGAGACCTTTTTTTCTGTGTCCACACTTGTTATGATATTTAGGTTTGTTATTTTATAACTGCAACACTCACAAAACTTACATTGGTATGTGCCACTTTATTTAAGAAATGAGAAAATAGAATAATTTTTTTTCAGATTTTCAGGACAATCTCCTGCGATTGTACATTATATCAGCTGTGTATTATTTGCAACATATGTGTGGCTAGCAAAAATAATAATCATAAAGTGGTCATTACGGGTATTACTTAGATATCATGGATGGATGTATGAAGCTAGAGGACCAATGTCATTAAAAACAAAACTGTGGATAGTGAGTATAAGTAGTGTCTTCAGTTAAAATTGAATTAGCATGCTAAAAACCCGTGATTAAAAAAATTGAGATCTCAAATTTAAAGCATTTATAAACAGAACTTGCCACGACATAACAATACACAAGGAACAATACAAATACAAACAAACGAACTTATACAAGTTCAGGGAATTTTTTTTTAGCTGTTTTTAGGATTTTTGAGGGCTTTAGTCACTTTAGCAGATGAGCCGTATAAGCATCGGCTCAGAAGCATGCATTCATTGTACTGGTGAAATATCATACAAATGTAGTATAAAAAACTATATTCTTTCAATTGCAGTGTATAACTTTGTTTTAAAAAATGTTTATGACAAAATGTTTATAAATTTTCAAACAATTTTAATTTTAAAACTTATTTAAAAAGCATTTGTATATCAATCGGTTACAATTTTTCATTAAGGGCCGTTGTACTCTTTGTTTTCTAAGTGGTAGCTATCGGTAATTAGACGTATCTCGGATGTACACAAATGGCACCACTTAATCGTGTAAATCGGATTACCTGTAAAAACATTGATTTGGCAATTGACACCTGCTGTTTAAAATTATCGAGATGAAATAATTAAATTTCTTGTTAATTGGCTCTGGGGTCATAAATATGTAGTTTTACACTTGGTAGAATGAATTTGTAACGAAAAATTTTAGTACTTGTTGGAAATAAGGTGATGAAATTGATTTAGAAACCTATCGTCTATTTTCAAATGATTTCGTCCATGACGAAAGTGGCGAGTGCTAAAAAATTCCTTGCAAGTTCATGCAAGGTCAAGAAACTAAAAAATGAAGTGCTGTAACATTTATAAATTGAACACTGAGAAAAACATTGAAATGCATTTAAAATGTTACTAAAGCTTAAGTTAAAGGTTGAAAATGAGTTTTCTGGTTTTATTGTGTTTTTTTTTAAATAAATCATGATTGAAATAGTCCCATACACAAGTAGAGAAGTTAAGAAATTTATTTACTGTTATTTACTGTTGAATTATTGATTGATTGATTGATTGATTGATTGATTGATTGATTGATTGATTGATTGCTCCTACAATAGAGAATAAATGTAAAACTGCAAATTTACAAAATACTTTGCTGGGGAACAAATTTACATTTTAATCCACTGCACTGCACAAAATTATAAAAACTTTAAAAAAATGTTTATCTGCATGCCCATTTAAGTATTAACAAGTCAAAACTGACTTCATTTCAACACAATTCTTTTTAATCTATATCTATGTGTTTGGCTGTTTAGTCCTACTATGAACATTTAAACAATTAGTAAACATGTTTACAGATAATGTAAAAATTTACATGTAAATTTAAGGGAAATTTACCTGTGCTAACAAAATTCTGTTCTTGTCTCAAATCCAGTGAATGTTCAAAAGTATAACAACAAATTTGAATCATTTTCAGTGAGATAACAAAATTCAGGGGGGCCTGATTTACTGCAGGATCTGTATAAACTTGTTAGGTTAGGTATCTGTATGTTTTGCCAAATTTAAATTGTAGTTATTATATTTTTGTGTTTATTTATATTTATGTGCAAAAAAAGTATACTGTTTTAAAAGTGTTTAATATCTTTAACAGGCTACTATTAAGATTTTAGGTGGAAGAAATCCTTTACTCATGAGTTACCAATACTCGTTACCAAAGCTATTTGTGCCATCACTTAGTGATACTATAACAAGGGTATGTATCAGTCTTTTGAAAATTTTTCAGCTTCATTTTGTAAATACACTGAATGGTACATCAAATTACTAAAAATGGTTATGTTTTATTAGAGTAAAGTTACCAGATGCAAAAGCTTATCATTAAAACATCAGAGATTAGCAATAAATATTGATCTAAATTATCGCCAAACACTTGAATTATGAGATGCAAGTTTGTACATATAACAAATCTCGAATGAACAGAAATTTTTTCTGGTTGTACTGGCTGTTTAATGTCATACTATGTTAAATTGGTGCACAAAAATTAAATAATGGTGCAAATTGGTACTGGTCCAAAAAGATTTTTAATGTTCTTTTTCTAGAGGTCTGTTGTTTATTTAGTGGACTGTATTATTTTGATGAATTCAATCTCTAGTTACGGTAAAAAGCTGTGTATAGTCCACACCCCTCTCTTGGACCAGAAAAGTGTGGAAAAATTCTTATATGCATGTACAATCTGCACGTACAAGTTTTCACAAAATGTCTCAAGATGAAGATATCTGAGTCCGACTTGGTAGCACATTTTAACAGGTTTTTACTTTAATATTTAATTTATTCTCTTTTTAAATATCATTTATGTTTATACTTTTACTAATTTCTAGTGATTGTAATAAATTAAATAAATAGTGCATTCTCATATCGTCTATTTTGATCCTTGTTAAAATGGATAATCCCACATTTCGAAACCAAACAATTTGCCAACTTTGATTCATCAATGAAAACAAAGAAAACAAAAAGATTACACGTTTTATTGTAATCCCTGAATGATTGCAATCAAAACATCTATCTTCAAACACTTGAGGTTACATAACGACGCCATTTGCATTTTACGCAATTAAGAAATAGATTATTGCGAGGGGGCTTTATGGGAATTAGAACATGGTCGGACCTTATATTTGTCAATATTTTATACCGAGCGATAGCGAGGTATAAAATGAAGACAAATATAAGGTCTGACCATGTTCTAATTCCCATAAAGCCAGCTCGCAATAATCTATTTCGATTCTAATATGTCTAACAAATGTTTTAAAATTTCAAAGCGGTTCTAAGAGGACGCTTTCAGTGGTAATATTTTTTTTTTAAAACTAATACGATATATCCCAAAACAGTATGTTAAAGCAAATAAAATTGACATAAACATATTTTCTAGTCATGTTATTGAATGTACGTACCTTTTAAACAAAAATATTGAGAAATCTTAACGAAATTGCATCGTTCCAGTTTGAAATTTTCAGTTCAGTGAAAATTCGGAATTCTAATTGTGACGTCATATTAATTCGAATGTAGAATTGTTAAAAAAATAATGTATCGGGAGTAGTTTAAATCATATAAATCTCAGAATTCAGACTAAAAATAACTAAATTATTAACAATAACGATAATTATGGATAACACATAACAAACGGCATTTGTAAGTCAGTTTTTACATTTACACAAAACACGCAGTTTACGCATGTGCGAACTAAACTTATTGGAATTTTGACACGGCTTTGTTTACATAGCTAAAGCAGGACGTCATATTAGAATACAGGTTACATATCCACTATTTTCGAATCCGTTATAATTTTTATTCCTCCTATATAATTCAAAAAAATATTACTGAAAATAATTTTAGTAAAATTTAATATCATTACAACGTATACATATGAAAGTTTTTAAAAGAATAATGTTAGAATAGTACGAAAATGCTGCATATGACACAACAACAAAATGGCGACGACCATTGACAACAATCAACGAGACAAAAAAAACAAACTCTATCGAGTCTGTATTTACGTATAATTCGCACCATTCCTTTCCAACTAAGATTAAAAGAAAAAGACCACAGACAATACAACCTTAATTACGGTAATTTTATTTTGTTTTTGGAAAGAAAGAGTTGTTCCATTACGTTCCTTTTATTACATAAATGTCGTTTATTTTCTTTATATAATATTTGACATACTTTTTACTTTTTTTCAGTATTTAAGATCAGTTCGACCTCTCATGGATGATGAAAAATATAATAGAATGGAAAAATTAGCCAGAGAGTTTGGAAAAGGAGCTGGGAAAAAATTCAACAGATATCTTGTACTGAAATCCTGGTGGTCTACAAATTATGTATGTGTTGCGGTTTGGTTAGATTTGTGAATTAAAAATCCTGTAGATACTACACATTTATGTATATGCATTCTTTGAACGATTTTTTGGTAAGAGATCGAGAATTTAAAATAAAAGAATTATTACAATTTGCAACATATAACCAGTGATAAGAAACTACTTAATAACTGGCATAATTGAAGCACAAGGAAAATACATGTATTGTTTTTTTTCTATTTGTAAAAGTTAAATGTATCATTGATACTATCAACTTTATTGGTAATATTTGAATACAATGAAAGATTGTGTCACATATATTTTGCAGGTTTCTGATTGGTGGGAGGAGTATGTTTATCTAAGTGGAAGGTCACCAATTATGGTTAACAGTAATTTTTATGGACTTGTAAGTAATGAAGTAATGTGTGAATAGTATCAGATATCAAGTGAAAACATATATAGATATATAAATGTCTAAGTATTGTGACTACCATATAATATATCTATTCAGCGGATTTTTGAAGCATCAGATATACAGGGCTAAAATCAAATATTTATCTATATACATCTACAAATTAAGCCCCACACTATTAGAATTAGATTTTAATACAGTCAAATTTTTGCTTACCCTAAGCAGGATTCAAACTCACACTGTTTGTGACACTGTGGCACCCATTCACCTGCATTATGTCCAGCAGTGTAGACCCCTAGGCTAAATCTGCTATATAGAAATATAGCTTCATTAACCAAGGTGATTTGTAGACACATACCGGGATCTACCGTAAAGCCGCCCAGGGCGGTAAAACGGAAAAATTACATAATTTGAGAAAAAATATGGACCAAATAACAGCCCAGGGCGCTTACAGGATGTCATTGATAGTGACATATCGAACGCGGTTGCAGCGTGTTTCCACACTTGCGGCTTGCCATTACCTGGCCGAGCGATCAAGTAAATTTAAGTCGGTGATGGACACAGTATTGATTTTTGTACCTTAATTAAATAAACAATCACATCTGTTGTGTTTTTCGTTTATTTGTATAAATAAATTATGATATATCATCTTAGTTTTCATTTGTAATCCATGCACACAAAAATCTGTTATCGATCGATTGTATGTCAAGGGCATTGAAACTGTATGTATAAATAGATTGCGACTTGGGGCTCCATAAAGGGAAATTATGTGTTGTGAAACTCAAATGAAATATACGATTACGAACTTGATTAAAAAATAATTAATACTAATGTAATATTTATTACACACATAAATAAATGTAATGCTAACAAGTTATAACATTATTTGTGATATAAACTGACAAGTAAATATAAATATCAAAGTAACAACCAGATACAATATCAGTCAAAAACCCTTGAATTCTAATTCATCGTCACTATTGAAGATGGCCATGATTTCGTCGTCATTTGCTACTACACTTTCGGAATTGTCTTCGTCCTCGTCTACTTCGCTGTCGGTGGCAATATCGTTGTTTGTAGAGTCTAGAACATCACGTAATCTGGTGGTAAATTTCCTTTTATTTTGGTAATTAATTATTCAGTTGTTTTGATAACTGTTTACAGTTTGACTCTAATTTATCATTTATCGTGTTTCTCCACAATCCCTTTAATGTGTGCAAATAATTAACACATAAATTATAGTTCAAATAACTTAAGATGGAAGTTAATCAAGTTTAACGTGTTATTATAAACGATCCTTTTACGACATTATTATGAGTAATTACACATCCCATCTGGTACCTCGCAATATGTAAATCTCGTGTCTGAATCTTTTGTATGTTTGACTCCAAGGCTTCCAACATGTGTGTTCAAGCGTCTTTAATCTAAAATTTTCACACGATTCCTTCTGACATTCACCGTAATCATGACCAAATAAACTACCGTAACAATGATTTTAAACTCAATATGAAAAAAAAATGTTGACCCCAAATAACCGCCCACCTAAAATAAACGCCCATGGGCGATTTATCGGCTGGGCGGCTTTACGGTAGATCCCGGTACATAGGTCTGACAGAAACAAATCAAGTTAGAAATTGAAAAAGATGTAAAGCATTTAAGCAAAAAATATAACTTTTCACATAAAAGAATGTGGAACCTACAGGCATAACTCCTGGAAAAAACTAGTAACAGCAACAACTGATTTATGTGGTTGAGTTGAATATAACTGAACAAAACATGCAGGGTTAAATCTGAAATTAAGATTTCTTTTGGTATTCAAACCTAAAATGAACCCTAAATCTGTATTGTAGACTCCAAGTTCAAAGAAGTTCATGTAGATGAAATAAAAATATGTCTTTATTTTGTTTCACAGGATGCAGTGATGTTGCAGCCTAGCAAAGTACAAGCAGCTAGAGCTGCCAATATAATATATTCAATGCTCCAGTATAGGAGAGAGTTGGACAGGGAAATGCTAAAACCTGTAAGTTTCTAAGATTCATCTGTTTTGACATTATAAAATAAGCAGTGTAGGTACAAATGATAAATGCAGTCAGATTGTAGAGCTTGTTCATATGTGATCATTAAAACACCCTGCCATTACATCTTTTAATTCTGAATGTTTGGTTTATGTGTTTAGAAAGAAACATTATGGTAATGTTTGATTATTTAACAAGTTGTTACTAAAATGTCAAATATTTGCCATGATAAAAATTGATTTTATTATTTTATTTTCACTTGAGAGTTAAATTTTTTAAGTCTTTCCTACCATTTTTAAAAGTTTTAAACATTTGTTGAAATTGATACAGGCCTTATATACCTTTTAATATCTTAAACCTGGGCTTATTTACCTTTTAATATTGGCAGGGGGGTTGGGGGGGGTGGGGTTATTAGCCACCAAGCTTAAAATTTTACTGGCCAGTTACAAATTTAAAAAAAAATTGTGTTAAAATATTTGTTAATTATTTACTTCTCATACCACAAATTTTATTAAGCGATCTTTGTAAAGGGGAATGAAAAGTGTGTAGTTTTATACATGATCTTTTTCATTTACTGAATACTTTAAATTGTCATAAATCAGGTTGTTTACAAACACTCTGTTGACTGTTTAATAAAATTCAAAACAAATTCGACAATAGAGAGGATTTTATTTACAGATTTTGTAATAATATATGTTTATAGAAACACTGAAGGTTTTTTTATTACAAAAAGAATGTTTCTGATTATTGGTAATAAAATAAAAATCTACAAAACAAGCTTGTGTTCATCTATAATGTTACATTAAATATTAATTATCTTTTTTAATTTTATTGTTAATTGTTTTATTAAGATTGTTTCTATCTTTTTTTTTAGCTTATGCTTAATAAAACTGTACCTTTGTGCTCAGCTCAGTATGAAAGACAGTTTCAGACAACTAGAATACCTGGTATTGAAAAAGGCAAGTGTACAAAGAGAGTACGATTATTAATGCCTCTTAAAGTTGTGTGATCTGTTCTCATCAAATTGTGTCCATCAACATTATTCGTCAACTTCCTTATTTCCCATGGGCTGTTCATATTTCATGGTATTGCCCTTGATTTCATAACTATTGTATGCTTTTACTTGAGGGGTCTGATTTTCTGGTAGTTATTGGTCCAATTTTCTGGTGTTGACAGATAGCAAGCAGTCAATAGCAGAAAATTGACCGATGTTAAGCAAAAAAATTTACAAAATTATTACCTATATGCAATAAAATATAAAAATACATATATATGAATAATGCCGAGTATTTGTTGCTGGATATTTACCAAAAATCAATCAATCTAATTAAAAGAAGGGGCTTTTTTTCAAGAAATTTGACATTTATAGACAATGATTTTTATATTTCAGATACTATAGTACATTACAAAGACAGTCAACATATTGCTGTTTACCACAGAGGAAGATATTTCAAAGTTTATATTTACTTCAGTGGAAGGCTACTCCAACCATGCGAGATTGAATTGTATGTACATGTGATTGTAATGATAAAATCAGAGATTATTTCTATGTCTTTGTCCAATTTTCCTATCTATGGTCAGGGGTTTTCTCTGGGTATGTTCGCTTCCTTCCCCAATAAAACATCAGAATGCCACAATTTAGCTGAACAAATGCTGAATGTGGCATTAAACACCATTTAAACGATCTTTGTCTTTTAAAAATGTGAAGTCCATATAATAATATATGGACAAGTAGAAGTCAGAAACTTAAACTTCTAGACTAGTTGTATTTAGTTGCTCTTTTTTTATTTTTAGCACTGACCAAAATAAGAAATTAGTGCATATATACTGTAGTTGAGTATAAGTGTAACAAAATAACTAGTAGTTTATTGTGCATAGAACTAAGATTTATTTGTCTTAAAAAGTGTACCTGACAATTCTAAAAAATCACTGTATTCAATTTTGATTGTTAACAAATTATGCACAATTCAGAACCTTTTCACTATTGAAGTGTTCCACACATACTGTACTGGCTATCTTCATATTAAGATTTTTTACCAAAAATGTAAAAGAAACTTTAACTTTATTTTGAAAGATCTCTTCAAAAAGTGTTAGATGATGAGACAAGTCCAGCTGTTGGTGAAGAACATTTGGCAGCATTAACAGCAGGGGAGAGAGTACCCTGGGCTAAAGCTAGAAAGGAATTTTTTGCAACTGGCAAAAACAGAGCCTCATTGGAAGCTATTGAAAGGGTATTTCTTTTATTACAAATTTATTCATTTAAAAAAAAAATTGTTTGTTTTTATAACAGTTGGCTCAAAACAATAAATTAGAATACCAAAAAATTGAATTTAATAATTTGATAGTTGCATTCGGTTTTATTTTCCACATGTTAAGTGCATTTCTCCGAAACTGTGGAAACGGAGACTATTCAACCAGAAACTAATTATATCTAAACGCTAAAGGAAAATGAAGACAATAAAAATATAAAACGTATCAGAATGGAATTCCTAATAGAAATACAACCAAGATAATACCCCTCCTTCATATTTTCCATTTTATGCATCATACTGACCACCAACATAATTCAGTTCTAGGTTAGGTGGACCACCATGGTAAATAGGATTCATTCACATATGAGCCCTATGTAAACAAATATAAATTGCCGTCCTTTGGGGTGGGGGTTGGGAGGAGAGTATTTTCTGGAACAGAACTTATGATCTTAAGCTCTAATCAAGATTATGATGTCAGTTTCAGCAACATGGTTGTCTGTGTGCAATCATATATACTTGGATATTTTTCAACCTTTATCTTCACTTCCATACATTGTCAATGTAAATGAATATGTTAATTTGTTTCCTTTTTTTTCTTGTATTATGTCCAAAATTTACAGTACAATTTAGGAAAAACCATGTATGATCCTCCTTTACCATTGTAGTGCAGAATTAGAAATTTCTTTTAAAAGATGTAACATTTGAAACGAAAATGTGTGCCCATATTTTCTTATACTCTTGCTTGAAATTATGGTATATAGGTGGATGTCAGTCGATCCATTACACTTGTCGTATCCATCTGTCCACCTGCACTACTGAATGGAATTTAATGAAACTTACAGAATCTTTATCCCATTGTGCCATTGTTTATTTGATACATTTTTATTGGAATAATATTAAGGGTCCCCTTTACCAAACATAGACTTCGCCATTCTTT
The DNA here is from genome assembly GCA_944474755.1 of Limnoperna fortunei. Taxonomy (NCBI): domain Eukaryota; kingdom Metazoa; phylum Mollusca; class Bivalvia; order Mytilida; family Modiolidae; genus Limnoperna; species Limnoperna fortunei. Next base: position 49,131,044 of record OX104118.1, on the reverse strand, counting down.
AGCATCTCATCTCATATTCTGCAACTCCATCAACACCATCAAATAGAATTTTATGAAACTTTCACAGAATCTTTTTCACATATTTCCAATGTGCACCTGATATTTTACATTTTGATTCTGCATGATATTGGGGTTTCCCATAGCAAAACATGGACTTTATTCTTTATATACTAGTATTGCATTAGTTACTCATAACTTGTTTACAGTATTACTTAAAGCATTGATGCACTGATGTATTGTATTTATTTAAAGAACTCTTAAAATGTTGTATGTATTTATGTTAATAAACAGGAACATGCAACTATTCCATCCATGTTTATTTATTTATTATTTCCAACTTGTAGGCAGCATTTGTAGTAGCTTTGGATGATGAGCCACAAGACTTTGATGAAGTAAGTGTTTAATTAGTTTTCTTTTACAATACCTAACACTCATCAGAATCTTTCATTAACAATGATACTTTATTACAACTGTTAAAATAATGTGACTGATAACTAGTTGTTTACTGTATGATTAAAATGGTGAATTTCAATTTATTAAATATTACTACACAATAACTGCTTAAAACAATGGTGAAAGAGTACCTTATTTGATAAGGTATGGCCTAATTTTTAATTCAACTTGTCAAAAAAAAAACCCAGTTAAATACGTTATTTTCTTTATGATACATATTTGATAGTCAGCTAATTGGGCACATGCATAATGCTGGCTATAAATTTTGTGATCATAAATATTAAGAAATTCTAGTCTTCCAAAGAGCTTATCTTTAATTATTCATAAGTTCATGAGTGTCAGGCACTTTGGGAACGACAGCAGCACACGGTGGCAGATACACTCCAAGAGGGAAAATCGTATGTCCAATACAGGATCCACTAAGTTCTAGATAAAATTATCATAAACAGGGTTAAACTATAAGTTGAAACAAAAAAAACAAAAATTGATTGAAAACGCTTACAATAACTACAAATCTCACACAAAATCATCAAATATCACAAAATTGAATCCAGTCTCACACTTTGTGCTGTGAGAAATATCACATGTATGGAAAGTCTTGGTGAAATGAAACACAGTTTATTTGGTTCATAACAAACCAACATAAAAGTCTTTGTTTTCTGTACTAATCCAAGGCCACATCTGACCTTGATTTTTCCCATGAGATGGATCACTCTTATTACAAGTTGGAACATCTGTCATGATAAATAATTTTACTTCATACTTTTATGCGAATATTTGCCGAATAAGGTCTGCTGAGATTTGGTCATTATTTTTATTTTTGTTTCCTTTATCCTTTGTATTTTTTGTTTTTTACAGAATGATAGTTCTAAGTTGGACAAATTTGCCAGGAGCATGTTACATGGTAAAGGACATGATAGATGGTTTGACAAGACTTTTACACTTGTGGTCACCCCAAATGGAAGAGTATGTATCATGTTGTTAAATATACACTTAGTATTAATAGGGTCTGAAGTAATTTGTGGTCAGTTTATTTGGCAACAGAAATGGTCATAATGCTACTGAATTTATCTACAGTGTATCACCATATTGCCTGTATAGCAAAATCAACATACAAGGATTGTTGAAGAATTTTCAGTTAAATCAAATAGATGACCTGTTTGGAGGAATTGATCCAAACTTGCAAACATTCAGTATAATGAAATGTTGGTTTAGACAGCTTTTTTTCTTCAGTCATTTTTATACCCCCTGCAAACTTTTTTTTTTTTGGGGGGGGGGGGGGGGATATAGGAATCACCCTGTCTGTCTGTCTGTCTGTCCACCTGTTCACTTCCCTTGTAAGCGCAGCCCCTCCTAAACCGCCGATGATGAAATTTAATGCAACTTGGCATAAAAAAGTACATTAAATGTAGATGTGCATGAAAGATTTTTATTGACCATGGACATCATTAAGGGGAGATAATTGGACTTGAAAGCGAAGTGAGGGTATCTCTTTGTGAATGTGCTCACAGCCCACACTTGTTACCTATGGCAGAAATGGTATTACAAAAAAACAAAAATGTATGAACTGAAAGGGAATCTGCTCTTAACATAAAATCAAGATCATGCACCAGCTGTTTTATCATACACCATTGAAGTGAAGACTCGCATATAAAAAATTTTTTTTCAAAATTCAAAATTCTGGAATTGAAATCTAGTGATATACTGGCTGACATCTTTCATACAAAAATTCAACTGTTTGTTTATATGATAACATTTATAAAATTTAAAAAAAAACCCTTGAAAAAAGGTTTGCTTTTTTAAAAAGAATAATACCTTTATTTGACCGTGACATTTTTGTTACAAATAGAAAACTGTAAAAATATCTAATGCAATTTTTTTCTTCTTTAAATAGATTGGATTCAATGCTGAACATTCTTGGTGAGTAAAATTGTTGTAAGGTAGCATTCACATAAAACCCAGCAATCTAGGTATTAAATAACAGTGCATTAGCTAAATTATAAAATTTTACAAGGTTAGAATGTATATGTATACCTGCTGCTATATATTTTAAGTAAAGCTTTTAGACATACATTTCATTATTGATTTAAAAAATTAAAACTATTATCACATCATACATTAGTGACATACAGCTGGCCCATTTCTTAGCCAAATACAAGCTGCCTCAGGGCACCTTGTCTTCACTCCCAATTATATTTATTATTTGTTTTGGTTCATGATATCCAGTTAAATATATTATTCAAAATTTTGAACCCATTGCTATATAGGCTTTTTCTGTAGAAACATGTTTTTTGTTGTTTAAGATACACCTTCATTGTCAAAAAGTATTCAGTTTATTTGTAGCCACCACAAATGAGCAAGAAATGCTCGGCAGAGCCTCGCATGTATACTTATTTCTAAGGTCATACAAATAAACTTTATTTCTGAAAGTGTACAAATATTTTCTATTTTATTATGCTCGCCATAATTTGGTGCAACAGATGGTGTTTTGTCTGTCCATCTGTCCTTTTATTTACCATTTTCCCATCCTTCACTTCATCAAAGTTATGGCCAAAGCACATTTTCAAGACCATTTGCAGTGGTCGCGCTAGGCTATAAATTTCTGCGTTAAAAAAACGCAGTAATGGTAAAAATCTGCGTGCAAGTCGTTGAAATTAGCATGACCTAAAAACACAATATGACATACACATGCGTATTGATTTGTAAGGTAAGTATATTACTCTTCTGTTTCAGATAAATTCGATACTGTTTTTTTAAAGGTTTGATTGTTCAATATTAAATTAATGCAATATCGTCTTCACTGTTTTATTCAACGAGAGAAAATGTTGTGTATTGACGATTGTACAGATCTGATTGGTTGATATAAATAATTATTGTAGGGGACTTTCTCAGAATGTGTTTAAACATGCCATCCGATTTCGTAAGAACTACATCAGCTGATTTCAAAATGTTTAACTTATTATTTGAACAAATAAAATTTTAATTTGAATATTTGAAAGGAACAACAGCTCGGTTCATATCAGTTCTAAGTTGCAGTCTGCGATCTTTAATTTTTATTCACCGATAATACATTTTGAGAATTCCCTTACTTTCATCATTACCATATCTATTTATAAACGAAAACAAAATTCCTTGATGCATTGTTTCGCCGACATTGGCTTTAAAATCAAGATGAAAAACACTGTATCGGCAACTTTTTGACCAACAAAAAAGAGGTTACAACCAAATTAAAGTGATTTATTTTACTATTTCATTGACTAAACCCTGTTTCAGTTACAATTCGTTCTTTCTATCCTTGCGTGCAAGGTCTAATATTTTTGCGTGGAATTTTTAAATATTGCGTGAAAAACGCAATATTTGGCGTTAACGCGACCTCTGCATTTGACATATTGAGATGGAGGTTAGTTAGATTGTGATTAGTGCAGTACACAAGAACCATAACTCTACTGATGTTAATATTGAGTTATCTCCTTTAGTTTTTTGTTCGTGTCAGGAAAAAAATAAAAAACTTGCTAGATGGATTCACTTCAAACTTACTACAGTGAACCCTCGTTATAACGACATTCCATTTAACGTAATATTCTACATTCGACCAGATTTCAGTGGTAACAAACGTGTCCATGTGTTGTTTATGCTCGATACAGCGGCATATTCGGTTTCCAACTTCAACTGCGTATGTCGGTAACAAATATACCAAAGCAAGTATAAAATAATTTGTTATAACGACAAAGTATCAAGATTTATCTGTTAAAAATTATCTTTGTCCAGAGAATTGATTTTTCTAATGGTTGATTGCATACGTGAACACCTGTTGCTATTGTGTAATTAACCATGTATGGCAGAAGAAGATTGAAGAAGCACATCAGAAATGGGATAATTTACCGAAAATCTGTCTAATGTAAATAATAATTTACAATTTTTGTCTCGCCTGCAACGATAGTCGCTGGAGATGAGACATATGTATGGGAATCCTGCTGCGGCATAAACACTTGGACATCTTGCTTCATATCTTTGTAAGCCTGAGCCCTAGGTCCATCAAATTTGATCCAGTGGTAGCTTATGATGAGTACTTGCCATTCAGTCAACTGTCACCTGACCTTGACTTCAATTTCACGATCCAGCAACTATGTTTAAGTTTCTGGGTTACGGCAGTTCCTCTGTAATCATGCATGGTAGGATGACAATATTTGGTATATAGGTTGCTGATGAATAGTACATGACTGTCTGGTAGGTGTCACCTGGCCTTGACCTCAATTTCACGGTCCAGGGACTCATTAAAGTTTTTGTATTATGGCAGTTCCTATGTAACTATGCATGGTAGGGTGACAATATTTGGTATATAGGTTGCTGCAGAAGAGTACCTGACTGTCTGGCAGGTGTCTTCTGACCTTCTCCTCAATTTCACTGTCCAGCGACTATGTTGAAGTTTTTTTATTAAGGCAGTTCCTCTGTAACCATGAAATTTAATACTATTTACGTAATGCTTATGACATAATTTTTTTTCGTTACTGATGCAGAATGCAGGCAAGTGTCCACACTTGTTTTTTGTTAAAAAAAGAAAAAAAAGTCTTTTAATTAAATATTGGCAAGAAAACAAGCATTTCATAATTTTTTGTTAAGCTGAGGTATTGAGCAGACTTGAACGATTTTCAATAGCGAAATAAAAAGGGAGAGAATCAAAGTATAAAAATACAAATTGATTATAACAGCAAATTCAGTTTAACGTCAATGCAGGCAGGAAACGAACATGGTCGTTGTAAAGAGGGTTGACTGTATATAGGTACTTTGTGATGTGTAGATGTGTTTTGTTTCAGTTTATTGTTACTTCAAAATTATTTATCTTATAAAACCAAATGTATCCCAATATTTAAAAAGCATATAGTTATATGATATAGGAGTAGAAACCAGTAAATTGTGATTCTGAGTACAATTTATATTCTGCAAGAAACAATATTCCTGACAAAAAATAAAGAACACACAAAAGCAATGCCATTAAGTATACCTTGGTTATGTCTATAATGTATTATCAATGAAAGAATCAATTTTCCAGTTCCTTCCAACTATTATCTCATGAAGCATTTATGAGTCTTGCTTGAGCAATTGTGCTAATATTTGTAGAAATTTCTGTGACATAAATACCAAGTAGAAGTTGAGTTGTATTGGCCAGATTTTTTATTCGATCGTGCAGTATTATATGGGAGCTGGATAAATATTTACAAAATGTGGAAGGGACACACTCTTAAGAACCTTTTTTTCTTGGAAGATACCTTACATCAAGATTCCATCCAGATTTATAAATAATTGTGTAAATTGTATTATAGGAAGCACAGTTAATTGGTACCAGTAGTATGAACTATTTTCAAGTAGCCATGCCTCACAAGTTATTGTCCATACTATTGTGCATTATGTCATTTAGCTTGTAGAAATATTATAGTCTGTAATCAGCTGTGTATAATACTCATATGAGTATCATACACAAGAGGTCAAATAGGTAAAAGTTTAGACAACTAAATCACTTGTGAAAATGTAGGATTGTGTGCATTTAAACCATAAATGTGTATTATACACAGCAAATTACGATATACTATCATGATTAAGCATACACTAAACTGAGTAGAGTAGAGAAAATAATGACCATATCCTTATAGTGTGTTCAAAATAAATATAGAGTGGCATACAATTTTGTGTAGTACTAAATGTTTGGAAATACTTTGCTAATATTAACGTCTGTTAATGCTTGCACATTAGGAGCTTTGTTGTGGCATGGCAGCTTAGTTGATTCTTGGCACAATCATTTATTTTATTTACTGGTTTTATTTGCTAAGAGTTTATAATCATTCACATCCTCTAATTTATAGCTGTGTGTATTCTTTTGGATTCAATTTTATTGTAGAATTAAGGATTTTAATTGGTATACAGTTGTCTAAAGTATTGTTTCCTTACCTTAATGGTGTGGCAGTGAGAAGGGTCTTCTGTTAGTTTGACTTCCATGAAAGTTCTTAGTATCCTATTGTCAGAGATGTGAAGAAGCACTTAGTTGTAACTCACAAAAGGTTGTGCATAGGTATCAGTCAGTCAGTGTACCATGTTCTAGTTTGAATTTCACATTTTCCTTTTTCCTGTTAATGATCAGGTTATTAATGCATTTACTCTGAAATATATTCACTTACCTTCAAGGCTGTAAAATTTTATAAGAATTATTGTTTATCTGTTTTCTGCTGTATTCATTATTATTTTGTCAGAATTCAAAATCCATAAAATTATACATAGATGTAGTTTATACATTTTTCTGTTTACTAGTACTTTTCTGTAGATAACGCATTAAATGCTTATGGGATATTTTCCCTTGATTGTGTAGGCATTTGATCTTCTCATCTGTATTTAACAAGGAAAAATATTCAAATTGTTGGATAAATTTTGTTGATTTCTTAGGTATTCATAATTCTAATCAAAATTCACAAAAAGGTA